>CM035437.1:105429626-106029626 GCA_020310875.1 Ceratopteris richardii
ATCCGAACATTATGCACTTCACTTGTAACATTATGTCTATTTCCTTGAAATGCAGCCTTAACTTTATACATAGAAGGAATTGGGTTTAATTGGAGATTTGCACTAGTGTATGAGAAATAAAATCATGCGAACTACCATCATCATGTAAGCTATTAACAAATTTACCATTAATAGTACCTTGCATGCAAAGTAAAGAATGGATAGAAATTGTGTTACCCAAGGTACTTAGATCCTGTTCCAATGTTTCTTCGGTCCAATGAGGTTGAATGTCTTCAGGAACCACCTCCATGTTGTGTACTTGAGCTCCGATAGGCTTCATGTCGTTAGTTCAGAACCTACATTTAGCTTTAGTATGAACAAACTTACCACAATGTCAGCAAGTGATATGGGGCCTCTTTTGTTGAGTATCCATCATTGTAGTTTGAAGGGTTGGATGTTTTGTGGGTTGTAGGGGAGTGGTCTTGGATACTGGTGAGAAATCGCATTGAGGAGGGCACTGAAAAGTAGGGGGCATTGGAAAGTAGGTGGGCGCTGAAAAGTAGGAGAAGAAAGACTAATGAAGGGACGCTTCAAAGGAAAATTGGGCTTGATTGGTGGTTGTTGTGGATGCACTTCTTGTAAGTGAATGGAGTTGGTGATGGATTGAAATTCTTTCTCAGCATCATGTGCAAAAGAAATAGCTTCATAGAGGGCCGTGGGACATAGGTGTTGAGTTTGACTTGGATTCCCATCTCCAAACTATCTTTATACTTTCTTTGCAAGGTAATAGCCATGAAAGAATAAATTGGCCATCCTTTTGCCCATCGAATCATGAACATTGGAAATTTTTGGCACTCATCTTGGACTATGTGCCTTGTTCTTGGCCAGCAATAATGGCCTTCACCACCCCAACTAGATTATTGTCATGACTTTGCAGTTTTTGGAGTGTAGCATCATGTTCCTTAATCTCGTTTTGGGCATGTTGAGTTCATGCCACAAAAGCTCTAATTGTTACTCAACTGGTACCTCTCGTAGGGATGATGAACCAAAACCTAGAGAACCAAAACCTAGATCTTATTGATATATTTAGGTGGTGATGTGTGTGAACACACTAGGACTGTCAGGGCTTTTTTCCCTCTTTAGGAGATTTTTTTCCTCTGGCTTGTATATATGCCTATTGCCCTAACAGGCTACATATCTTTGTACATTCTAGTGGTAATAGATTGAATATTGTGTGTTGTGCTCCAAGCTTCTTCTTCTTCCTTGTGTTGTTTGCATGCTTCCACAGATGTCTAACTCCAACAATTGGTATCAGATAAAGTAGCCGCTTCATCTAGGGTGTCATTGACACTCCTCTGATCATAGTCTCAAAATCGCACGAAATTTGGTGAGCATACTCAGGGTGATTAGGAGATCAAAACTTCTTCATTTTCTGGTGCCAAAATCACAATTTGAGCTCGTGTCGACCTCCGAATGCACTATTGCACTGCTTGTGCAGGCTATTTCATCTTTTTGTGCCAAAGATCTATACAGGTTTTGGTTTTCCAGTATAAGCGTCTCAAAGTCTCCTACAGGTCTAGCAGGACTCGTTAGGGTAGTTCGATTCAACTTTTTAAGATACAATCATTTTTCTGCATCACGGTATTTTAGTCAGTGGCCATGGTTGAAAGTAATGATGTATTCCGTATGTTGGCTATTGAGGATAAGTTGGATGGTACCAATTACCTATTGTGGGCTTATATGATGCGACATGTATTGGTTGCAAAAGAACTATGGAAAATTGTGAAGGGTGTCAAAAAAATCCAATAAAGGTATTGAAGCTGATGTAGATGGTGTTGAAGATGCTGATATTCTTCCGATTCATGTTCGTGCTATGATCTCTACTGCACCTACTGTAGAGCACATTCGTTGGGATGGCAGAGATGCTCAAGCACATGCATTGATAGCTTTGTCTATCAAATGTGCCATTATTCCTCACATTCTCTCTTGCAGAATAGCTACGGATGCTTGGGATACACTTGCCACATTGTACCAGGCTAGGAACGAGGCTCATATTGCTTACCTCGGAAAACAATTGGAGAGTGAACTTATGAATGAAGATGATTCTATGGAGAGTTTTATAACAAAGATCAAAGATTTGAAGGAACAATTGATTTTTGCTTATGAAGTTATACTAGATAGCTCACTTGTGCAGACCATTCTGAATGGTCTTCCTGATTCATATTAGAGTTTTGCTTCTACTCTTCGTTTGATGATGAAAGGCAATCCAAATGCCTTGTCATTTGAGGAGTTAGTCTTTGTTCTATTGCAAGAAGATCACTCTAGGCAAAACAGGTCCATTATGCGTGTTGTAGATCAAGCTTTCCTGGCTAGTCAGAAGGGCAAAGGTAAATGAAGCTCATCTACTAGTAAGAAGAAATCTACAAATGTTGCACATTTGAAGAAGGAAGACAAAGATGAGAAGAAATTAGAAAAGCAGAGATTCTTTTGTAAGTACTGTAAAGGAAATGATCATTTCATAAAGAACTGTTCAACACTAGCTACAAAAGAGGCTTGAATGGTTGTTGCAGAGGCCTCTACACCGAAAAGAGAGTCTACAAATCTTGTGCAAAATGAAGAATGGGCGTTTACTACTGTTTGTAGTTTTGACCCATCTTCTCATGAGCAGTGTATGTCTACAATAAACTTCAATGTTTGGTATTTTGATAATGGGGCAACCAAACATATTACCTCACAACGTAGTTTCTTCACTTCACTTGAGCCTGCCCATATAGGGAATACTATCACATGCACCAACAACTCCTCATACCCTATCATGGGATTTGGTAAGGTCATTCTGACTATTGCTGATGGTAGTTCTTTCAATTTGTCAGATGCTTTATTTGTGCCAGGGATCAAGAAAAATCTATTATCAGTTTTTGCATTAGCCAAGATTGGTTTGGTTGTGAAATTTATCAATGGGAGATGTACAGTTCATGATCTATCAAATGGTGACATAATTATTGCTTCTAGCATTTTATGTCCTAGTCTATATAAGCTCATAGACTATGAAAAATCTATGAATGATTTAGCATGTGCAGTACATTATTCTCAGGCTATATTAGATGCAAAGCTTTGGCATGCACGATTTGGTCATCTAAATTTTACTAGTTTGCTACACTTGCAGAATTTGAAATGGTGTTCTCTTTTCCCAAACTTGAGGCACCTAGAAAACATGTCTGTGAAGGCTATATTTTGGGAAAAATGTAGCATTCCTCCTTTCCAAAAGATGGTTCAGTGTGAGCTACTCCGGAATTTCATCGATGATTTTTCTAAGCATGCATGGGTATATCCATTGAAAGCAAAGTCCAAAGTGTTCATGTGCTTCAAAAAGTTTTTGGTTTTGGTGGAAAATCTATGACCATGTAAAAGAGGCACCCTCCATTCTGATCGAGGGGGGGAATATATGTCTTTTGACTTTAGTGCATTTCTGGCTGAACTTGGAATAAAACATCAGTGTACAATGTTGTATGCACCTCAATAGAATGGAGTTGCAAAATGGAAGAACAAGTCACTCATGGAGATGGCAAGGTGTACGGTCAAGAGTCAGGCTTTACCACATAGTTTCTGGCTTGAGGTTGTCATGTGTGCACCATATGTACTTAACAAGTGTCCCACCAAAGCACTACAATCTATCACTCCATATGAGGCTTGGCATGGTTACAAGCCCTTTGTTGCTCATCTACGTGTCTTTGGTTGTCTGGCATATGCATTAGTGCCTGAACAACATCACATGAAATTGGATGATAAAGCAATAAAATGCATTTTTGTTGGGTACAGCTTTGAAAGCAAAGGCTATCGTCTGTATCATCCACAGACTAAACACATTTTGGTTAGCCATGATGTTGTTTTTGTGGAAGATGCTATTCAGCCTTTAATTTCATGTACGAAGGAGACATCTGTTAGCTCCAAAGACATGTATGATACTTTGCTACCTCTTTTTATAGGTGGACAATCTAGTGCTAGTCCTATTGAGGCAACTTTTCACCCTTTATATGTTTTATGTGATGATGTAGATAATTCCATTTATGATGCAGATTTTCATGATGCACTTGTTGATGAGAGAGTTGATATTGAGCAGGCCAAAACTATGCCAAAATGGCTAGTACAAACTTTGTGTGACAACAAATTAGATGCACCTCTATCATACAATACTTGTTCAGGCTCTCATAGTGCCTCTTTTGCATCAGATTGCTATGCTATGGCTGCCTCTAGTCTCTATGATGACACTGAGCCTATTTTGTCTGATGAAGCACAAAATTATGAACATTGGATGCTTGCTATGCAATCTAAATATGATGCTATCATGAAAAATGGTACCTGGTCTTTATGTGACTTGCCTCCTAGCAAGAAGGCCATTCACACTAAGTGGGTATACAAGGTGAAGCATAAACCTTATGGAACAGTTGACAATTATAAGGCTAGGCTTGTTGCCAAGGGTTATGCACAAGAAAGAGGCATTGATTTGATGAAACCTTTGCAACTACATGCCGAATGACTACTATTTGTAGCATCTGTGCACTCACATCTCATAATGCTTGGAATGTACATCAATTGCACTGTAAACAACATTTCTAAATGGTGACTTGCATGAAGAAAGGGCATGAAAACCAAGTGTGCAGGTTAAAGAAAGCATTATATGGTTTAAAGCAAGCACCATGTGCTTGGTATGAAAAGAAACATGCCTATCTGATCACACATGTTTTTGAGAATAGTCCAACTAAAAGCACCTTATATGTTAAGCATGCTAATGATGTGCTTCTCATCATTGTTGTGTATGTTGATGACATGCTACTCATTGGTCCTCATGAGAAGCATATTGCTGATTTCAAGGCTGATTTGCATACTTCATTTGAGATGTTTGTTTTGGGGCATTTGCATCATTATTTGCGCATTCAATTCATGCAAGTTGATGGGCAGAATAGCTTTTTGTCAAACGAAATATATTGACACATTATTGTAGACGACTGTAAACCTATTGCCACTCCTATGGAGACAGGTTTACGATTGAGTCTTCATGATGCTGGATGCATTTGATGCGGTTCTCTATCAGCAGGCTGTTGGATGCTTGATTTACTTATGCATTACTAGGCCAAATATTCAGTTTGTTGTCTCACAGATGAGAAGGTTTATGCATTACCCAGGAGTCAAGCATTGATAGGCAGTTAAGCGCATCTTTCGCTACTTGAGTGGTACCCAGCTACTTGGATTGTTTTATCCTAAGGGGGGATCACTACCGCCAGATTGACATGCTTTTTTTGATTCTGACTAGGCTGATTGCTATGACACTCGTGTGTCCACTAGTGGTTTTTGCTTCATGCTCGGTAGCTCATGCATATCTTGGCTGATCAAGAAGTAGCCTACTATGGCCACTTCTAGTTGTGAGGCTGAGTATAGGGCAACTTACATAGCGACTATTGAGTGTGTGTGGCTCAGACACCTTATGGCTGATTTGGGTGTTGGTCACCATCTTCGCTGACAGTTAGAGCACATTGGCAGTTGCGAGGAACCCTATAGTCCATCCTCGCACTAATCACATTGAGGTGCGTTATCATTATGTCAGGGAGAGGTTCTCTGCAGGAGAGATTAGCTTGGCATATGTGCCCACGCAGGAGAACATTGCTGACCTTTTCATGAAGGCTTTGCCTAGGGAGAAGTTTGAAGCTTTCCGCAAAGCTTTGGGCTTACTTCCTTTTGTGGATTGATTCCACATAGCTTGGCACTTCCTTATAATGAGTGCCAGCTCCTTGTTCACCGCATCACTCCTAGGGGGGATTTGTTGATATATTTAGGTAGTGATGTGTGTGAAGACACTAGGACTACCATGGCACTTTTTTCCCTCTTTATGAGGTTTTTCCCCTGGCTTGTATATACACCTATTGCCATAACAGGCTTCTTATCTTTGTGCATTCTAGTGGTAATACATTCAGTATTGTATGTTGTGCCCCAAGCTTCTTCTTCTTCCTTGTGCTGTTCGCGTGCTTCCATAGACGTCTAACTCCAACAGGTCTAAGCATGGGAAAAGAATTTTTTTATAACAATAGTGTATATTAAAAAAATTAATAATAATTATAATAATAACAATAATAATAAATAAATAAATAAATAAAATAAATATGAGTGCTTTGATAAATAAATAAATAAAAGAGAGTGTTTAAATAAGTAAATAAATAAATAAGGGGAAGAGAGTCTTAAGGGTTATGTTAAATATTTGTTAAAAGGAATGGGGTATCAAAAAGAGAGAAAAGGCTAGTGGATAAGGCTTATCTCTTGGAAGTATGAGGCTGTCAAAAGGAAGTATGAGGTTGTGAGGTTTATCTCCTACATGCTAAATAAGGAACTATGTAGGCTAACTAGAGAAATAAGTAAGCTAACAAGGGAAATAACTAAGCCCATATGTTAGAATTGGTTCGCGCATAGCAAACGGCTACCAAAGGAACCAAAGTGAACTAAGAGAACCATGAGTGCCAAAGAAGCCAAAGATGCCAAAGTTATGCCATAATTCTATGCCTTAGTCAACACCTTGGAGTAAGCCAAAGGAGTAAACGAATGATAACCAAATTGATAAAAGAACTTGATAACCGAATTTGATAATTGAACTCGGAGTAGGCCGAAGGAGTAAGCGAATAATAACCAAATTGATAAACGAACGTGATAAACAAACTTCATAACCAAATTTGATAACCAAACTCGAACTCAAACAGTGAACAGTGAGCACAATGAGCACAAGGGGTACAGGCGGTACAGGGAGTACAGTGAGTACAGTGAGCATAGTGAGCAGAATGAGTATAATGAGTACAGTGAGTACAGTGAGCACAGTGAGTACAATAAGTACAATGAGCATAATGAGCACAAGGACTAGTGTGTCAGTGAGCACAGGGGGTACACTGTGACTGTGCACATTACGAAATTTGAAAAAAATTGAAAAATCTATCCGACTAACCAAAATAAATGAACTTGATAAACAAAAACTTGGACCGGACGGTTGAGATAGTTGCCGATTAACGAGCGGACACCATGAATCATGATCGCATGCCAAAAAACCACCTCCGTAGATGCACCTTGACTTTGATACCACTCTTGACCTTCAATCCCGCACATGCACATATGCAGAGGATAGTACAAAAACAAATCACACAAAAGTACTTAGAGAATAGAAAGAGACAAGAGAATTGAAACCAGATTGGGTACAATCTCCCCCCACATACTCTGATGGACGAGTCTATCAGAGTATGTGTATTTATAGGTATTTCTTATTATGTCTTGAATAGAAGATACATGAGGGCGGGGCTTTGAAAGTTGTGACCTTTTTTTTTATAAAAATCCACTTTATTTACAAATTCGTAATCTACTATTTTCACAAAAACGTTGCTTCCTAAAGCGATCTATTATTTTTACAAAAAATAACTAAAATACTATCTTCTAAATATTCTTCTAAATATCTCCAAAAATATTTGAATAATTCCATGTGCATTTACACCCTCATGAATCTTTACCTGCTAAATCAAAACACGAAGCACATTAAAACTCGCAAGGCATTAAAATCCATTTAACATTCTATTATTCCATAAAATATAACAATACACTGGTAGGAGATGAGATTCAACCTTTGCCTAAAGATCTACCGCTAACATCTAAGCCAAAGAACTATGTCAAGGGACAAGTAATACAACCATAATAGGATTCAGAATTTCACATTGTGACTCAGTAACCGACAAGCTGAACTACCCAGTGATAAAGTTTAATGTTGTTGTAGAGCTACAACCAATGAGTATTACTTTGAAACATTCATCTAGCAACCATGGCTGCCGCTTTGAGTAATTTTATATGAAGAAATTTTGCCTTGGTGTCATCCTTCCAGATGAATGAAATGGAAATGTTAATGGGCTATCAAAATCTGTAGCAATATTTTTTTTCCTTTTGACAAGTGATATGAGTTTTGGCCTTGGAAGTGGGATTTCTCAAATACAAAGATTGTGATGCTTAGGAAGAAATCTTTGCTTCAGATTAAGGCAAGTCACCTGCTATCCTTGAAATTTACTAAGAACTATTTGATTTCATGAGTACTTGTATAGGTTAGGTTCATACATGTCTTTAATCGCAATATCCATGGTAATTAGAATATTTTAAAGTTAATGAAGAAAAAACAGAAGCTGTAGTGCAGGCATTTAAGACATCTACAACATGAGTACTATTAGGTGCTCTCCACGAGAACCTGCCGAATGAATGTGCTAATGTTTGGTAGAAGTATATTAATTAGGTTTCTTCAATGTAGATTGAACTCTTCATAGATTTTAGCCTCTTGAATTTAGTGGCAAAGAAATAGGTGAAAACGGGTGCAAACCTAATCATCAAGCAATCTGAGGGATTGTCTGAGCTGAAGGCTTGCGTAGAATTAAATGTTAAGTGAAGCGAAAGACTCACTTCATGCAGTGGTTTGTGAAGGGGGTTGGTTATGTAGCTGTACAACACTTGTTTAAACATATTATAAAGTAGTCTATAATCAACAAATATATATAAGATAGGAAAGCTTTTAAGTGTAGGAGGAGCAGCGACTTATGTTAATAACATCTTTGGAATCCATAATTTGGTTCATTTTTTGTAATCTGTACCCTTCACAAAAATCTCAAAGGAGGTTAAATGATCAGATGATCATGCATGGAGGAGGAATGAACAAGTTAGCTTTGACACAGATTTCAGTGGAAGCACCCATTCATACAAGCATCATGAAATCTTCTTGCTGAAGTGCTGGAAAAAGTTACTGAAAGTAGTTTTGCAAACATACATGTAGTGAAATTTTTGGTAATAGGGCCTGTTAAGTCTTATGAGCTTGTGCATTCTATTAAGATAAATCCAATTTTGAGGAAAGGGTATTTCACTTGATAGAGATATAAAAAGCAAAATCAATTATGTAAAACCTTTTGGACATATACGATTATTTAATCTAGCTGATTTCATACGGGCATCTCATTCTTCTCCAACTTGCAACTAGCTTAATCAAAGCCTTCTGTGAAAAGAATTCTTGACGGTAAGGAACACCCTACTGTTGTATATATTTCAAGCTTTATTAAAAACCCTACATTAATAACATCTAACTTCAACCTCCGTTGGCGAACCCCATGACAACGCGAAGTATTTGTGCTATATATATATATTTAATCTATATATATATATATATATATATATATATATATATATATATATATATATATATATATATATATATATATATATATATATATAATAAAAGGAAGTTTGGCCTAGCCTACTCTCCTCGTCTTGTATTAAATAAAGGAAAAGAAAAGTACAAGTGAAGGGGACTAGTGCCCATGGGACCCCCCATGTCCCACATAGCAAGGGAAGATCTTACAACGATTAGATGGCCTTACAAAGAAGGTTAATCACCCTCTCGTCACCCCCGTGAGAGGCCCACTTCGGTTTAAGCTTGTTGTTGATCAAAAGGAGCACTTGATGGTGCCTGAAAAGGGGGAGGGATTTCTTGCAGTTAGCAATTCTTTTACCGAGGAGGAACAATGATTTCTCAATCGACCACTCTTTGGGGGGATCGCCAAAGTTATGAGCACATCTTTCCCACTAGATCTTCCAGAGGACCTCCTCTGATGGCATTCCAGAGATTAGCGGAGCATCCCAGCGCGATAGCCATGAACATCATGTCCCACTGCAGCCGCGTCCATGACAGGCACCACTTCTTGTTGAGGCAAACCTGGTAATCAATGGATGTTTGGGATTTTTTTTAGGCAATTACCATTGTGATATCTGAGACCAAGCGGGCATGGGGTGTCGTGCCCCATGAGAATGCGAACTTTAGAGCGATCCCAGGCAAGACATCTGCTTTGCAAAGTATTCCATTCTTCATAGGTAATGTTGTTGCTAGGGTCAATATCCTCAAAGTTGATCCACTGGTTGGTGTCTTGTTTCCAGAGGTGTTTCCATTTTTTGAAGCCTTTATTCCATAGCCTCTTGGTGTTTCGAATGTTCCAAGCTTCCATGGACCGGATGCCATGGATCGGAAACCCAATAGAGTCATTTTGTCTAATACCGGCTGCCCACTTCTAGTCTTCGCTCACTCTTGTGAAGCTTTTGACTTTATTCCAACTCTTCCATAGGGAACACATGAGATCCGAGCCTTTCGAGAAGATCGGGATCAGGGAAAACAAGAGGGTCAGAATGTCTAGATTCTTCCAATTCGAGAATCCCACAAAAGTCAACTCATTCTTGTTTGTAAAGATCAACTTGGGCCACGAGGTCTCCCTGTTGCACCATGCCTTAATCATCCACTTTGCCACAAGTTTGTTAGCCATGCACCTGATATCTAGGATGCCAAGGCCCCCACTATCTCTTTGGCTGGAACAGATGGACCACTTGATTTTGGGCACTCCCCTCCTATTGTGGTTGCCCGTCCAAAGGAAGTTTCTACATGTTCTTTCGAGTTTGGACAACTCTTGCTCTTTCGGTCTCCAACAAGAGAGGAACTAAATGGTAGACAAAATAAGGAACATGTTGATAACCATTGTAGGACCAAGGAGATTGATTTGCATGCCTCTCCAATAGTTTAGCTTGCTTTCGAGTCTCGCCAGGATCCAGTTCCATTGCTGCTCCATCTAGATACCAAAACCTAAGGGAATCCCAAGAAGCCGGAACACTTGGCCCTGAGGAATGAGTTGACAACCTTGATTAACCAGAAGGTCAGGTTGGATCCCGATAATAGATCTAAAAGCAGTCTTAGAGTGGTTGATTTTGGATCCAAAGGCAACACAGAAAGTGTTTAGGAACCTCCAAAACGTCTCTAGGTTGGTACTATCATTGTGGACAAATGCGTTCACATCATCAGCAAAGAGTCTCATGGTGATCTGGCCTTGGTCACAAGGCAATCGAAGGCCTTTGATATTGCCTGCTTCCACCTCAAAGAACCACCAGCTAGCTAAGCCCTTTCGTGGCAATGGCAAAGAGAAGGGGAGCCAAAGGGCACCCTTGCCTAATCGATCTTCTAAGTTTGATCACCTTCGACAGTTGTCCATTAACCTTAACTTGCATCAATGCATTTCCCAAGAGGGTCGAGATCATCTTGGTGAATTTTTTACTGCATCCCAGGTCTTTATGTGATTGCACAATGTAGTCCCATTCCAATCGATCGTAAGCTTTGTCAAAGTCAACCTTGAGGAAAACCACATCTTGTCTTGACTCATTCGTGAAGTCGAGGCCTTCCCAAATGTCAATAATGGATTCCAGAATAGACCTGACTTTGATGAAATCTTTTTGGTCTTCGCTTAACCAAGCTCTCAGGTGGCTGGAAATTTTGTTCACTATGACCCCCGAGCTTTTACCACTAGGGAGGGCATCAATGACTTCAATGATTTGATTTTTTGAGATTGGGGCATCAAGCAGGGAATGGAGATTGTGTGGGATCCTATGAGAGGAAACCCTTGAAATGGCTACCATGCTTCCCCATCTCTGGAGGGAGATGGGGGATGAAATCCCCAGGAGTCTCGTAAAGTGCTCCTCAATGATTTCTAAGTTTTCTTCTGATTGCATACACCTCTGTTTGAATCTAGCAGTAGGGGGATCAAATCTCTGTTTTGTTTCCTTTTAAGGATGCATCACACCTCTTTGGTGGGTTTGTCGGCTTTGCCAGCCCACCACTCCCTAAAGAATATTTGCAAAATTTTCCTTTTTATTTCTTCCTCGTATCTCAACAACGCTCTGATTTTTTGTAAACCTCTCTGGGATTGAGTTTTTCCTTTGTTCGCCTCCTCCTCAAGCTCCAGAATCTATGATAAAGGGCTTCTCTATGTGCCTGTTGAATAGACTCGAGCATCTTCTTGGTTCTAATCATGATCTACCACGACTTATCGATCGCACATCTCTAGCACTTGGCTGGGGGCAAGCAGGACGCGAACGCCTCCTTCCACACTTCGGTGATTTCTTGATGGATTGAGGGGAGAGAGAAGGAAGTCTGACAGGCATAAGAAGTGGACTCAAAAGTGCACTATGGTGTACAATGTGTAGGAAGCAAGGATATGTGTTAAGTGAGCGTCCTCTCTTAAGTGTAACTTGCTAGTTATCCAAGAAGCTTGGCCACAAAGCCCTAGAGTGCCACTCACATGGAATTCTAGCACAAGCACATTGGGGACAAGGAGGAGCCCAAACAGGGCCTTTTCCACCACCATATTTAATGGTTGTAGCTCCAATTGAAGGTAATACTCAAAACACACATCCTCAAGGCAACTTTGCAAATCATCCAAGGAGGCCAATCGTCTATTTTAGGTGTGGAAATGTGGGCATTACGAGAGCAAATGCCCTCATCCACAAGGTTGTGTTGCCCAAAAAACAAAGTATCCACATCCGGACCACATATACAAATGATCTTTTTGGAAAAAGAAGATGGTGCAAAGGAAACCACTATGCCATCGTCAGTGGATAGTGTAATACATCTCAAAGAGATTGAATTTATGTGAATGCAGACAAGGAGCAAGAGAAAGCTCCCTCAGGAAGAACCTAGTTAAGAGTCCACAACACATCGAGTGACCAAGGAAAAAGAGATAACTAGAGGTAGGCCTACTACCAAAGAAGATATCCAATCAAAGGAAGATCCTACAAACATAAATGAAGCAATTGGAAAAGCAAAACATGGGCCAAAAAGAGCTAGAGAACTTGCACATTGCTTAGGAACCTAAGGAATTAGAAACTTCAAGGCTATTAAAATCAATAAAAAAGGAGGTTAGTATTTTGGATCTCTTAAAAATGGATGCAATATTTAGGTCAAAGTTTTTGCAAATCATGGATGAAGTATCCACATCCACTTTTGTTGCAAGGAATAATATTTCTCGTGAAGGAAAGGGGGTAAAGGAAGACCCCCTTACTGATTATAAGAGTCCATAACTCACTATCAATATGAGAGGAAAAACACTACAAGTATTCATAGTGGATGGTGGCTCAAGTAGAAACCTAATGCCATAGTATACTATCAAAAAGGTTGGCATTAAACCTCAAGATTAGCCAGTTTCATAGTAACATTGAAAGATCAAAGCAAGTAAAGCCTTTGGTAGTGGTTTCCAGAGTTCAAATTTTGGTTCAAGGTAACATCTTTATTCTCAACATTGTTGTGTTGAGACTACCATAGGTGGATGAGGGCTCTCCACTATTGACTGGGAGGCCCTCGTTGAGGCATGCCAGTTATCTATGGCTTAAGCATGAAGGGAAGGAGTTAAAAAAGATCCATTTGGGAGAAGGACCAGACAAACTAGCATGATGCAAATAGTTAGCATTAATATCAAATAGGATATGATGGAAGGCCCAAGATTGAAGAGGAACAAGACATTTTAGCATGGTTGGAAATGGGAAATCATTTCCATGCTATGGAATTTCCTTATGTATGGCAAACGCAGAAGTGCATGCAGAAAAAGAAGACACCATACAAGGTGTTGGATTGGGTGAGCTTGTGACACGTCAAAGGAGAGGGGAAGAAAACACCTCTCAAGTGCAATATGGATGAAGTGGATTCAAATGTTGAGAAGTAAACTACATACAAGTTAAAGCAACCTAGTATCTTCTTTTCTAGTTCATGAAATTCTCGTATGATGGATGCAAGAAAAGGAAGAAAAAATTGATATTCAAAGTGCTCCTACGTGTTGGAACATCAAGCTTACACTATGCTTGAGGTGGATTTGATCTACATCAAAGGCTATCGCGTCAAAACAATATCCGTTGGAGAGTTCTTTTTCTTATGCTCACTTATTGTATTTTTTGAGAGATTTTTTATGGTTCATTTACCGTTGTAAAAGCCTTGAGCTTTACACATGTAAATGTAGAAAGATAGAGCCCAAATCCCACGAATTTGTGGTGGCTGAAGTTGCATTCAATCAAGCAATCAATCACCTAAAAGTAGATCAAACTAGATCTTCACTTTTGCTAGATTGTAGGAAAGTGAATTGATTCCCTCCAACAACCATTCCCAACTTCATTTGAATTCAAACTTCACTTGTAGAAGTCATGGAACAATCCTAGAGTCTATATAAAGACTTGAAATCACTTGTACATTACATGGAAGCAATATACATACACTTGTGACCATCATTGTCTTGCTCCTTCAATTCTCTGCATCATCTTCTTCGCCAACTGTAATCTTGCAGAGGCTGTTGCTCTCTTTCCAGATCTCCAAATTGAGTGCACAATGGCTCATTGGAAATATATTAGTGTCTACTTTATTCCTACAAATGTTCATAGCATTTGCCATAGTAGATTGGGAGAAATCGGAGTTTTTTTATCTCGGGGTCAATCTCTGCATATTCCTGAAAAATAGGAAGTACCACCGATGAATGTGTCATCCATTCCTATAGCATATTTTTCTTATTCTTTATACTTTTGTGCATTCTATACACTCAACCCTATTTTTATCACTCCCGTAAAAGGATTTTCTCTAATTGTAATCGCGCTGGTTGCTATGGGCGTTTGAAGTTCATTGTCTCTTCCATAGATAGTAAGTTTTTTGAGCTAGTCGACCCGCAAACCTATTTGTTTTGTATCGAATCATTCTCCTTGATGCTCCAAAGTACATAGTGTGTTTCTTTGCACTTATCACATGCTTATAAGATCTATTTGAGTCTCCATAAGCTCAAGGGCTGGTCTTGTGCCGATTGGCTAGACCAAACTTTGCCACTTTGAAACACATTTTTCTACTTCTACAAGCTTCTCCAAGTTCTTTCAGTGGTATTAGAGCTAGATCAAGATGGGTGATGGCTTTCCCTCAATGATCGAGAAGTTTGATTGACACAACTATGCGGCTTGGCAAATCAGGATGGAGGCCTATTTTCAAGGTAGAAATATTGATGGAATTGTAGCAAGTGATGAAGCTATGCCTATTCCAAGATCCAAAGGAGGACCTATACAAGAGAAAATAGGATAACATTGGTTTGTACATGAGAAGATTCTTGGACACAACAAGAAAAAAACATAAAAGAATACAAGGAGTCCAGAACTGTGTGTACCAAGGAGTGGGAAAATTGGCTACAAATCCAAGGCCAAGATCTTGGATACACGTGAATTCAAGCATACTCAGGGGTCGACAAGTCAAGTAAAAGAGTGTACTTAGAAGTACTTGATTGTACTTGTGTGTAATTTTTTTCCTAAGAGTGTTCTGCACAGTGAGTACTATTTTCTTATTGTCAAAAACAAAAGCAATTGTAATTTTCTCTCATTATCAAGGCATATAGAAATTTTGGGTGCAATGTGTCTTTCTCCTTCTTCTATACTCTCCTACAAACTCTGAAGCCTGCTTAGCTAAATGTGGCTCAGTGATGAGTAGCACCTCCTTTAATGTCAATCCAGGAAGACCTGAGGATGGTATGAAGACCTCGAGCAAGTGGAGGCACAAGTGCGTGAGTGAGAAGCACACAACCATGCACACACATACACACACGCGCGCACACACGGCAATACAAAGAGTGAGAAGCAATGGAGTTCTTAGATTACTTTCAGAAAGCTCATACAAGTCCAAAACTATTACAAGCTAGCCTCAAAAATGAGCTCTCTAGCTCTATTTATAGTTTTTGACTAGGTTTTGGCCCTGTCCAGACTTAGTGTCCGGCCTAGTTAAAAATTAGGTTCCAGGGCCAATTTGAGGGCTTAAACGGAGTCCAAAAAATACGAAAATTGATATGTAGGCACTTCTAAGGCTCCTCAAGCTCAAGGACTCCTTGGCTTGCACAAAATGGAGCTACAAAAATATGAAATGGTATTTACAATGGTTTTTAGTGATTAAAATCACTATTTGTGTAGGGATTTTCTCTGTTGATTTGTCGTACACATCTTTGAGCTCCCTACTTGCTCTTTCTTCTTGTGTGCTCCACTCCTTGATGTCTGAAAAATTTAGATGGCCTGCTTGCCAGATCTTCTTTGGCTACTGTGTCTGCTTGTGCTATCTCTTCGTTCCGACCCTCTTTGTCTTGTGGCTCCTTCGGTTCCCTGACTGCTGCCAACACCCCCCCCCACTCGCGTCTGTCACCCCTGACAGACCCTTGTCTCGATGCTCGTTGAACGTAATATTGGACAACGTCGGAAGCGAGGTGATGCTCTTCTAATCTGAGCCCCCGTGCTAGATCTGTTAATAATGCATCCCAATTCACTGGTCCTGGTACGTCCGGATGTGGCACCCGTAGTTGTTCTGAATGGATGGTTCTCTCCACAGCGAATAAGTGGAGGAGATGTGAGGGCCTGGGTACAAATATTTCTGAGTGATATTCCCAGAATCCCGTTATGAACATCTCCTCGAATGTCTGTTTAAAACAAGCTGGGAGGTACTTTATTCTGGCGTGCCAAGCATATATTACCTCTATGGATGGGGTTGTGCTCATGTCGTATACCAGATCTTGGTTTCCTGTAAGAAATCCGACACTTGAGAAGTGGGGGTCTTTAATATTCTTGAACGTCCTAAAGGTGATTAGCATTAGTTCAAAGATTTTCATACACATTTGTGCCATCACATCGGGGGTATTCCGTAATTGAGTGCTCCAGTGTCTGATGGTAGAAATCATGTAATTTACAGTGGGAAGGCCTTGTGGTGGTGCTAGATAAACATAATTTAATCACTTTGCATAACCCTTGATGTTCTTGACAGCAATTGTAAACTCTGGCCAAGTGCGCCGGCGGAATACTGGAACATAACAAGGATTGTATTTAATAAAAAGGGGCATGTTAGTCCAGGTACGAACCATTTCCGGGTAGGTTTCAAGAAGACGGATTCTCCAGGTTGGTTGATGAATGGAGCCTTTCTTCGCACTTTCTGGGATATCCTCTAGCCCAAATTGTGTGGCAAAAGTTGGAGGTTTGCCACAACTGCGTTTAATCTCTGCATTGTAATCCGCAAGGAGCACACAATATGGCACATATTGATCATCATTGGTGCCGATCCATCTATGATGAGACATGCGTTGAAAGTATTCAGACTTGATGATGGTGTCTTCTAACTTTGCCATAGATTGGATTTGAATGGCCACTCTATCTTCATGGGTTGTTGCTGTCTTCTCTAGTGTTTGGAGCCATTCAGGTACTTCAACTTCCAATGTGTCCATTCCTTCTGAGGTCTGTGCACCACCTGGCATCGGCATAGGAACGTATGGTTCCTCATATGTTTCATCCACCTCAATGGGTACTAAATCCTCCGGTTCGGGTTCTACAACTGGGGAGGGCTGCCTTTCATATTCTAGTAACTTTTTCTGGAGTTCAGCCACCTACTCTGTCAATGCCTTGACTTCCTCTGAAGTCGAGGCCGTTTCTATTACCTTGGTTGGAGCCTCCTTTTCCCTGAGCTGGCTACGTAGCTCATCTCGTTCCCTTTCCAAATCATCATGTGCGTCTAATAAATCCGCATAACTTTCCAAGATGGTTTTCATTGTTTCTGTGGGAACCGCTTTGAACTGTTCTGGATCGATCTCATGGGGGGACCCTTCCATGGCTGCTTCCAGGTTTTCTTCATTTTGTTTCTACAACCGTTTATTTTCTTCAAGTGCTGTAGCCATATGCTTTCGAAGTAGAGTTAAATTACGTCGGACTCTCAGGTTATCTGTTTGGTACACCTCCAGCAAGGCTTCCAATTGTTTGACACCGGGTTCTGCTGATGGTTGGGGTGTCTCCAGGAGTGTTTGATGGGCTTGCTCGAGAGTGGTGTGGCGTTGGTTGAGTTCCGCATTTTCTTCTTCTAGCCTTATGAGTCGTGTTTGTAGTTGCTGATGGTTTGTTGTCAGCTGATGATGGCGGCCTTCTAGTTCCCTGTACTCCCGCTGAAGTTGATATACGCATTGATGTAATGACAGGAATATACTATTTACATTAAGAGATGCAGTTAAAGATGAAGATGCAGGGGGAATGGGGAAGGGGAAGGGAGTTGTGAATGCGGTGGAGTCAAGTGGTGAAGTAGGTGGAGGGGGTATGGGAGATTGAGGTTGTGTGGGGGGTGGGGGTGGTACTGTGGCGGGTGATGTTTCCCTTGTGTCAAATGTGTGTGTGTGACTGTAAAGATGGGGACAGTGGGTGGGGTGGAAGTGATATTTGTGAAGAGTGTCGTGAAGGTGGGCATGGAAACTCCTCCAAATTGGATACCGAGAGAGAGAGGAATTCCCATGACAACTGTGGTAGTGGTAGAAAAGGGTGTGGTCGTGCCGGTTGGTGAGGTGAATTGTGTAGCGAGAGGTGAGGTGGGTGGCGAGAGTGGTTCCTCCTGATGTTCTTCTGTTTGTGTGTTGCCTTCCGGTTCTAATACATTGATGTGTATTTGTTTTCCAGATCGCCTAGGGCGGGCAGGCACACGTTTCTCAAATCGATTAATGTATGTCATGGCCTCATGTATGGCCTCATCCAAGCCGACTGCCTCTGCGTGTAGGTTCATGGATTCGATAAACATATCGTCCACACCTTCCTCAGCCAATAGTTGGCTCATGAGCACCTTGCCTGATTCAAGTGACATTTTGTGTTGTTCCTGAACTCGCTTCATGGTTTGGTACAATCTTTTTTATTTGTGCCGAATATGCTGGGGCACTTGCTAGCTCTGAGAGTTCATCATATTCTTGATATTGTTCTTCTTCGGCTTCTTCTTCTTCTCCTCCTGCCTCTTGTTCATCTCCTTCGACTTCTACGACGACTGGTTGTGTCGGGGCTGGTGTTGTTGTGGTGGGGTGTGGTTCTTGGGTCTGGTCTGCTTCTGTTTCAAGATTAGATTCGTAGATCAGTCTGGCAACTTCTTCATCCGTGAGGTCATTGAGAGTAAATCCCTGTGGAAATTCCAAGTCTGATGGAATGGGGGGAAACACCAAGTTGGGTCCTTCTGTACTTGGTCTGGGAAGACGAATGGTGAATGGCCGAACACGCCTAGTTTGAGGAGGAGTGTGGTAGTGGCTCCCCTTGGTTGAGCACATGGTAATTGGACACCCCCTCTCATCTTCTTCGATGGAGGACCCGCTGTTGATAGTCACCTTTGGAATTCTTGGGCCCTGGACCACACTAATGCTCTTTGAATGGGCACGTCGTATGCTAGGCACCTGTAAATTATTCTTGTTAGGGCACAACAGCCATGAAGTACATTTTTCTGCTTCTTATTCCAGTGCTGATGGGCTAGGTGTATCTGATTGATGACCCAGTGCGGTATGTTGAGGGTGAGGTTCTCTGTTTCTGCCAAGTATAAGTTGAACCATATTTTCTTAGGGGGCATAGTGAATCGTTCTTGTGCGGGAAAAGCAAAATGTTGCATAACAGTTCGTAAGTGGAGAGCAATGGTAGGCGTCATTGCCACCATGTCCTTCAGTTTATTGAGATCCTTATGCTTCATCCTACCCGGAACCATTGTTTCTTTCTCGGGTGGGAATGTGCATACCTTGCATGTTCAATGCCTCCCGTACCAGATTGAGGGTCAGTTTGAATCTCTTGAGTTCGTGTCCTGGCAACAATGATGGTAGTACAAAAGTACTATCGCCTCCCTTGACCCTGCTAGGAGTTATGGTACTTATGAAATAGGAGCAGCGTAGAAAATCAGGTTTTAGGCAAGTGTGCTCTGAAATATCTATCTAGGCCTGCCTTGGTCCAAACTGATCGCATTACCTCTGCATTTTGATAGTTCTCGAATTCCCGAGTGAAAAAGTGGTAGCGTCCCCATTTGCCATTAAATTCAATTTCTGCTTCCCAGAAGTAGGTGCCGTCACCCAATGGCCCTGCTACATCACTAAACCAATGAGCATGTTTCCCCACTTGAGAAGTGTGTCCCTGAGGAGGGTCCTGGATAGCAAGGACATGCACCGCTTGAAGTTCTTGAGGCCTTTCGGTGAGTGGCGGTTCCAGAAGAATGTTTTCAATGTCCACAATCTGTGCGCTGGACCCTGCCTGGGAACTGGGGCCTCCAGCTTCTGCCATCATTATTGCTTGCTAGCTGGTTCTGTCGAGCATATAGAAACATGTGTTAACATTGTAAAGGACAAGTTAGAACCGTTTTTGTCCCCATTACAACATTATCATGAGGTCCGGGAGAGATTAGTAGGTTAATAAGTGCTCGGTGCTTGTGTGTGTATTTAGGAATTGGTTGGACCTAAGAACTAAGTGGAATGATGTGGTGTGAGAGTGACGTAGTTAGTAGGTGCGCATGGATTTACAATTGGGGTCCGGGGGTTTATTACAAGTTTTAGGTTGCCAAAGGTAGTGGATGGGCTTTGATCTTGATTTTGTGGAGACTCTGAAGAGTTTGATAGGGGTATCTGCTTGAAGATGAGGCTTTTTAGGGACCCATTTACAAGTGATTCTACTAGTGCTCATGGAAGAATATGTGTCCGTGCGTGAGGTGTAAGACTGGGCCTCAGATGTTTGAATGAGTGAAACATGTTGTACCGGTTGCGGCCATGGTGTAGCTATTTGAGCCTGCAAGCAAGCCTTAGGCACCTAGATTTGTCGTGATTGTGGGCTGGTCTTCATTGACTTCTTGGGTACCCAAATAGACTTCACTTTTGTAGAAGAATTAATGAAGGACTTCTTATTAGTGTCGTGTTGTTGACTACTAATAAGAGGTTTTGGGCGTGGGGTTGGCCTGGTCTGAATAGGGAATTCGTCTTTTCGCCTCCGTACTTGTTTCCATGGATGAAACAATCTGCTTTGCTCCTTTTTTTGGCATCCAGTATCGGTAGTGTTCTGCTTCTTCTGTATTTGATCTGCCGTTGGTTGTTGCAACCTTCTGGTCTTTGGAAAAGAAGGGAGTTTCCAAGCAGAAGCTTTAGAACGCATCCGGAGAATGAAGTTGAGAAGACAGGGTAGAGAGCAACCTCGGACAGATGCATATGCAGATCAAGGATATCATGTGGCTATGTGTGAAGTTTCAGATATCAGCTCTCATAGGATAATTGACTGATGTCCTTTTATAACCTTAGAAATAGGACAAGGAAAGGGGGCAAGAACTGTAAGAGCTTTGATTGACTTTGGTGCATCCACTAGTGCTGTCAAGTTATCTTACTCTCAAGAGTCGAAATTAAATGTCAATCCTATAGAAGCATATCTCATAGGATTGGGAGGTGTGGAAACCCCTTGCATGGGCGAGGTGGATCTTCCCATCTCCATTCAAGACGAAGTAATGACAGTCAAAGTACTAGTGTGTCAAGATGAGGACCTCACTGAGCCTCTTGTCTTGGGTCAGGACTGGATGTATGATCATGCAGTCAACCTCAACCTAAGAAGTGGACTTCTTCAGGTATGGGTAGATCATAGCCGAATTACAATTGAATTGGAAAATGAGGCACTCAAGGAACTAGGCAAGGCACAAACTCCTCGTCCTTCCAGGGGCGCACTTGAAGTTGACAATGCTATTTTTGTCCAACACTGTATGATGCAGAAAGAGGCTTGTCTCAACAACAGAGTCTCTTCTCGAATTCGCTTTTCTTCTTCTTTGCGTTTCTTAGCAGTATTGAGTCGGCTTAGCATTTCCTCTGTGAGAGGTTCCTGATATAACTTGACCCTACATCCGCTTATGTAGCTCGGGAGAACATTGCCTTCTAATGTGTGGCTAGTTGTACTGCTCCACTTGTTGAGATTCTATTAAGGATCATGGGTCCGTAGCCTCTTTTCTCTAGTTTTCTCGCGTGTTGTTTCAAAGTGTAGACTAGTACCAGATCTCTTGCTTTCAAGCCTTTATCCTTAATATGGGCATCAAAATATGCCTTCTGTCGTTTCTTAGCTGCATATATCCCTGTTGCCGCCCTCAGTCTTGTTTCTCCTAATCGTTCTAGGTCAAAGATCCTAGAGGAGAGTTCATGACCTGTCCATTCATGCTCCTCTGCTACTTTCAATGTAGGTATTAAAAAGTCCAACGGTAGCACTGCATTTTGACCAAATACCATCTGAAAGGGTGTGGCTTGGAGTACCGTTTTGTAGGCAACTCGGTATGCCCAAACAGCATGGTGTAGCTGTTTGTCCCAATCAGAGCGTTTATTGTTCACTAATTTCGTCAGTACATTGCATAAGATCTTGTTGGTGCTCTCAGCCTGGCCATTTGCTTGAGGGTGATAGGGGGCAGACTTCTTATGTACTACCAAGAATTCTTGGAGCAGATTTTCAATAACTTCATTCAAGAAGTGAGTGCCTCTATCACTAACTAGCTCTATAGGTAGCCCGTATCTAGTGAACACATTCTCAAATAAAAACTTAGCTGTTTTTTGAGCATCGTTCTTCGTTGTGGCTTTTACCTCTACCCACTTTGTTAAATAGTCTGTCGCAACGATGATATATTCTGCATGGGAACCCTTGGGGATTAATAGGACCTACAAAGTCTATTCCCCACTTAGAGAATGCACGTCCACCCATCATAGGTTTCAATGGAATCTCATCTTTACGTATAGGATATTGAGTTCTCTGACAAACATCACATCGTTTCACATAGGTATGTGCATCCATGTGAAGGGTCGGCCACCAGAAGCCCGCAAATAGGATTGCCTTGATCACCCGATCTGGTCCAAAGTGTCCTCCTGCTACACCTTGGTGAGCAGTGTCCAAGATCTTGAGATATTCACTCTCATGGACACATAGTCTCAGGTAACCGTCTTTACCACGTTTGTATAGATTATCACCAATGAGTGAGTAATCTTGGGCTTCTTGTTCTAAACTCCTTTTCCTAGCCAGAGTCATGTCTGGAGGGAATGTTTTCGTCCTCAGAAAGGATACTAGTGGTTCACTCCAATCCGGCACTATGGACACTTGATAAAGAGTGGCATGTTCCACAGGTGGTTTAGTGCAGCAGATTGGGCATTCTTTGCACAACTTTTGGACATCAGCTTCCATAGTCGACCAATGCACTCCGAGTCTCCGTAGTGTCTGTAGGGTTCGTCGCTTTGAGTAGTGTTGCTCTAAGGTACCTACATGTGCTAATTGCAACCACTTCGCATACTCGTCCTCTTCTACACAACAAGCCAAGATCCCTTGATCTGTGTGCTTGTACATACTTCCAGCCATGATGTGGTACTTTTGGGCTTTTACTACTTGTATATCCTGTGTGGCTATTACTGGGTGGTTAGGCCCGTACGTCAATACTGACACTAATGGCTTAGCCCACTGCGGCACCACTTCCAAATTAAACAAGTAAGCATCAGGAAGGTCATCTGACACTCCTTGTGGGGCTTCCCCAGATGTGAGCCTAGAGAGATGATCCGCTCTCAAATGAGTCCTCCCTTTCCTTACCACTACCTGAAAGTCATATTCCATTAGTAAGAGAAACCATCTTACCAATTGGCCTGTATTGCATGGCTTGTTTACCAAGTACAGCAATGCCTGATGATCAGTAAAAAATTTAAACTTATTTGCAAGCAAATAATGTCTAAACTTTTTAACTGCATATACCATGCCTAATCCTTCTCTCTCCGTAGTGGTATAATTTTGTTCAGCTGCGTTCAATTGTCTACTAGCATAGGCAATTGGAAGATCCATATTACCTTCACCAGTAGGTTGAGCAAGCACACATCCAATGGCATAATTGGATGCATCCACATGAACATGGAAAGGCTTATTCCAATCTGGTGTGGTTAAGATTGGTGCTGAACATAATCTTCGTTTAAGCTCCTGGAAGGAATTCTCACACTCATCAGTCCACTCAAAGTTAGTCAGAAGTCCATACATGGGCTTTGCAATGACATCATACATGTGAATGAACCGGTGGTAGTAACCACAATGCCCCATGAAGGCCTGTACTTCCTTGACGTTCTTTGGCCTAGGTAACTCGGCTATGGCTCTTACTTTCTCTTCATCGGTGGATATGCCATTCTTTGACACTATGTGTCCTAAAATCTTACCTTGCCTGACCATGAAAACGCACTTTTCTGGGTTTAGGAAGACTTGATATTCTCTACATTTGTCAAAGATTTGTCTCAGTTCAGGAATATGGGTTTGTCTGATGTTGGAATGAGCACAAAGATAATCAACATAGACTTCTAAATTCTTCCTCAGGAACTCCTTAAATACATGGCACATCAGCCTTTGCAAGGTTGCTGGTGCATTGGTAAGCCCAAATGGCATTACCCGAAAGGCGAATATGCCCCATTCTGTGGCAAAAGCTGTCTTATGCTGATCCTCTAGAGCTATGGCTACTTGATTGTAGCCCGAAAATCCATCAAGGAAGCTGTACACTTCCTTGTCTGCTACTCTTTCTAAGAGATGTTCTGTGATGGGAAGCGGATAGTTATCTCGAATTGTGGTTGCATTGACCTTCTTTAATTTAATGCATACACGTAATTTACCATTCTTTTTGGGCACCACTATAATGGGGGATACCCATTCAGTGTGCTCAATTTCATAGATAAATCCAGCTTCAACCAGTCTATCTATCTCCTCTTTGATCTTGGCAGCATAGTTATCATTGTATGTGTATGGCTTTTGCTTGGAGGGTTTGGCATCTGAGGTCATGGGGATAGTGTGTGAGCATATGTCAGGGTCCACGCCTTTCAAATCCTTGTAACTCCAAGCAAATACATCTCTATATTCTCTTAGCAAGGCTATTAGCTCTTGTTCTTCCTCTCCTGTCAAGTCATGGCCTATGTAAGTGCATCTCTCTTCTCCTTCTTCCATGGCTACCACAATTTTCTTTGTGGTTTCTTTGTTATCATAGGCCTCTCCTGATTATGCCTCTCGTTTAGGCATTCTGATCATGACTCTCCTGTCATCTATCTCATACTTCTTAGCTGGGACCTCAAACAAAGATTCCTCCTCTTCTTGTGTGACTTCTTTCTTCTTCCTTTTCTTTCCTTCTTCCTTAGGGGTTACATGTGTGGCTAGCCTTACGTCTTTTGTAAGCTCTCCGTGCCTCTGGGGTTGAAATTCTACTTCATAGAAGTATTCTTCATCTGATGCAAAAGGTGGGTCCATAATGATTGACTCTAGATCGGAGTCACTTGCATCCTCAAATGCATCAGGGCTAGGTTCGCACTCTTCTAACACTGCCTCTCCCATGATTGGCTCTATGGAGAAGACTGAAATGTCATAGCCATCTTCATCACAGTGAGGTGTCCATTGTTCTTCATTGATGGCTACATCCATTGTTGCTAGGATTTCTGCCCAGTCGTGGGGTTCAAATTCTTCGTCAGGAAAAACTACAGGCGCATAGGCTGGGTCTTGAATTGATCTATGTGTTTCTTTTGCACCTATCTCTCTGGCTTCTTCTCTCTTCTCTTCTTCTACTGCTACTTTGCACATCCATAAGTGGGTGTCTTCATGCATCCATGAGGATCCTGATCCTATGGAATGCACAGATTCCGTATCATCTTTGGCTCTATGGATGGGATTCCATTGGATAGGGGGGACATCTCTATGAGAGTAATCTTTGAGATTCACTTTGGTCGTAACACCTAAGTGTTGCAGGTACAAAGAATTGGTTCCCCAATCCTGTACCACTTGCAACTGTCGCATAAAAGGTCCTCCCAAGATCATTTCATAGGCATGGTTCTTGCTAAAATCACATATAGCAAATGTATGCTCAAACTCGACACCACAGGTGGTGAGAGTTATTCCTTCTAGCAATCCTAAGGGCCTCTCAATATGACCATCGGCCATCTGCAATTTCATTCTCGTTGGCCTGAGTGCTGGCTTGCCCCAACGCTTCCATAGGGAGGTGGTGGCAATTGCAACTCCTGCACCTGAGTCCAAAATTGCCTTGGTGGTGTACCCCTGGTAGGTAATGGGAAGATAGGTGTTCCCTTCTTCACCTTCACACATGTCTTCTAACTTATCCAAGGGTATCTCTGGCACTGTCCCATGTGATCCTACCTAGGAATGAGGTTTCACTATCGCTGGCACTTGTTTGGCGACATGTTTCCATAATTCAAGTCTAACCTTGAGTAGCTCTTCTAACTTGAGATTGCACTGCACTTTAGTGTTTTTCACTATCTCTGTGTTCCTAGGTAAGACTGAGTCCTCATTTCGTACCATGACCGTGGGTGCTCTCATACAGGTAGACTTAGCTTCCCATGGGCCTGTGAAGTGGGGTAATTCTTGTAGAGAGTTAGACTCAAAGTCTAGTCTTTCCTGAGAGTGGGCGCTCTCTTGCTCCTCATAAATGGATGGGATGTCTTGTGGGAATCGGTCGTGTGCATCATCCACCAGTTCAATGGGAGGAGGTACTTCACTTTCTTTAGCCCATTTGTCTTCTTGAATCTCTCGTAGGAATTCTGGTGTGAATCGATTCATAGAAGATGATGTGTCTGGCTCCGTAGAGTTAGGCACATAGACTTCAGGCAAATATGCTTCCTGGGCAGGAAGTCCTGCTCTTTCACTTGCCTTGTCCTTATGTTGAGAGGCGGGTTCCTTTTCTGATTGTGCAATTAGCTTCTCTATTCTTTCTAACAACCCATCAAAGTGCAACTGTGTTTTCGCTAAACTAGAGATGTTAAATAGGCGACTGGCTTCAAACATGGTTTGAGCCAATTCCACCATTTTAGCACAAATCTTGGTTCGTTCTAGCTCCACTTCTGCTCTAGGGTAACACTTTTCATGATCAGTTACGTTTGGCCCTTCTTGGATTCTGGCCTGATATGCTTTAAGCATCATATTAAGGTCTTCGGGAGTGGGATCTGCTAGGACTGATCCTACTCTAGGGGGTGGTGGAATTAGGTGAGGCGGGTTGGAAGGTGGCGGGTCGGATGGAGTTGGGAATGGTGGAGGTGGGGTAGTGTGAGAGGGAGTTTGAGATGTGAGTTCAGTTATCTTGGCTTTTGTTTCTCTGAGGCTTTCCTCAAGTTCACTCATTTTCTTTGCCCATTGTCTTTTCGTTCTTTCACGACTATCTCTCCAAGCTCTAGTCCTCTTCTTTGTCATGCTCTCTGTTTCACTAACATCTGGGCTCTTTTCCTGGCCTACGCTTTGGTTCTGTTGCAGGGCTTGGGCTCTAGTGATTACTTGTACTGGTGCAGTGGAAGTCACACTCCCTGTGGAGTCTACAACTAACCCAATAACGTTGATATGAGTGATTTTTGGCATATTATTGGGGTTCTTTGGGCAATCTCGTAAGAGATGCTCCTTTCCACATTCTTGGCAATAGCCCTGGATCGTTACTGATTGGGGTTGTGTAGGTGGAGGCAAGGGACAGTCACGAATGAGATGATCTCCCTGACATCTGTAGCATGGTCCTCTAGGGAATGGGGGTCTTACTTGCCTAGGTTGGGGTCTAGGGTTAGGGTTTGCATACATGACATTTGTGTAATCTGACTCCCAACTAGGTTCATTTGGCTCTTCACTATAGTAAGACTCACCATGTTCAGGAGACTGCATGTAGTAAGCCTGGGGACTATCAACATGTGTAGAATCAAAGCTATGGTCACTCGGGTCACTTTCTGAAAGCAATGGAGTCATTGGGACTATGGCTCTATTCAAATTTTCTTCTGCAGCTGCATACTTTACCGGAATCACATTAGTAGGAGCAAGTGGTTGTTGTGCTAGCACTGGCAGGGGTCTCAGTTGGGCCTGATATTGCTGTTGGTAATTTTGATGAGGCCTAGTATGCTGTTGTGGTGGGTATTGACTATGATATCTGCCTTGTTGAGGGTATGTCTGAGGGTAGGTTTGCCTAACTGCTTGCTTGTTGTATGGGCAGTCTTGTGCTGTGTGATTTGTGTATCTCCGTTCTATGGTGCAGTACTGGCTACTAGGATTTACTTGGGGTTGGGCCATAATGGGACATACATTTGCCATGTGGTCACCACCACAAGTATAGCATCTTTTCACAGGGGCAAACCTTGGGATTTGTTTGCTAGAGACGCCTAGTTTTTGTGCCTCTTTCTCAGCGAGTTCCTCAATTGATGTGGATTGCGTGGAAGAGAGGCTAGAGGCACTATCAGAATCTTTGTATATTTTGGAAAGCTCTAACTCCTCCCCTAGGTTATCCTCGATGTCAATGCACATGCGTACACACTCTTCTATGGTCCTAGGGTCCTTCAAGTACACATAGGATCTTAACTTTGTACTCAGCAATCCATCCAAGAATAAAGCCACTTGCTTAGCTGGTGTGGGGAGCTCCAAAACAGGGCATCTTTCAAGATATTGCCTAAATCTTCTTCCTGCAAGTCTCACGGTCTCTTGAGGGGTTTGCTTGAAGCTGTGAATCAATGAGGAGGTATTATGTCTTATGCCACTCTTAGAGAATTCAATAATGAAAGCCTCTAGGAGTTGGTCTATGCTCCTGAACTGTCTCTCATTCAATGGTTGGAACCACGTGAGGGCTGTGTTCCTAAGGGTTAGACCAAAGGCATTATATTGTGTGAATAGGTCCTCCACTTGTTCTGCTCTCAAGACTTGCCTAAACTCTGCCACATGATCGTATGGGTCTCCTATGCCATCGAAGTAATTTTTCATGGACTTGACTAACTGAGTTGGTCTCAAAATCTTGGTGTGTTCTCTAGGTCGTGGTAGAGGGAAGTCTTCCATATTCCTTTGATTTCTTGGGGCTCTATGTACCTCAGGCTCTACTCTATTTGTTTCCATCCTCGTTCTTTCTCTGCCCCGTGGGTTAGCAAAGCTTACTTCTGGCCTATCTCTACTTCTGTCTCTTTGAGTTCCATGAGCTTGGGATGTAGAAACATGCAAAAACTGCACACATAATATCGCTCTCTCGCTCTCTCTCACAAGTGGAATGAGGGAAATGGAAGGAGGAAGGAAATATAGTCAAAAAACTGAAATTTTTGCGATGATGGAGATGGAGGTGGGAGATGGTGATGATGATGATGGTGATGAAGGAAACAAAAGGAAATAGATAAAAGTGAAGAAAATACCTATAACTCCAACGCTTCAACTGTACGTCTTACCATCACACGCTCGTCCTCAAAGCTCGATCCCCGGCAACGGCGCCAAAATTTGGTGTGGCTCAGTGATGAGTAGCACCTCCTTTAATGTCAATCTCGAAAGACGTGAGGATGGTATGAAGACCTCGAGCAAGTGGAGGCACAAGTGCGTGAGTGAGAAGCACACAACCATGCACACACATACACACACGCGCGCACACACGGCAATACAAAGAGTGAGAAGCAATGGAGTTCTTAGATTACTTTCAGAAAGCTCATACAAGTCTGAAACTATTACAAGCTAGCCTCAAAAATGAGCTCTCTAGCTCTATTTATAGTTTTTGACTAGGTTTTGGCCCTGTCCAGACCTAGTGGCCGGCCTAGTTAAAAATTAGGTTCCAGGGCCAATTTGAGGGCTTAAACGGAGTCTAAAAAATACGAAAATTGATATGTAGGCACTTCTAAGGCTCCTCAAGCTCAAGGACTCCTTCGCTTGCACAAAATGGAGCTACAAAAATACGAAATGGTATTTACAATGGTTTTTAGTGATTAAAATCACTATTTGTGTAGGGATTTTCTCTGTTGATTTGTCGTACACATCTTTGAGCTCCCTACTTGCTCTTTCTTCTTGTGTGCTCCACTCCTTGATGTCTGAAAAATTTAGATGGCCTACTTGCCAGATCTTCTTTGGCTACTGTGTCTGCTTGTGCTATCTCTTCGTTCCGACCCTCTTTGTCTTGTGGCTCCTTTGGTTCCCTGACTACTGCCAACACTAAATCATTCCCCCAAAAACTCCAATACGAACTAATTGATGTGAGGTTGCCTTGACTTTGTTCACAAAGTCCACAGTACTTTGCTTTAACAGCTTATTGGGGCTTGAAAACTCCTACTATAATTGGTTCTTCCTTGACCTTTTGCTTGTAGAGATTAAAGATTCCAATGCACCCCACATTTCTTCTAATGTTTTACAACCTCTAACATGTGGTAAAAGAAATTCAAAGGTAGATTTGAGTATAAATGACCTTGCTAAAGCATATTTGGAACTCCATTTAGCCAAATCTTATTCCTCCTCATGTTTTGGTCGTTCCTTGATCCTTATTTTTAGCATTCTTCCTTCATTTATCATATATACATAGATATTTATACCTTTTAAATATGCTTCCTTCCTCAATGACCTGATTGATACTCGTTTCTATAAAATTTCTCAATTGTTGATGGAAATATATCACCCATTTTGTCCAAAGCTTGATTGACACTCTAGTACCATTGTAGAAAAGTGATAGTAGGTTATTATGAAATAGGTCATGCTCAAAAAAATAGTTTCGAGACCGAAAAATTTACTCTTATAAGATGTGATAGGATTATACCCTGTAAATGAACCACTAAAATCACCATGGTACTTAATTGGAGGTGCTTCAAAAATTTGAGTCAAAACACATGGTTTGCAATGTATATATAGTGAAGAAGACATTTCAAACTTTAAATGTACACACGTGTCGCAATGCCTTTCTCTCTTAACCCGAGTGAAATTGAGTTGATAAACTTTACAAGGGTCTAATTAGAAAGGTGATAGACCATCCTTGCATAAGAAACCAAATTATAGAGGCTTCAATAGAGAGAAATGAAGTTAGCATTATAGGCACATTTTAGACTATAGAAAGTCTTGAAATATGAGTATATGGGTGACTTTTAGGATGCATATCTCTACAATTAATGATATTTGGAACAAATCCTTTTGCAACATAATGATATAAGGTCCTTCCCTTGTGATTCAACCTTGATATTTACACAATAGGTATTGAAAGCTGACTATTTTGGAATATATGCAGGCAACACATCGGCATCAATAGATAGATGACTTCAAAAAGTTATTAATATTACTTCATTTGATGGTGCAACTATTGGAGAAGCTTGATAACTCTCTTGGAGTCAGTACAATTTTTTAAGAATAATAGAATAGGCACACAACTTGAAATGGTGGTTCCCAGAGTAACTCAAGTTAACAATGCATGAATTTAGAAGCCTCTTGCTTCTAATTGGAAGACACTTTTTACATAGTTATTTATTCATCAATAATCATATTTTGATTGATTAATCACTATCTAGAAGCTATGGGCTTCCATCTCTTTCACATTATGTAAGACTTAACATGATTCGATGAAAACAATTATACAAATGTAAAGCCTTGAGAAAATTATGGTATCAAAGTAGGCCATTGCTTGTTGAGGCGGATCACTAACACTCAAAATCACTATCTAGGAGCTATGGGGTTCCATCTCTTTTACATTATGTAAGACTTAACATGATTCTATGAAAAAAATTATACAAATGTAAAGCCTTAGAGAAAATTATGGTATCAGAGTAGGCTAGTTTGTTGAGGTGAACATAATCATGATGTGTATAATTCAAAATAAATAATTAGGGACTTTTGGTGTATACAAAATTGATTCACACGCATTTGGGTCTTTGAACACACTATCCTAGTCAATATGCAATCAATTTTATCCTTTTGTGCTAAATTTTAATGGAATGTTTTTCACTATTACAAGTGTGTGAAAGTAGAATATAGTTGTAATGGACCTTCATGGATAATTTCGCCCAAGTTTTTTGAGAAACAATCATTTTTCCTACATCATCATCCATGGCTAAAAAAAATAATGTACTTCACATGTTGGTTTTTGGGGATAAGTTGGAAGGTTCAAACTACCCACTATGTGCATACATGATGTAGCATGTATAGGTTGTAAAGGGATTGTGGAATATTGTGCAAATTGTTGAAATAAGCCCTATCAAAGCTACAAATGTTTAAAATGTAATTGATGTAGGTGGTATTGAGGATATTCTAAGTTCTATTTCTAGTGCATTTCCTATTTGATTCTGCTTGCAACTCCAATTTGGCTATTTAGGTACACCATCAATACCCCAAATATTGTAGAACAACTTTGATGGGATGGAAGGGATGCATATCACATGCTTTTGTTTCGTTATCTACCAAGCATGCCATTATCCTTCATATTCTCTTATGTAGGACAATAAAGGATTCGGGATACTCTTGCCACACTATATCAGGAAGAAAATGAGTATCATGTTGCTTATCTCCAAAAATAAATGGAGAGTGACCTTATGAATAGTTTTATCCCAAAGACCAAAGATTTGAAGGAGAAAATAACTTATATATATGAAAATTTTCTAGATAGTTTAATTTTGTAGACTATTATGAATGGATACCTAATTCCTATTAGATTTTTGCTTCTACTCTTTCATTATATGAAAGGAAAGAAATGCCTTACCATTTGAAGATTTAACTTCTATATAAGGAAGTGTCAAGCTGTGTGGAAAGAGATCAACCACAAAAGGAAGTAAGCCAAAGCTTTGCAAAAAGATTAAAAATTCTCCCTAGGCAGAGCCTTTGTGAAAAGGTCGGCAATAATATCCTATGTGGGCACATAAACCAAAAGTGTATCAATGAAGATGGTGGTGATAGAAAATTGACCAACACCCAAATCAACCAAATGGTGTCCGAGGCAAACACACCCAATATTGCTATGAAAGCTACCCTATACTCAGCCTCACAATAAGAAATGACCATAGTAGGCTGCTTATTGCTCAACCAAGATATGCATGAGCTACGAAGCATGATGCAAAATCCATTCATGGACACATTATTGTCATAGCAACTAGCCTAGTGAGAGTAAGAAAAAACATGTAAATCTGGTAGTAATGACCCTTGTGAAAGATGCACTTAACTGCTTGCCAATGCTTGACACCTGGGCAATGCATAAACCTATTCATGTGAGAGAAAATTATGCATAAGTAAATCAAGCATCCAAACAACAATCTGTAGAGAAGAACATCAAATGCATCTCTAGAATCATAAAGAATCAATCATAAACCTACTTTCATGGGCATGGAAATAGATTTACAATCTTCAAGGAAAAATTTTTGCAATAATGTGTCAATATATTTTGTTTGGAACAAAGCTATTCCCCCATCAAACCACATAAATTGAATGCCCAAAAAATGATACAAATGGCCCAAATTCGACATCTCAAAAGAGGCATACAAATTAGACATAAATTGAGCAATATGCTTCTCATTACAACTAGTGAGCAACATGTCATCAATATATACATCAATGATAAGAAGTACATCATCTACATGCTTAAAATATAAGGTGCTCTCAATTGTATAGTTCTCAAAACCACGTGCAATCAAGTAAGCATGTATCTTTTCATACCAAGCACATGGTGCTTGCTTCAAACCATATAATGCCTTTTCCAAGCTGCACAATTTGTTTTCAAGCCCTTTCTGCACAAAACAATGGGGCTGAAGTACATATACTTTTACATGTAAGTCACCATTAAAAATGCAATTTTAATGCCCAAGTAATGCACATTCCAACCATGATGAGTTGCGCGTGCACAAATGCTACGAACCGTGGTCATTCTATCATGTGGGAAAAAAGGTCTCATTAAAATCAATGCCTATATCTTGAGCATAACCTTTGGCAACAAGCCAAGCCTTATACTTGTCAATTGTTCCATCACACTTAGGTTTCAACTTGTATATCCATTTCATTCCCATGGTCCTTTTACATGGAGGCAAATCACATAAAGATCAAGTACCATTCTTCATAATAACATCATATTTGGATTGCATAACAACCATCCAATTTTTTGAAGTTTGTGCTTCATCATAAGAAATATAATCATGCTCATCAGAAAGACTAAAGGAAACCATTGCATAGCAATCGAATGCAAAGGATGCACTATGAGAGTTTAATAGGTACCATATGATGATGGTGCATCTATTGCTATATGTCAAAGTCTGCATCAACCATTTAAGCATAGTTTTAATCTCTTCTATGTCATCCATTCCATCGCCAAATGCATCATGTAGATTTGCATCAGAAATGGAATGATCTACATCATCATATGGAACTTGTAAAGGCTAAGAAATTGACTCATTTGGAATAGAACTTGATTGCCCACATGGAAAAAGAGGCAATAAGTTGTCCTATAAATCTTTAGAGCTAAATGAAGTCTCCTTGGTACATGAAAGTAATATCTAAATTGCATCTTCCACAAAAACAACATCAGGGCTAACCAAAATGCATTTATGTAGTGGATGATACAAATGATAGCCTTTGCTTTCAGAAGTATACCAACAAAAATACATTTCACTACTTTATCATCCAATTTCTTACCTTGTTTTCTAGGCACTAATGCATATCCCACACAGTCAAAGGCATACAGATGAGCAACAAATGGCTTGCAACCATGCCAAAACTGATATGTAGTGATTTTTTGCAGTGCTTTGGTGGGATACCTATAAATTGCATATGCTACACACATAACTACCTCAAGTGAGAAGATGTGGTAAAGCCTGACCTTGGACCATACACCTCCCCATCTCCATGAGAGACATGTTCTTTCTTTCAATAAATCCATTTTATTAAGGTGTATATGACACTGTGCATTGATGTTTTATCCCATGCTCAACCAGAAATGCACTAAAATCAGAAGACATGTATTCCCACCCTCAATCAGAATAGAGGGTACCCAATTTCCATGATGATAGGTTTTGAGCCATAACCAAAAATTGTATGAAGAAAATAAATACTTTAAATTTTTCCTTCAATGGATACATCCATGCATTCCTCGAGAAATCATCAATAAAAGTCACAAAGTAAAGGTAGTTCCCAAAGGAAGGTATCTGCATAGGGCCACATATATTATTAGGAACAAGCTGCAAATTTTGAGTACTTTGGGCTGAACCATCTTTTGGGAAGGAGGAACACCACATTATTCCCAAAATATAGCCTTCACATACATGTTTACAAGGTGCCTCAAGTTTGGGTAGATAAGAGACGATTTGAGAATTTTGGAGGCCTAACAAACTAGACAAAATTCAATTGACCAAAGCATGAATGCCAAAGCTTTGCATTTGAGATAACCTACAAATCTTGAAATGCACATGCTCAATAATTCATAGATTTTGCATAGTCTATGAACTTATACAACCCATGACATAGAATACTACAAGCAATAGTAACATTGCAACTTGAGAGATCACGACCTATACATATGTCATCAACAAATTTGACAACCAAGGCAATATTGGTTAATGCTAAAACTAACAAAAAAGTTTTCTTGATCCCTTGCACATATAAAGGATTTGAAAATGTGAAAGAACCACCATTAGTAGTAGCCAAAATAATCTTACCAAATCCCATTATGAGATAAGAGGATTTGTTAGCACATGTGAAAATATTCCTTGTAGGGATAGGCTCAAGTGAGGTGAAGAAACTACACAGCAAGGTAATATATTTGGTTGCCCCACTATCAAAGTACCAAACATTTGAGTCTACTATAGACATACACTATTCATGAGAACATGGATCATAGTTGCAAACAATAGTAAATGCCTATTCTCCATTCTGAACAAGATTACTAGACTTTGTTTTAGGTGAGAGGTCTTTGCAATTACCATCCCTCTTTTGCAGCCTTAGGACAACTCTTTATGAAATGATCATTTGCCCTTACAATATTTAAAAAGTTGTTTCTACTTTTCTATTTCCTTCTTGTCTTTTTCTTCCTTCTTTGCCTATGCAACATTAGCAAATTTCTGCTTACTAGTAGATGAGCTCCATTTACCTTTTCCCTTCTGAGTAGCTAAGAAAGCTTGATCTACAATACAAATAATTGATTTTTTTTTTCCTAGAGAGATCTTCTTGCAACAAAACAGAGAATAATTCCTCAAATGGTAAGGAATTTGGATTTCCTTTCATCAAACCAAGAGTAGAAGCAAAACTCTGATATGAATAAGGAAGACCATTAAGAAGAGTTTGCACAAGTGAACTATCTGGCAAGACTTTATCAACAAAAATCAATTGCTACTTCAAATCTTTGATCTTTGTCAAAACGTTATCCATAGAATCTCCTTCATTCATATGCTCATTGTCTAATTGTTTTTGGAGGTAAGAAACATGAGACTCATTTCTTGCCTAGCATAAAGTTGTAAGTGTATCCCAAGCATCCTTTGCTATTTTACAAGAGGGAATGTGAGGGATAATGGCATGTTTAATAGAAAAACCTATCAATGCATGTGCATGAGCATCCCCACCATCCCAAAAAAGTTGCTATGTAGTAGGTTTATAGGAATCGGAACACAGATAGGAAATTGAAGTTTATCATCTTCAACACCATGTGCATCACTTTCAATAGCTATACTTGCAAGTATATAATGTTATTCAACACCATGCACAATATTCCATAGCCATTTTTCTACCAATTCATGAAGGATACTATATGTGCATAATATGTAATTATTACCATACAACTCATCCTCAACAACCAACATATGGAATACATCATTGCTTTGAGGTAGTTAGGTTGTCCTTAGTGCAAATGTCCAAGATGTATTTAATAACCTTCTCTATAGCTCTTGGACTTCCCATGAAATTAACCTCTACTATTTTATAATGTTGTATGGAAGTTCATTCGTGAGCAGACAGATTGTTGGTGGCATGTGCTAGTTGTAATCTTGCTCGAGATGTCTATGTAGAAATGTATGCAGACTCCTTCTCTGTAATTGTCCTATCTTTGACTTATGTTTGGTGATTCATTGCCTTATCTGTTATTTAGTCTTAATTTTATGAAGTTTGTACTTTAAATTATGGTTAGGGACCAAAAAGGTGCTGAGTATTTTGGAATAAATTGGTCATCCATCCAATGGCATTAACATTTTTAGCACATATGAATGAAGAGATGGACCGAGAAGGGGAACACTTATCATCCTTTAAGATGTAGATTAATGAAGATATGAATAAGGGTGGATGTTCCTTATATCACACAACAGTTGAGACTGAGTAGGGATGAGATTACATTGATGACTCTCCTCGTACCAATTGAAGAGATGGAGAGAATGTTTGGCAAACTATGCTTAGGGGAGTACAAGTATGCTTGACTACTAGACACTTCTCCTAGGAAGTTGGGATTAAGATTATCTATGCTTGCACTTAATTTGTAGAGCAATAAGTATGGTGTCTTGCAACCACTATACTTGTTGCTTGCAGAAGCTGATGAAACAGGAGTGGCTGTGAATTGGACTGAAATTTTCTTCAAAAAGATGAAGAAGGAAGTTTGATGCCTCTATCTTGTTGTTGATATATTTAGGTAGTGATGTGTGTGAACACACTAGGACCGCCGATGCATTTTTTTCCCTCTTTAGGAGGTTTTTTTTCCTCGGCTTGTATATACGCCTATTGCCCTAATGGGCTACTTATCTTTGTACATTCTCCAATAATACATTCAGTATTGTGTGTTGTGCTCCAAGCTTCTTCTTCTTCCTTGTGATGTTCGCGTGCTTCCGCAGACGTCTAACTCCAACAATTGGTATCAGAGCAGGTCGTCGCTTCATCTAGGGCGCCGTCGACACTCCTTCGTTTGCAATCTCGGATTCGCATGAAATTTGGTGAGCATACTCGGGGTGTTTCAGAGATCAAAACTGCTTCGCTCTGTGGTGCCGAAATCGCGATCTGAGCTCGTTTCGGCCTCCGAACGCACTATCGCAGTGCTTGTGCAGGCTATTTCTTCTTTTTCTGCCAAAGGTATATACCAGTTTCTGTTCGCCAATTTAAGCATCTCGAAGTCTGCTACAGGTCTAGTAGAACTCGTCTGGGCAGTTCCGTTCAACTTTTTGAGATACAGTCAATTTTCTGCATCAAGGTATTTTAGTCACCGGCCATGGCTGAAAGCAGTGATGTATTCCGTATGTTGGCTGTTGAGGATAAGTTGGATGGTACTAACTACCCATTATGGGCTTATATGATGCGACATGTATTGGTTGCAAAAGGACTGTGGAACATTGTGCACGGTGTTGAAAGACGTCCTGTTACACCTGCAACTACAGGTACTGCAAATACAGGTGTTGGAGGTGCTGGAGCTGATGAAGATGGTGTCGAAGATGATATTGTGCAGATTCGTGTTCGTGCTGCTCTTTCTGTTGCAACTACTGTAGAGCAGATTCGCTGGGATGGCAGAGATGCCCAGGCACATGCATTGATAGCTTTGTCTGTCAAACATGCCATTATTCCTCACATTCGCTCTTGCAGAACAGCAAAGGATGCTTGGGATACACTTACCACATTGTACCAAGCTAGAAATGAGGCTCGTGTTGCTTACCTCCAAAAACAGTTGGAGAGTGAACACATGAATGAAGGTGATTCTATGGACAGTTTCCTAACGAAGATCAAAGATTTGAAGGAACAGTTGATTTCTGCTGATGCGGTTATACCAGATAGCTCACTTGTGCAGACCGTTCTAAATGGTCTTCCTGACTCATATCAGAGTTTTGCTTCTACTCTTTGGTTGATGATGAAAGGCAATCCAAATGCCTTATCATTTGAGGAGTTAGTCTCTGCTCTGTTGCAGGAAGATTACTCCAGGCAGAACAGGTCCATTATGCGAGTTGCAGATCAAGCTTTCCTGGTTAGTCAGAAGGGCAAAGGAAAATGGGGCTCTTCTACTAATAAGCAAAAATCTGCAAATGCTGCACAATCGAAGAACCAGGATAAAGATGAGAAGAAATCAGAAAAGCAGAAATTGTTTTGCAAGTACTGTAAAGGAAATGATCATATCATAAAGAACTGTCCAAAACTGGCTGCTAAAGAGGCAAAGAAGAAAGAGGCTGGAATGGTTGTTGCAGAGGCCTCTACACCAAAAACAGAGTCTGCAAATCTTGTGCAGGAAGAAGAATGGGCGTTTACTACTGTCTGTAGTTTTGACCCATCTTCTCATGATCAGTGCATGCCTGTAGTAGACTCAGATGTTTGGTATTTTGACAGTGGGGCAACCAAACATATTACCTCGCAGCGCAGTTTCTTCTCTTCACTCGAGCCTGCCCCTACAGGGAATACTGTTACATGATCCAACAACTCCTCATATCCTGTTATGGGAGTTGGTAAGATCAATCTGACAACAGTTGATGGTAGTTCTTTCACTTTGTCAGATGCTTTATTTGTTCCAGGGATCAAAAAGAACCTGTTATCAGTTTCTGCATTAGCCAAGATTGGCTTGGTTGTGAAATTTATTGATGACAGGTGTACAGTTCATGATCTGTCAAATGGCGATGTGATTATTGCTTCTGGCATTTTATGTCGTGGGCTGTATAAGCTCATAGACTATGAAAGATCTGTAAATGATTTGGCATGTGCAGTAAATGATTCTCAAGCTAAGTCAGATGGAAAGCTTTGGTATGCACACTTTGGTCATCTGAATTTTGCTAGTTTGCTACGCCTAAACAAATTTGAAATGGTGTCCTCTTTGCCCAAACTTGAGGCACCTGGAAAACATGTTTGTGAAGAGTGTATTTTGGGAAAAATGCAGCATTCCTTCTTTCCAAAAGATGGTTTAGTTCGGGCTACACAGAAATTACAGCTTGTACATAGTGATGTCTGTGGTCCTATGCAGACACCCTCTTTTGGAAATTACCTTTACTTCGTGACTTTCATTGATGATTTTTCTAGGCATGCATGGGTATATCCACTCAAAGCAAAGTCCAAAGTGTTCATGTGCTTCAAACAGTTTTTGGTTTTGGCTGAAAATCTGTCAGCATGTAAAATGGGCACCCTCCGTTCTGATCGAGGGGGGGAATATATGTCTTCATATTTTAATGCATTTCTGGCTGAACGTGGGATAAAACACCAGTGTACAGTGCCGTATACACCTCAACAGAATGGAGTTGCTGAACGAAAGAACAGGTCACTCATCGAGATGGCGAGGTGCATGGCCAAGAGTCAGGCTTTACCACATAGTTTCTGGCTTGAGGCTGTCATGTGTGCAGCATATGTACTGAACAGTGTCCCACTAAAGCGCTGCAATCTATCACTCCATATGAGGCTTGGCATGACCGCAAGCCATCTGTTGCTCATCTGCGTGTTTTTGGTTGTTTGGCATATGCACTAGTGCCTGAACAACATCGCAGAAAATTGGATGATAAGGCAGTAAAATGTATTTTTGTTGGGTATAGTTCTGAAAGTAAAGGCTATCGTCTGTATCATCCACATACTAAACGCATTCTGGTTAGCCGTGATGTTGTATTTGTGGAAGATGTTGTTCAACCATTGCTTTCATGTACTAAGGATACATCTGTTAGCTCCAAAGACATGTATGATACTTTGATGCCTCTTTTTACAGGTGGGCAGTCTAGTGCTGGTCCTAATGAGGCAACTTCTCAGCCTTTGCAGGTTTCATATGATGATGCAGATTTACATGATGCACTTGTTGATGAGAGAGTAGATATTGAGCAGGCAAAAACTATGCCAAAATGGCTGGTGCAGACTTTGCGTGACAACAAATTAGATGCACCTTTGTCATATCATACTCGTTCAGGCTCTCATAGTGCCTCCTTTGCATCAGATTGCTATGCTATGGCTGCGTCTAGTCTCTGTGATGAGAATGAGCCTGTTTCTTTTGATGAAGCACATAATTCAGAAAATTGGATGGCTGCTATGCAATCTGAATATGATGCTATAATGAAGAATGGTACATGGTCTTTATGTGACTTGCCTCCTGGCAAGAAGGCCATTGGCACTAAGTGGGTATACAAGCTAAAGCGTAAACCTGATGGTCCAGCTGACAGGTATAAGGATAGGCTTGTTGCAAAGGGTTATGCACAGGAAAGAGGCATCGATTTTGATGAGACCTTTGCACCTACATGCCGTATGACTACTGTTCGGAGCATTTGTGCACTTGCAACCCATCATGGTTGGAATGTACATCAGTTGGACATTAAAACAACATTTTTGAATGGTGACTTGCATGAAGAAGTGTATGTTTTTCAGCCCCGTGGCTTTGTGCAGAAAGGGCATGAAAACCAGGTGTGCAGGTTAAAGAAGGCATTATATGGTTTAGAGCAGGCACCACGTGCTTGGTATGAGAAGATACATGCCTATCTGGTTGCACATGGTTTTGAGAACAGTCCAACTGAAAGCACCTTATATGTTAAGCGTGCTAATGATGTGCTTCTGATCATTGTTGTCTATGTTGACGACATGCTGCTCACTGGTCCTATTGAGAAGCATATTGCTGATTTCAAGGCTGATTTGCATGCCTCATTTGAGATGTCTGATTTGGGGCATTTGCATCACTATTTGGGCATTCAGTTTATGCAAGTTGATGGTGGAATGGCTTTGTGTCAAACAAAATATATTGACACATTATTGCAGCGTTTTGGCCTTGAAGACTGTAAGCCTATTGCTACTCCTATGGAGACAGGTTTACGATTGAGTCTTCATGATGCTGGAGATGCATTTGATGCTGTTCTCTATCAGCAGGCTGTTGGATGCTTGATTTATTTATGCATTACTCGGCCAGATATTCAGTTTGCTGTCTCACAGATGAGCAGGTTTATGCATTGCCCAGGAGTCATGCATTGGAAGGCGGTCAAGCGCATCTTTCGCTACTTGAGTGGTACTCGCCTACTTGGGTTTTTTTATCCCAAGGGGGGATCACTACAGCCAGATTTGCATGCTTTTTCTGACTCAGATTGGGCTGGTTGCTATGACACTCGTGTGTCCACTAGTGGTTTTTGCTTCATGCTTGGTAGCTCATGTATATCTTGGTTGAGCAAGAAGCAGCCTACTGTGGCCACTTCCAGTTGTGAGGCTGAGTATAGGGCAGCTTTCACAGCGACTGTTGAGTGTGTGTGGCTCAGACGCCTTATGGCTGATTTGGGTGTTGGCCAGTCTTCTGCCACCACCATCTTCACTAACAGTCAGAGCGCATTGGCAGTTGCGAGGAACCCTGTGTTCCATGCTCGCACTAAGCACATTGAGGTGCATTATCACTATGTCAGGGAGAGGTTCTCTGCTGGGGAGATCAGCTTGGCATATGTGCCCACGCAGGAGAACATTGCAGACCTTTTCACGAAGGCTCTGCCTAGTGAGAAGTTTGAAGCTTTCCGTAAAGCTTTGGGCTTACTTCCTTTTGTGGAGTGATTTCCACACAACTTGGCACTTCCTTACACATGAGTGCCAGCTCCTTGTTCACCGCATCACTCCCAGGGGGGATTTGTTGATATATTTAGGTAGTGATGTGTGTGAACACACTAGGACCGCCAGGGGCATTTTTTTCCCTCTTTAGGAGGTTTTTTTCCCTCAGCTTGTTTATACGCCTATTGCCCTAATGGGCTACTTATCTTTTTACATTCTCTAGTAATACATTCAGTATTGTGTGTTGTGCTCCAAGCTTCTTCTTCTTCCTTGTGCTGTTCGCGTGCTTCCGTAGATGTCTAACTCCAACACTTGTGTTGACGACTTGACACCAAATTAGGTATTTTCTTTTCTCTTCTGATTTTGGCAAGGTCCTTGCTAGCAGTATGATAGCCAAAGGAGGTGGCGTTCCTGCAAGAATGCCATCAAGTGCTCCCTATTCTAAATGTTGGTTTATAGTACCAAAGAAAAATGGATCACTGAGGTTTATTCAGGATCTACAGCTGGTAAATAAGGTGACAATTAGGAATATGGGATGTGGGCCCAATTGTCGATGAGTACATAGAAGCTTTCGTAGGAAGGTCTATCTATTCAATGGGGGACTTGCACTCTGGTTATGAACAATTCTAGTTAGCTCTTGAGAGTTGTGACTTAAGCACCATGAGGAAACCACTTGGGCTTGTGTGCATGTGTATTTTTCCACAAGGTGCCACAAATTCGATAGCACATATGATGAATGGTATGCATAAGGTACTTAGGGATTTTATTCCACATCTGATCATGCCATTCATTGGTGATGTTCCTATTAAAGGTTGTGAAGAGAAGGATAAAGATATGACTCTTGACGAGGATGGATGTTGGAAATTTGTTTAAAATCACATAAATGATTGTGAATCTATCCTTAGTTGACTGGAAGAGTTTTGTTTGACATTGTCCATAGAGAAATCAATATTTGGAGTGCAAGAAGTACTCATTGTAGGAAGTCTCTGTGGACCTAAAGGAAGAAAACCATGCCTAAAGAAAGTAGATGCTATTCAACATATGAAAGAAGTGTGCTCCTCGATTACTAAGGTGAGGAGATTTCTTGAAGGATGTGTTCCCTATGTTGTATGGATTCCACATTTTGCACATGTAGCAGATCCACTCTATTAATTGCTACAAAAAGGACAAATATTTCAATGGAAGGAAATCTATACCCAAGCCATGAGGAAATTAAAGAAGGCACTTTTAGAAGCTCTATTGTTTAGAAAAGCCGATTACAGTGATAATCTATATTACCATAGATACGAGTCCAATAGGCAAGGCTGGGCAATTGGCCAAGAAGATGATGAGAAAAAAGGATATGCAATTTGATTTGGAGCCAAGGTGTTAAATGTTCACTAAAGAGGCTACTCCAAGATTAAATGGGAGCTCTGGGGAATAGTGAATGCATTAAAAAGTGATAAAGAATACTTAATTGGAGCGAATGTAATGGTGGAAATAGACTATCTATCATTATTAGGAATGATCGTGAACTCTTCCAAGGCTGCAAACATCGGAATGTTAAGATGGATAGCATATATCAAGTCACTAAACCCTGAGTTTGTTCATATAATTGGGAGGAATAATGTAGTAGTTGATATGTTATCGTGAGCTATATATGAAGATGAAGATTCAATGACCTAAAATGAAGAAGATATAGGTTTGGGCTTTTATGTTTCGCATCTACGTACCTCTAGTTTAGTCGAAGCATTTGCAAGACTGAACCAAAACAAACTTACTCATCAAATTGAGAAGTTCGACACTAGTGTCAGATCTTCGAGAAGAGGAAATCAAAAGAGATTAGGAAGCGGGAAAAGAAATAGGAGAAAAGAAAAGAACATTTACGAGATTCAAATGGGATTAACAGAAATGTTCAGATTACAAAAATGACTGGAAAGAGATCGGGAAATACTTAAGCACATGTCTCTTGATCCAAATTGGAGTAAAGAGAAGTCAGGATCATTCGAAGAAAGTCAAATAATTATTTCTTAAAAGATGGTTTGCTTTGGAAACAAAAAATTAGAATGAGCAAGATACCTCAGCGAGTTGAAGGTTGCAATGGAGCGAGAGATAAAATTATGTGTGAAATGCATAGTTCGCTATGGGCCGGGCATAAAGGCTTTCAAGGAACTTATAAAAAGATAAAAGAAAGATATTGGTGGCTTGGAATGTATGTACATATCCACAATTATGTGGCCACATGTAAGACTTGTCAGGTGTTCTCAAATGTAAAACATAGAGATGAATTGTATCTATCCTTTGAATATCCATTTTAAATGGATTGTCGATTTGGTTACAATGCCTCTAGGCATACAACAAATGCAATATATTATACTCATGAGAGAAGACCTCACAAATCATGTTGAATGGAGAGCTCTGAGAACAAAGACTACAAGTAATGTATGTAAGTTTCTACTAGAAGATGTATTTAGCAGGTTTGGCTATGTTGAGAAGATAGTTGCTGATAGAGGTGAGCTCGATGCTCAGGAAACCAAGGACTTTTTTGAAAAATATGGTATTCAGCTATCGCTCGCCACTACATACAATCCTAAAGCAAAGAGAAAAATTGAACGTGGACATCCTCCAATTATTAAAGCGCTGTTTAAAGCCTAGGAAGGGAAAATCAAGAATTGTCCAAAGTATCTTTCGTTTGCCCTATGGGCAGATAGGATGATATGCCTATGTCCATTGTTGGAGTTTGAGGTCTGCGGAAGCACACAAATAGCACAAGGAAGAAGAAGAAGCTTGGAGCACAACAAACAATACTGAATGTATTACCATTAGAATGTACAAAGATAAGTGATCCATTAGGGTTATAGGTGTATATACAAGCCGAGGTAAAAAACTTCCTAAAGAGGGAAAAAGTGCCCTAGTAGTCCTAGTGTGTTCACACATATCACTACCTAAATGTAACAACAAATCCCCTTGAGAGTGATGTGGTGAACAAGGAGCTGGCAATCATGTATAAAGAAGTGTCATATTATGATGAATCAATCCACAAAAGGAAGTAAGCCCAAAGCTTTACGAAAAGCTTCAAACTTCTCCCTAGGCAGAGCCTTTGTGAATGTATGGCGATGCGACACATAGTATAAGGCCCCATTCACATACTTGAACTTGCACTTAACTATAATGTATATGCTAACTTTAATTTTAATAGCATATGCATACACTATACACTATTGATACACATATATATGCATACTATACATCCATATACATACTCTATAAATATATTGAACGTAAACCATACATATACGTGTACATTATACACATACACAAATGCATTGTGAGGTAAGACTTCATCAACATAAATCAACTGTTCTTTCAAATCTTTGATCTTTGTCAAAAAATTGTCCATGGAATCATCTTCATTCATGAAAAAACTTGGAGAAACTTGTAGGAGGCAGAAAAGTGAGTTGTGAAGCGACGAAATTCGGTTCAATCAACCACCACAAGACTAGCCTTGAGCTTATGGAGACTCAAATAGACCTTATAGGCATGCAATAAGTGCAATAAAATGCAATACATACTTTGGGGCAGTAAGGAGAAAGGATCAATATAAAACAGATAGGTTTACGCATTGACTAGCTCAAAAAACTTACTATCTTTGGATGAGACAATCAACTTCAAATGCTCATAGCGACTAGAGTGATTACAATTAGAAACACTACTTTTGGAGGAGTGATATAAATAAGTTTAAGGGTATAGAATGCAGAAGAGTATAAGAAATAAGCAAAATATGCTTTTGGAATGAACCTGACACTCAACAGTGGTACCTCCTATTTTTGAGGAATGCATAGAGATAGACCCTGAGACAGAAAAACTAAGATTTCTCCCAATCTACTGAACCAAATTGTTGAGCCCATAAAAGTCATATTGGTCAAAGTCAACAAAGTCAAGGTCAAAGTCAACAGGTGTAAAGTCAAAGTGCTAAGGTGCAGGTGTCAAAGTGCACAGGTAGTGCATAATTAATTGTCCACAAAGGGTAAATCAGAGAAAGTGGGTTGCATGTTGCAGAGGTATTTCTCTAATTTCCCCAAGGTTCAAAGTGTTTTTAAAGTGTTTTGGAAGGTTCAGGTGAACCCTCTCTTATGTGCAAAAGTGAAGACTTAAAAGGAAAATATGAAGGTATGTGAAGCGGCAGTGCGTACGCAGAAGTGAAAGTATGACCCCCAATTAATTTTTTGGTTTTAGTCTAAAGTCACTACAGGACAAAACAGGGAGTCGTTGGCTATCACTTGTGAAGACAATCTTGGGACATCAAAGTGAGCACCAAGATGCTCTTGAAGTTAGGAGCGTACGTGAATCGACACACTAAAATCAAGGCAAGGACCATTCTTGGACAATCCGAGTGTAAGCAAGTGTGAGCATAGTCTAGGTAGAGCAAGAGAGAGAGAGTGCAAGGGACGCACAGTGTGTGACGTAGAGAAGTGAAGTACAAGGTGTGCATGAAGAGTGACCAAGGAAGTGTGCAGAGGAGTGCTAAGCTTGTCCCCCAAGGATCCCAAGGTCTTACTGAAGTGTGTGCACGCCGACAGAAGGTATCCATCCCTCCCCCTTAGTGGAAACTTGGTGCAAGGTGTGCACAAGAGCAAGCTTGTAGAAGGTGGAGGTTTGGTGCAGAGGAGGCCAGCAACAACAAGTCCCTTGGGTATTTGGTATATTGTAATTGAGCACTCTGTGGGATTTTGCAGAGAAGCATTGGTTGTATTGTGCTTCAACCTTGTATTTGTCTTACTGTAATCAATCGACAGAGGCTTTCAGTGTGTATTTTCTCTTCTGGTCTTCCCCTTTTCTCCTACAAACACTCAAATCCCTTCTTGTCTAAGAATCCCCCAACACAAATGCTTTAAAATGTTATACACATAAACTATTCTTTCCAATGATTCTTCTTTCATCCAATTTAGAGCTTTGTAGAGAGAATAGTAGCCGCTTCAAGATTACTGTTGCTGAAAAAGATGATGCAAGAAAATGAAGGAGCAAGACAATGATTGCCACAAGAATATGTATATTGCTTCCATTTAATGTATGAGTGATTTGAAGTCTTTATATAGACTCTAGAAGTGCTCCACAACTTCTACAAGTGGAGTTTGAATTCAAATGAAGGCGGTAAACGTTGTTGGAGGGAATCAATTCACTTTTCTACAATCTAAGAAAAGTGAAGATCTAGTTTGATCTCCTTTTAGGTGATTGATTGATTCATTGATTGCAACTCAACCTCCTCAAATTCATGGAAGTTTAGATCTCTTTTTCTGCTTTTACATGTGTAAATATCTAGGCTTTTACAATGGTAAAAGATCCATAAAAATTCTTTTAAAAAATACAATAAATAAGCATAAATAAAAGAATGCTTCAATGGATATTTCGGCATAATCCAAACCATAGATTTTTTTGATGTAGATCAAATCCACATCAAGCATAGTGTAAGCTTGATGTTCCAACAGCTCACCTTCAAGCTAAAGTATGCTTGAGTCATCATTTTCTAATAGGTTGAATACATGCCATTGATTTGAATCTACAAAGCTTTATTCCATCAAGTGCCTTTGTCATCATATCAGCTACTTGCTTTTCAGCTGGAAAAAAAGAAATTTCAATCTCCTTTGCCATGAGCTTCTCCTTGATGAAGTGGTAATGAACCTTGATGTGTTTGGTTTGTGCATTGAAAATAAGGCTTGTTGCTAGATGCATGGAACTTACATTATCTCCAAATATGTAAGATTTGGAGTTCACAAGTCCCAAATCTGTATACAATGCTTTTAACCATATTGCCTCTTGACTTGCTATGGTCAAACCTCTATACTTTGCTTCAATTAAGGATAAAACAATTGTTGGTTGCTTCTTGGAACTCCATGATACTAGCTTTGAACCTACAAATGCTACGTAACTAGAGGTACTTCTTCTATCATCTTTAGCTCCTGCCTAATTTGCATCTGAATAGATTGTGGTATCCAAATCTGAAGAGTAAGGATATAATATACCTTCATTGATTGTACCTTTGAGATACTTAAATACTCTCTTAGTTGCATCCATGGGTGATCTTCTTGGCGAGTGCATGAATTGGCTTAGCTCTCCCACACTATATGAGATGTCTGCCCTTGTATCAGTAGCATATATCAAGCTACCTACCAAGCTTTGATATTCTTTAATGTCTTCAATTTTCTCACCTTCATGCATACTAAGTTTATGATTCATCTATAAAGGTGTACCTGCAGGTTTAGTATTGTCCATTTTGAATTTAAGAAGTGGATCCTGAATGTATCTCCTCTGAGTCAAATACATTCCTTCATCTATGCATATCACCTGCATACCTAGGAAGAATGTGAGCTCACCTAAATCACTGATTTTCAACTCCTCTTGCATGTGTCTCTTGATCATTTGAATGTCATTTAGATCATCACCTGTCATAATAATATCATCTATATATACACATAGATAGATAACCTCATTGTGATCCCTTTTGATGAATAGAGAAGGATATGAGTTGCTAGGTTTGAACCCTTGATCTTGAAGGTATGTAATCAACCTCTAATTCCAAGCTCTAGGAGCTTGTTTTAATCCATACAACACTTTCTTAAGTCTGCAAACATAAGATGCATGCTTAGGGTTTTCAAAACCTGGTGGTTATGACATGTATAACTCTTCACTTATCCAACCATTTAGAAATGCATTTTTTACATCAAGTTGGAAGAGTCTCAAATTTCTTGCAAGAGCTACACTTATCAATGTTCTGATTGTAGTCATCTTTGCAATTGGTGAGAATGTTTCCTCATAGTCTATACCATGGGTTTGTGAGCATCCTTTGGCAACATATCTTCCCTTGTACCTTCAAACAAATCCAACTAAGTTTCTTTTAACTTTATATACCCATCTGCAACCAATCACCTTTTGATTTGGTGACATTGGAACCAAATCCCAAGTGCCCATCTCCTTCAATGCATCTGTTTCTTTTACTTATGCCACACTTCAAGCTCACTTAGGGTTTGAGACCTAAAAGTGAATAGAGCTTTGTTCCTGCTTTATCCTACTTCAAAATTAAAGAGCCTATCATGCCTCTCACCTCAGGCTATCTTCTTGAACCCTTGACATGGATCTTTCACAAAAGCTCCATGTTGGGTGAACCTTACTTGCAAGTCTTTTCAACTATTTGGCCTACACTTATTAGGTTTTTAGTGATGGTGGGTACATACAGAACCTCACTTAAAATGTTTGTCCTGCCATTGGAAGCTTTCACATTACCAATCTTCTCCACATTATGCTTTGTGTTATCCCATGTTTGAACTTCATTTCTATGCTTTGGACTTTCCAAATCAGATAGAAGAGCAATGTTGCTTGCAACATGATTTGAACATCCAAAATCTATGTAGAATAAATGATCATCTTCTTTACCTTCTTTCTGGATTAGATTCATATGCAGCAATCAGTCTTCATATGGTTGATCTTTTAATAATTGTTGAAGTCCCTTCTATTATAGCCTCTATTGTTATTGTTGAATTTGTGTCCATCTCTTCCTCTATTGCTGCCATATCTACATCTTCCACTTCCTTTCTGGATCTTCCCATTGAACTAGCAATTCTGAGTGTTGTGGTTGTTCTTATCACAGATGGCACAAGGTTGAACATTCTGAACTTTGGCTTTGTCATGCTTTGTTCTTTTCTTCTTCCCTTTCCACTTGCTCTTGCTTGCGAAGTTGGATTGGGAAGTCTCCTCTTCATCTTCTTCCTTCTTCTTGCCTTTCAACTTCTTGTCCTTTATCTCTGCATTTGAATTACCATGATAGGAGTTACCTTCCTTTATGCTATTGTTGGCCTCTTGATTGAAGAGTTGTTCAAGAAAGATGTTGAAGTCTAGATTTTGCACATCCATGATGAGATCATAAGCCATGGTGAAAGATTGCCATTGCTTATCACTTTGAATCCCATTGAGAATTTGCCTCATGATAGCCTCTTCTTCAATCCGTTCTCCAATGGATACTATCTGAACTACAACCTCCTTGACCTTGGTAACAAACTCTGTGATGGTTTGTTTAAGTGTCTTCTTAATTTGGTTGAGCTCGTTCCAAAGATGATCCTTTCTTGCTTTTGTACTAGCAGAAAAGAAAGTCTCTAGGGCATCCCAAGTTTCTTGGATGTCTTATATCCTCTAATATGTGGTAATAGAAAGTCAAAGATAGAGTTTAGCATGTACGACCTTGCTTGAGCATCCCTTGCACACAAAAGTGTGAGCTTCTATGTTTCCTCTTATGTAGGTCCTCCTTTGGATCATAATACAAGAAATAAGCAAAATATGCTCTTGGAATGAAACTGACACTCAACACTAGTACGTCCTATTTTTAGGAATGTGTAGAGATAGACCCTGAGATAGAAAAACTGAGATTTCTCCCAATCTACTGAACGAAATGATTTAAAACTTTATAAACATAAACTAGATACTAATAACTTTCAATGGGTCCTCTTTCATCCAATTTAGAGCTCTGTAGAGAGAGCAGCAACCTCTCCAAGCTTACTATTGTTGAAGAAGATGATTCAGAAAAATCAAGGAGCAAGATAATGATGACCACAAGTGCATGTATATTCCTTCCATGTAATGTACAAGTGATTTGAAGTCTTTATATAGAATCTAGAAGTGCTCTAGGACTTCTACAACTGGAGTTTGAATTGAAATGAATGTGGTAAAGGTTGTTGGAGGGAATCAGTTTACTTTTCTACAATCTAGGAAAAGTGAAGATCTAGTTTGATCTACTTTTAGGTGATTGATTGATTCATTGATTGCAACTCAACCACCTCAAATTCATGGAAGTTTAGCTCTCTTTTACTCCTTTTACGTGTAAAGCTGTGGGCTTTTATAATGGTAAAAGATCCATAAAAAATCTTTTAAAAAAGTACAATAAATGAGCATAGTAAAAGAACGCTTCAATGGATATTTTGCCATAATCCAAATCATAGGTTTTTTTATGTAGATCAAATCCACCTCAAGCATTTAAGCTTGATATTCCAACAATTGATGTGCTCACTCTCCAACTATTTTTGGAGGTAAGCAACATGAACCTCATTCATTTCCAAGTATAAAGTGGTAAGTGTATCCCAAGCAGCATCTCTGCCATCCTAACGAATTTGTTATGTAGTAGTTGCAACAGGAACCAAAGCACAAATAGGAACATGAAGAATATCATCATCTTCAATGTCATCTGCATCACCTTCAACAATTGTGTTTGCAAGTGTAATAGGACATTTTTCAACACCTTATACAATATTCCATAGTCCTTTTGCAACCAATACATGATGCATCATATAAGCCCATAATGGGTAATTGATACCGTCCAACTTATCCTCAATAGCCAACATACAAAATCTATCATTGCTTTCAACCATGGCCACTAACTAAAATACCTTGATGCACAAGCACTGCGATAGTGCCTTCAGAGGCTAAAATGAGCTGAGACCATGATTTCAGCACCACAGAGTGACGATGATTCGATCTCCTAATCACCGTGAGTATGCTCACCAAATTTTGTGAAATTATGAGATTGTGACGAGAGGATTGTCGATGATGCCCTAGATGAAGCAGTGACCTCTTCTAATACCAATTGTTGGAGTTCGAGGTCTAGGGAAGCACACGAACAACAAAAGGAAGCAGAAGCAGCTTGGAGCATAACACACAATATTGAATGTATTACCACTAGAATGTACAAAGATAAGTAATCAATTAGGGTTATAGGCATATATACAAGTTAGGGGGAAAAAACCTCCTAAAGAGGGAAAAGAAATGCCGGGTGGTTCTAGTGTGTTCACACACGTCACTACCTAAATAGATCAACATCTACCATAAAAACATGTCTAGTAGGTGTAGTCCTAGTGGTGTTAGTGGAAATTGAAAAAGATACAAATGAATAAGGACCTTGGGAAATGTTTGTTTGCCATAAAGTAGATGGAGGGGGTGGTTGAAACATGGTGTCAAAGAAGGATGCCCAAGATTCTATTGTGGTTGAGGGTGGTTGGGATTGGAACATGAAAGAAATTATTGATGAATAGGTTGTCAGGGGAAAAGCAGTTTGGGTGGTTTGTGATGTTGGGATGCCTAACATGTTAGCGGTTGGGGCTCAATGAATCGTGACAAGTTGTTAGAGTCTGTGACCGAGGGCGGACTCAGTTGTGGACGCGGATGTAGTGTACAATGGATTGATAATTGAGGAAAAATATTTGGAATGGGATATGAGGGCAAACAAGCTAAAAACGGGTGTTGTGGTTGTTAGTTCGATTGCAATGGGATGCGGTTTGGAAGATTGGTTCCTCTGATTGGGTCACTTCTATGGTTGTGCTTGTGGTTGTGGTTTGGGTTTCTTGATTTTTGGGTGAGGATAGAGGATGAGGAGGTGAGATTGGCGAGGTTTCTACAAAGGTCTCCATCATGAGGTCAATGGTGGTTGTCGATATCACCTCCTGAGTCATAGCAGCCTCAACTTGCGAGAGGGATTTGTATATTTTTTTCTTGTCTTGGCTTGATGTTGATGCATCTTTCATCGTAATAGGGGTGAGGTCTCTGTAGCATAGTGTCGATCGGTTTGATAGTTCCACAATTCTTTGATAATAGCCAGAGGGACTCAATGAATTGTGGATTGATTCCTTCTTCTTCCAATATTTATCATCAGCAACTCGTTGTTATGCAATGAGAGTCTACCTTTGGCTTGTACACTCTTCATGGTGTCACGTAATCTACAAAATTGTATTATGTGCAGGGGCTCCTTCCTCTTCTTCATCTTCTTCTTCTCATTCTTGCCACTTTTCTTGGACTTTTTCTTCTTCCTATTGGTGTTGTTGGTCGTCACCTTCTTCTTCGTCTTTTGAATCAATGTGTACCTCCTTGAGAAGTTGTTCGAAATCTACCTTGCCTAAGTCCTTGACACCAATGGGCCTTGGAAACTCCAAATCCATAGGTAAAGGTGGTACCACCTATTGAGCGTGCTCCATCCGTGCTTCTCCTTGGTAGTCAGATTGTAAAGGGGCATAGAAGACGTTCCCTTGCTAGTGAGATGTCTAGAGTCAAGGTTGCTCCCCTAGGTTGGGCACATGGGATAGATCCTCGCATCCTCTTGGTCGAATGTGTAGAGCTCTTTCTACTCTTGAAAGCACATTGAATGCGAATGTCATAGGCTAGACATTTGTATATGATATAAGTGAGGGTGCAACATCCATTCAACATTGTCTTGTGAGACCAAAGTTGGTTAGTTGAATGCATCCGATCAATGATCCATATTGGGAGATTGATGGTCATATTTTGTGTCTATGCCAAGTATAGACTAAACCAAACCCAATTGTGTGGTTGTGTGGATCAATCTTGCCTTGGAAATGCAAAGTGATGCATACAGATTTTGAGTGGAAATACAATGTTCAGGGTCATGGCGACCATGTCCTTGAGCTTGGTGAGCTTCCAATCCTTCATGTTCTATGGCACCAACGTCTTCTTCTCTATTGAAACATGCATTCCCTACATGTCAAGGGCTTCTCTAACTAAGTTTAGGGAAATTATGAGCTTCTTAAATTTGCTACTGCACATTAAAGAGGGGATTACAAAGATCCTTGGCACATTTTTGACATTGCTAGGATACAAGGTGTTGATTAGGTAATGATAGCACATGAAGTTAGATTTGGGTAGTCGTGCTCTAAAATATGCCACTAACTCTACTTTTACCAAATTGGGTAAAGTTCTAAAATATCCTGCAACTTCCTGAACTCTCATGTGAAAAACAATTTTTTCCCTAGACATGATTAAATTGACACTTAGCTTCCCAAATATAGGCAGCATCACCTAGGGACCCTGCCATTTTGTTGAGCCAATGGGAATGAGAACTCACTTTAGTCGTGTATCCCAAATGAGGGTCTTGAATGGGAATGGTTTGCAAGTGCAATAATGCTTTCGTTCTCTCCTTTGAGTGTTCATAGATAGACAAAGTGTTAATATCTATAGGTTGGTTACTAGAGCCTACCTAGGAACTAGTGCCTACTTCAGCCATGGGTTATTAAGGTAGCTAATGTTCCGTAGATTTGCTAGAAGAAGAAGAAGAATCATATTACTATTCTATGAGAACCTTGATGATGGCTTGTTCACATCACAATACCAACATGGCACTCGTGACCCTTATGTGTGTGTTGTGAACAAGTCAGAGAGTGATGTGTGAGATGTGGGTGAAAGTTAGTGTAGTTATTATGCAACCTAGATGCATACTTGGGAAATGCAATGAGCTTCACATGCCTCTAGTAGTGTACAAGGATGTTACAAGGTGGGATCAGGTGGGTTGTCACATGTGTTGACTCTCCAGGATTCCCTTATGGGATTACAAATTTTGCAATTTGGTACATATAAGGGTTTCAATGATGACTTTGCCTGGTCATGAGACATTTTATGTACCCTTCCAAGTTATGTTAGGTTTGACTTTATACAAAGGTTTGTTTACAACAATTTTGAGTGTAGGTTTTTAGGGATTTAGGATTGGTGAGCAGTGACTAATGCCTAAGAGCTTATGTGTAGTAATCTAAGCTCATAAGTAGGTGTTAGGCACCTAGATGTATCTAGGGTTATGGTGAGCCTTCATTGATCACTTTGGTATCCAAATGGAGAGTAATATATGTGAATGTGATCCTTGACATGCTTCAATTGGTAGCCTTGGATTCTTTGGCTATATCTTCGATAATGGTTATGTCCAAAAGGAAGCAATAGGGTTTTCATCCTTACCCAAATTTGGTTCACTCCATGAACTGTTTTGCATCAAGATGTTTCTTTTCTTCTTGATTTCCCAATCTTCTTGTGTGAATCACTTTTTCTTTTTGTCTTTATTTTTTTTGCTTTTATCATATTTGGTTCTAGTCACCTCCGTTCTAGATTCTTAGCATCTATCAAATAAAGATACTCTTCCTCTTAAGCACAAAAAGGTTCCATCATGATGGATGCCTCATCCTCATCATTCATGTTCATGAGTGAAGACATGCTAGACTCACACTCTTCTATAATCGGGTCTATCATAAGTGGCTCCATGGTGAAAACCGAGATGTCATAGCCATCTTCATCATAATGGGGGGTCCACTACTCCTCATTGACAGCTATGTCCATCATGGCTAGGATTTTATCCCAACCACGGGGTTCAAATTCTGCATTAGGAAATGCCATAGGTTCTCTACAAGGGTGACTACAACTCTAGAGGATGTTCTCTTGTTGGGACAATTAACTACAATATGGCCATGGTTCCCACGATGTAGACATAACGTTTTATGTCTACTTCTTTCTTTCTCTTGTGAGGTTAGAGATTGGAACTTGGTTATGTCTAGTATATGCATAGGTTTGAGCATATCATCTTCTCTACGAGTGGGCTAGAAGGATTTCCATTGGTGAAGTCTTCCTTCTACTTGTTTTTCTTGTTTCCTTTCAAAAAGATGGTTATCACATTGAATGTCTTGGGTGATGTATGCATTCAATGTCTTAACCTATGGAATCATGAGCAAAAGGCCCTTCGCATCATCTCTTGAAACCCATCTAAATTGGCTTCTGAAATAATCTTTGTGTCAAGTGAGACCACATATTAATTGCCTAGATTTTGATGCATACATAGAGGCAGGGTGGTTACCTTTTTTTTACTACTTGACTCCTGTTTGCATATCCAAATGTGGTAGTGAGCTCTCAAAGAAACCCCTTGAATTCACAAAGTACTACCATATCCTTATCCAAGATTGGGACGAACCATGATAACATGACCATAAAGTAGGGTTCTAATAAAACCGACCTTGGATGCATCATTAGGGTATTAATAAGGCTATATACAGATGTATAGTTTGACTTGTTGCAGGAACCCATGGAACTTTGTGTGATTACTATCAAACATTTCTAGCATGAAAATCTTGGGTTCTTTCATGAAGGATGAACTAGGATGTTGATTTACTTGAATACTTCCTTGATTTGCTTAAAAACTTTCAATTCATTCTTGTAATTCTTGGATGAGTGCGCCTATATGCACGGGACATCCAATCTTCACTTGTGTTTGTCGATGAGTTAAGTCCTTGACTTGTTCTTGGAGACTTTGAAGTGATGCCTCTCATGGGAGCACTAGATTGTGCTCTCTCACGACAATAGAAAAGATTTTGGAAATACATTTTTGATTAAAAGAACACCCATGTAGGGAAATTGATACAAGAATACATAATTGATACAAGGTGTTCCACAACCCGAGACTAATAGGTATGAATAACTGGACCAGAGATGATACAAGACGTCCCACAACCGGAGATTGATAGGTTCGAAGCAAGATCTCTGGGTTACAAGAACTCCCTTCAAGGAGATGATCTAGATACAAGAATTAACTAGACAAGATCTCATACTACAAGATTATAAGAGGACAATGGTAGATGTCCAAGAACTAGACTAGACATGACTAGAACAAGGAACAAGACAAGAACTGGCATTATTGGGAATACAGGCACATAGGGAAAGTTAATGCGCTACAATTTTGTCGCTATATAACTGCATAAAGCATCGCATCAAGCGTCGAGCGTGCAACATCAGTTAAACGACAAAAACTTTGATGTTCCTATCAACATGTGAAGCGACGTGGATTGCGACGCTAAAACAAAAGCATCACTAAAGCGAAGATAATAAACAACATAGCATAAGCAACGATAAATAGCATCACATAAACGACAATAAAATATGTCGCTTATGTGACACAATCTAGAGACAGATATATGATAATTTAGCATCAGTTACATGATAGTTTTTTTGAACAAAAAAATAAAAACGTTGGAGGTTCTTCGATTGGCATCTACACACATCTGATCGAGAGCTCTCCAACATTCACAATTGCGCTACGCTTATGAGCTGAAACAAATGCTTGCTGAATTGTTTGTTTGTCTAATTTCTATCTTATTGTCTCTCTCTCACTGTTTCTCTCTTTTCTACCTCTTTCTCTTTGAATTATCTCTCTCTCTCTCTATTGCAGGTTATTCAAGAAGTTAACCAAGCAAAAAATATGGCTAACTATTGTAAGTAATTTCCATCTTTCTATATCATTTGAATTTTGTTATTTTCATTAATTAGTGTTGGAGATAGACGTCTGCGGAAGCACGCGAACAACACAAGGAAGAAGAAGAAGCTTGGAGCACAAACACACAATACTGAATGTATTACTCGAGAATGTACAAAGATAAGTAGCCCATTAGGGCAATAGGCGTATATACAAGCCGGGGGAAAAAAACCTCCTAAAGAGGGAAAAAAGTGCCCCGACGGTCCTAGAGTGTTCACACACATCACTTCCTAAATATATCAACAAATCCCCCCTGGGAGTGATGCGGTGAACAAGGACCTGGCACTCATGTATAAGGAAGTGCCAAGCTATCTGGAAATCACTCCACAAAAGCAAGTAAGCCCAAAGCTTTGCGGAAAGCTTCAAACTTCTCCCTAGGCAGAGCCTTCGTGAAAAGGTCTGCAATGTTCTCGTGCGTGGGCACATATGCCAAGCTGATCTCCCCAGCAGAGGACCTCTCCCTGACATAGTGATAATGCACCTCAATGTGCTTAGTGCGAGCATGGAACACAGGGTTCCTCGCAACTGCCAATGCGCTCTGACTGTCAGTGAAGATGGTGGTGGCAGAAGACTGGCCAACACCCAAATCAGCCATAAGGCGTCTGAGCCACACACACTCAACAGTCGCTGTGAAAGCTGCCCTATACTCAGCCTCACAACTGGAAGTGGCCACAGTAGGCTGCTTCTTGCTCAACCAAGATATACATGAGCTACCAAGCATGAAGCAAAAACCACTGGTGGACACACGAGTGTCATAGCAACCAACCCAATCTGAGTCAGAAAAAGCATGCAAATCTGGCGGTAGTGATCCCCCCTTGGGATAAAACAACCCAAGTAACCGAGTACCACTCAAGTAGCGAAAGATGCGCTTAACCGCTTTCCAATGCATGACTCCTGGGCAATGCATAAACCTACTCATCTGTGAGACAGAAAACTGAATATCTGGCCGAGTAATGCATAAGTAAATCAAGCATCCAACAGCTTGCTGATAGAGAACAGCATCAAATGCATCTCCAGCATCATGAAGACTCAATCGTAAACCTGTCTCCATAGGAGTGGAAATAGGCTTAGTCTTCAAGGCCAAAATGCTGCAATAATGTGTCAATATATTTCGTTTGACACAAAGCCATTCCACCATCAACGTGCATAAACTGAATGCCCAAATAGTGATGCAAATGCCCCAAATCAAACATCTCAAATGAGGCATGCAAATCAGCCTTAAAATCAGCAATATGTGTCTCAAGAGGACCAATGAGCAGCATGTCATCAACATAGACAACAATGATCATAAGCACATCATTAGCACGTTTAACATATAAGGTGCTTTCAGTTGGACTGTTCTCAAAACCATGTGCAATCAGATAGGCATGTATCTTCTCATACCAAGCACGTGGTGCTTGCTTTAAACCATATAATGCCTTCTTTAACCTGCAAACCTAGTTTTCATGCCCTTTTTGCACAAAGCCACGGGGCTGAAAAACATACACTTCTTCATGCAAGTCACCATTCAGAAATGCTGTTTTAATGTCCAACTGATGTACATTCCAACCATGATGGGCTGCAACTGCACAAATGCTCCGAACAGTAGTCATACGGCATGTAGGTGCAAAGGTCTCATCAAAATCAATGCCTCTTTCCTGTGCATAACCCTTTGCAACAAGCCTAGCCTTATACCTGTCAACTGTACCATCAGGTTACACTTCAGCTTGTATACCCACTTAGTGCCAATGGCCTTCTTGCCAGGAGGCAAGTCACATAAAGACCATGTACCATTCTTCATTATAGCATCATATTCAGATTGCATAGCAGCCATCTAATTTTCTGAATTTTGTGCTTCATCAAAAGAAACAAGCTCATTCTCATCACAGAGACTAGATACAGCCATAGCATAGCAATCTGATGCAAAGGAGGCACTATGAGAGCCTGAACGAGTACGATATGACAAAGGTGCATCTAATTTGCTGTCACGCAAAGTCTGCACCAGCCATTTTGGCATAGTTTTTGCCTTCTCAATATGAGCTCTCTCATCAACAAGTGCATCATATAAATCTGCATCAAAAATGGAATGATCTGCATCATCATATGAAACCTGCAAAGGCTGAGAAGTTGCCTCATTAGGACCAACACTAGCCTGTCCACCTGTAAAAAGAGGCATCAAAGTATCATACATGTCTTTGGAGCTAACAGATGTCTCCTTAGTACATGAAAGCAATGGTTGAATAGCATCTTCCACAAAGACAACATCATGGCTAACCAGAATGCATTTAGTCTGTGGATGATACAGACGATAGCCTTTACTTTCAGAACTGTACCCAACAAAAATACATTTTACTGCCTTATCATCCAATTTTCTACGATGTTGTTCAGGCACTAATGCATATGCCAAACAACCAAAAACACGCAGATGAGCAATAGATGGCTTGCGGTCATGCCAAGCCTCATATGGAGTGATAGACTGCAACGCTTTAGTGGGACACCTGTTCAGTACATATGCTGCACACATGACATCCTCAAGCCAGAAACTATGTGGTAAAGCCTGACTTTTGACCATGCACCTCGCCATCTCCATGAGTGACCTGTTCTTTCGTTCAGCAATTCCATTCTGTTGAGGTGTATACGGCACTGTACACTGGTGTTTTATCCCACGTTCAGCCAGAAATGCATTAAAATCTGAAGACATATATTCCCCCCCTCGATCAGAACGGAGGGTGCCCATTTTACATGCTGACAGATTTTCATCCAAAACCAAAAACTATTTGAAGCACATGAACACTTCGGACTTTGCTTTGAGTGGATATACCCATGCATGCCTGGAAAAATCATCAATGAAAGTCACGAAGTAAAGGTAATTTCCAAAAGAGGGTGTCTGCATAGGACCACAGACATCACTATGTACAAGCTGCAATTTCTGCGTAGCCCGAACTGAACCATCTTTTGGAAAGGAAGAATGCTGCATTTTCCCCAAAATAGAGCCTTCACAAACATGTTTCCAGGTGCCTCAAGTTTGGGCAAAGAGGACACCATTTCAGATTTCTGCAAGCGTAACAAACTAGCAAAATTCAGATGACCAAAGCGTGCATGCCAAAGCTTTGCATCTGACATAGCCTGAGAATCATGAACTGCACATGCCGAATCATTCACAGATCTTTCATAGTCTATGAGCTTATACAGCCCATGACATAAAATGCCAGAAGCAATAATCACATCGCCATTTGAGAGATCATGGACTGTACACCTAGCATCAACAAATTTCACAACCAAGCCAATCTTGGCTAATGCAGAAATTGATAACAGGCTCTTTTTGATCCCTGGCACAAATAAAGCATCTAACAAAGTGAAAGAACTACAATCAGCAGTAGTCAGAATGATCTTACCAACTCCCATAATAGGATAAGAGGAGTTATTGGCGCATGTGACAGTATTCCCTGTAGGGGTAGGCTCGAGTGAAGAGAAGAAACTGCGCTGCGAGGTAATATGTTTGGTCGCCCCACTGTCAAAGTACCAAACATCTGAGTCTACTGCAGACATGCATTGATCATGAGAAGATGGGTCAAGACTGCAGACAGTAGTAAACGCCCATTCTTCTTCCTGCACAAGATTTGCAGACTCTGTTTTTGGTGTAGAGGCCTCTGCAACAACCATTCTAGCCTCTTTCTTCTTTGCCTCTTTAGCAGCCAGTTTTGGACAGTTCTTTATAATATGATCATTTCCTTTACAGTACTTGCAGAACAATTTCTTCTTTTCTGATTTCTTCTCATCTTTATCTTGGTTCTTCGATTGTGCAGCATTTGCAGATTTCTGCTTACTAGTAGAAGAGCTCCATTTTCCTTTGCCCTTCTGACTAGCAAGGAAAGCTTGATCTGCAACACGCATAATGGACCTGTTCTGCTTGGACTGATCTTCCTGCAACAGAACAGAGACTAATTCCTCAAATGATAAGGCATTCGGATTGCCTTTCATCATCAACCAAAGAGTAGAGGCAAAACTCTGATATGAATCAGGAAGACCATTCAGAACGGTCTGCACAAGTGAGCTATCTGGTATAACCTCATCAGCAGAAATCAATTGTTCCTTCAGGTCTTTGATCTTTGTAAGAAAACTGTCCATAGAATCACCTTCATTCATGTGCTCACTCTCCAACTGTTTTCGGAGGTAAGCAACACGAGCCTCATTCCTAGCCTGGTACAAAGTGGTAAGTGTATCCCAAGCAACCTTTGCTGTTCTGCAAGAGCGAATGTGAGGAAATAATGGCACGTTTGACAGACAAAGCTATCAATGCATGTGCATGGGCATCTCTGCCATCCCAATGAATCTGCTCTGCAGTAGGTGCAACAAAAACAACAGCACGAACAGGAATCTGCGGAATATCATCTTCTACACCATCTTCATCAGCTCCAACACCTGTATTTGCAGTACCTGTCGTTACAGGTGTAACAGGACGTCTTTCAACACCCTGCACAATGTTCTACAATCCTTTTGCAACCAGTACATGTCGCATCATATAAGCCCATAATGGGTAGTTGGTACCATCCAACTTATCCTCAACAGCCAACATACGGAATACATCACTGCTTTCAGCCATGGCCGGTGACTAAAATACCTTGATGCAGAAAATTGACTATATCTCAAAAAGTTGAATGGAATTGCCCAGACAAGTTCTGCTAGACCTGTAGCAAACTTCGAGACGCTTGGACTGGCGAACAGAAACAGATATATACCTTTGGCACAAAAGGACGAAATATCCTACATAAGCGCTGCGATAGTTCGTTCGGAAGTCGAAACGAGCTCAGATCGCGATTTCGGCACCACAGAGCGAAGATGTTTTGATCTCGGAAACACCCTGAGTGTGCTCACCAAATTTCGTGCGAATCTGAGACTGCAAATGGAGGAGTGTCGACGGCACCCTAGAAGAAGCGACGACCTGCTCTGATACCAATTGTTGGAGATAGACGTCTGCGGAAGCACGCGAACAACACAAGGAAGAAGAAGAAGCTTGGAGCACAAACACACAATACTGAATGTATTACTCGAGAATGTACAAAGATAAGTAGCCCATTAGGGCAATAGGCGTATATACAAGCCGGGGGAAAAAAACCTCCTAAAGAGGGAAAAAAGTGCCCCGGCGGTCCTAGAGTGTTCACACACATCACTTCCTAAATATATCAACAATTAGCATACTCACACTTATTGATATGCACATATACACTTATACATTAAGATACACATTCAAACATATGCAGATACACACACACATACATATGCACATACACTTACACATACACACACATACACACACATACACATATACACATGCATATGCATAAACATTTCTACAAACACATAAAAGGACTTGCAGGCATGCATTATTGCATATACACATACACATACACACATTAACACATACTTAAATACATGTATATGCACATTCACATGCATGCACATTCACATGCATGCACATACACATGGATGCAAACAAAAATGCATCCACATGCACATGCATGTTTCAAACATATACACATGCATATACATACACTTGTATACGTTTATACACATACACATACATATGCACATATGTACATATACACACACACATATATACACATATATATGCACATATGTATGCGCACATACACACATAAACACACACATACACATGCACATACATACATATACACATATAGATGCACACACACACATATACACATACATGCACATACATACATATTGTCAGGGGAGCACTAGATTGTGCTCTCTGACTACAGTAGATAAGATTTTGGAAATACACTTCTGATTACAAGAACACCCACAAAGGGAAAATGATACAAGAATATGTGATTGATACAAAACATCCCACAACCCGAGACTGATAGGTATGAATAACTCGACTAGAGATGATGCAGGAGATCCCACAACCCAGGATTGTAAGTATGAAACAAGATATCTGGATTCCAAGAACTCCCTTCTGAGAGATGAACTAGATACAAGAAATAACTCAACAAGATCTTGTACAATGAGATTACAAGAGGACAAGACTAGATGTCCAAGATACAAGACTAGACAGAACTAGAACAAGGAACAAGACGAGAACAAGAACTGGAACTTCGAGAGTACTTATTTGGCAGTCACGACTCCTTGAGCTCCCAAGACTGGTATTGGCAAGACTGAGAATGAATGTGGCCAACCCCTCCTTATATAGGTTTTCCAAGGGTGGTTCAAAAGCGGTTATGAATTGATGATGTCATCGCTGATGTGATCAAATCGAAGCATGGTCTCTGGATGTCAGAATCAAGCAAGAAGAAAGTCGATCTTAGGATTTTGGCACATTCTGGACGCAATGGAAGGATCGATTTCTCCTAATTCTAAACCAATAATGAGATATAGGATTCACATGAAACTGAGATTCAGGATGGTTTCCTTTGTCCATGACATCACCTCCCCCTCAAGTGATTACTTCCACGAGGAGCGGTCATGTTCTCTGTCCCGACTTCATTGGATTTCTCTTATGGAATTCTCGAACCTTGATTGGTGCTCTTTGAAGGTTTTCTGCAGGTTCCCAAGTACGAACACAAATGTCACACTCCTTCCAATGAATAAGGTAGTCTAATCTTCCTCAAGATATTCTCAAGTCTAGGACATGCTCGACTTCAAATTCTTCATGATCATCAATCTGGATAGGTGGTGAAGGACTAGGTCTCTCCCCCTTCAATGGTGAAATCTGATATGGTTCCAACATGGATACATGGAAAACTGGATGTATTCTCAGTAGCTGGAGCTTGAAGGTGACTAGATTAATCTTGGCCAAGATGGTAAATGGAATCTTTGATGATCTAACTTTGCACAAGGCCATGAAGTTTGCAAATTGTTTCTCAGTAACCATACTTTATCCCCAATTTGATACGATGGATTTTGGACATGATGTTGATCTGCATAGTACTTATATTGTTCTTGAAATTTATGGATCTCTTCCTTGATTTCTTTGTGAATGTCTATCAAGTACTAGGCCTTGTCTTTGGCAGCTGGGTTCTTGACATATTTGAGAGTTGTATATCCATCCTTGCATGTTGTCCATAGTATACATACAAATACACACACATACATACATATACATGCACATATGTAGACACACATATGCACATACACACACATACGCATACACATATATACAGATATACATATATACATGCACATACACACATATACACATACACATACATATATACATGCACATACATACATATACACACATACACATGCACATGCACATGCACATACATACACACATACATGTTCACATGCACATGCACATACATGCATATACACACATACATATGTACATACATACATGCACATATGTACACATAGATATAATGTTGAGCCCATAAAAGTCATATTGGGCAAAGTCAACCACAGTCAAAGTCAACTATAGTCAAAGTCAAAAGGTTAAAGTCAAAATGGTCAAAGTCAACAAGTTCAAGGTCAAAGGTCAACATAGGTGAACTCAAAGTGTTCAAAGTTTAGGTGTCAAAGTGCACAGGTAGTGCACAATGAATTGGTTTACAAAGGGTAAAATTGGAGAAAGTTGGGTGCAGGTTGCAGATGTATTTTTCTAATTTCCTAAGGTTCAAAAGTGTTTTTAAAGTTTTTTGGAAGGTTCAGGTGAGCCCTCTCTTATGTGCATAAGTGAAGAATTAAAAGACAAATGTGAAGGTATGTGAAGGGACAACGTACGCATAAGTGTTTTCAGGTGAACCCTCTCTTATGTGCATAAGTGAAGAATTAAAAGACAAATGTGAAGGTATGTGAAGCAACAACATACACAGAAGTGAAAGTATGGCCCCCCAATTAAAATTTTTGTTGTAGTCTAAAGTCACTACAGGACAAAACAAGGATTCGTTGGCTTCCACTTGTGAAGACAATCTTGGGACATCAAAGTGAGCACCAAGATACTCTTGCAGTTAGGGCGTACGTGAATCGACACTCAAATCAAGGCAAGGACTATTCTTGGACCATTCTAAGACTAAGCAAGGTGAGCATAGTCTAAGCTTGGAAGAGAGAAAAAGGCAAGAGACACACAATGTGCGACACAGAGAAGTGAAGTGCAAGGTGTGCATGAAGAGTGAGTGTGCAGAGAAGTGTTAAGCTATTCCCCCCAAGGATTCCAAGGTCACATTGCAGTGTGCGCGTGCCGACAGAAGATGTCCAATCCCTCCCCCTTATTGGAAGCTTGGTGCAAGGTGTGCACAAGTGCAAGCTTGAAGAAGGTGGAGGTCTGGTGTAGAGGAGGCCAATAGCAACAAGACCTTGGGTATTTGGTATTTGTAATTGCGCACTCTGTGGGATTTTGCTCAGAAGCATTGGATTGTATTGCGCATCACCATTGTATTTGTCTTATTATAATCAATCGACAGAGGCTTCCAGTGTGTATCTTTCTTCTTGTTTTTCCCTTTTCTCCTACAAATACTCAAATCCCTTCTTGTCCAAGAATCCCTCAACAAAATTTGGCACACCACACCTGGTGGGACTTCCAAGGAGATTTGAGCATAGGAGAAGACATCTTGCAGGTGGAGAAGCACTATTCAAGTGCCGGCAGTACTACTTCATTGGGCTAAAAGGTACATATTGTTATCAATTGTCTCATACTAAGAGGACTATGAACAGCTCATGACCGCAACTCAGTCCCAAACATTGAGGGTCACCTACAAGCAAACAAGAAGGAAGGCTGTTAGAAGATCATCTAGTCCACTTTCATCAACTTCATCAGCAAGGAGCATGGCTGGTCAGGTAGACTTGGAAACCCTACTGTCAAGATTAAATATAAAATTTTCTTCTTTCAAAGGCCTAGCTCAGGAAGATCTGGACAAGCATTAATAGAAGGTTTTTAGCACTATGCAAAACTAGAGGCTTAATGGGAAGAGAGGATGCCTTTTGGATACTCTTCCCTACTACATTAGAAGGATTAGCAGATAAATCGTTCAGCCAGTTTGCTAAGAACCATTTTACAACTTGGGACTTAATGAAAGATGCATTCAAAAATCAATTTCAGCATGGAAATACTGCAGAGATAATCATAGAGGAATCAAAAATTTGAGATTGGGTCCAGGTGAAAAATTTCTAGAGTTTGTAACTAGGGCTAAGGCACTAATGGCTAAGTTACCAGATCCACCACATGATTTTTTGTCAAGAAATGGTTAGCTAAGCCACTTCCAGTGACCACCCAATGTAAAATCAAGGAATTAGTGTTGCCTACAGCCTCCATAGAGGAATTCATCAACACAGCTACACGACTGGAGCAGATAAGGCAACAATATGGAGCAACTTCTTCTCAACTAGCATATTCTACAGAAATGGAGGATCCAGTAATCTAGCTAAGGAAGGAGCTGGAGGGCTTAAAAAGAAATAAGCCCCACAAAGAGGAGGAGAATGTTGTTACTCAGTTGAGGAGGGAGATTGAGGCATTAAAGCTTCAAAAGGAGGAGGAGGCCCAAGCAGAGGAATTGGCTCAGCTGCGACAGGAGTTGTAGGAACTCAAAGGAGGTGGCATCAAGAGTGGACTTTGGTGTACCATGTGTAATAAGCAAGGTCATATAGTAAGTCCCCAGTTAAGTGTGAATTGCCAATTATGCAGGAAAGCTGGTCATGAGGCCCAGGAATGCCAATCAAGGGGAATACCTGCAACAACATATTGGACACAAGGAGGACCCTTACCACCAGCAAATGTGATGGCGGCCACACCCAATCAAGGTAACAATTACAACCCTAGACAGAGGAATAACTTTGGAAATGGGCCTAGGAGGCCAATCATTTGTTTCAAATGTGGAGAATGTGGGCACTATTAAAGTAGGTGCACTCTACCAGAAAATGCCCCTCCTTGCAGGAACTGCCAAGAGGCCAGAGACCACTATACAAATTGTTGTCCTAAGAATCAAGCCTCTTCATCTAGACCCCACATTCAAATGATTTCTGTGCACAAAGAAGAAATGTTAAATCAAGTCAATGGGCCATCACCATCTACCAAGGTGGTACAATTAGAAGAAATTGAATCTTTTACATTGCAGACAAGAAACAAGGGAAAGGCTCAAGTAGATATAGTTCAAGAATCAAGAATTAATGGATTGAACAAAGACAAAGAGACATCTGAAGACGAAGCCACCACATGTGAAGATACAAGGCAAAAAGGAGATCTCATATGTACTAGTGATGCCATTGGGCATGCATTGAACATGGCTCATGAGGAGTTTGATAAGTCAATTGGAACCCATGTTCTTAAGGAATCAGAGGCTTCAAAACTACTCAAGTCCATGAAAAAGGAGGTTAGTATTTTTATTTAATAAAGATGGATGGGAAATTCAGGTCAGAACTCTTGCAGATAATTGATGAGGCTTCCACTACAAGTTTGGTGGCAAAGACTGTTGTTATGCATAAAGGTAAAATTGTAGGGGAAGCACCCCTTACAGATTATAAGAGTCCTCGGCTGATACTATCTATCAAAGGTCATGAGTTTCAAGGAGTTATTGTGGATGGTGGTTTTGGCATTAACTTGATGCCTGAACATACAATGGAAAAGATTGGACTCCACCCTTCAAGGCCTGCAAATTTCACTGTTACTTTGGCAGATCACAGCAAAGTAAGGCCCTTGGGAGTGATCCCAAAAGTTCCACTTGAAGTACAAGGTAATCTCTTCATTCTGGATTTTATGGTTTTAAGACTATCCCAGGTTGAAGGAGGATTTCCCCTCTTAATTGGAAGACCATGGCTGAGGCATGCAAGTGTCATCCATGATTGGGGTAAAGACACCATGTGGGTACAAAAGAAAGGGCAAGAGCTAACACAGATACATTTAGAGGAGGGCCTAGATAATCAAAGGAACACGAGCATGATGCAAACAGTTGGCATTTGCATGGAACCAGAAACAGAGGACCAACCCCAAATAGATTTCGAGGAAGAAGAGGATATTCTAAATTGGCTTCAAGCAGGCAACTCTTCCTCTTGTTTTGGAAATTTTCTTAAAAATTCTTGCACAGCTGAAGGTTATGATGAAAATTAGGAGAAAGTTCAGGTTGATGGATTGGGAGAGCCCATCACAGACCACAGAAGGGGCAGGAAGCCACCCCTCAAATAACAACTTGGAGGAGGATGTAACAACAATAGAGAAGGAAGTTCCTAAAGCTAAAGACAAGGTAAAACATACTAGTGAAGAATGTTCTTTCCAAATTCAAGAAATCCCTGCAGGATGGATGCAGGACAAGGAGGAATGCATTGAGATCCAAAATACCCCTGCTTATGAAACAATGCACGAAAAGCTAGTGGAAGAAAACAAGCTTGGAGACGAGCACGAAGATACTATGGTAGAGAGAAACCCTATAAAAAAAATACAATTACGCACTTAGGACAATAATCGTCCAGTTTTGGTGGCCACTTGGTTGTGGAGCCACCCAGGGCTCCTTGAAAAGGTAAAATCCTTCTTGACCCACTATGCAAATGTTTTTGCTTGGCATTATAAAGACTTAGAAGGAGTGCCTGCCAATTATGGAGAGCATAAAATCCCTCTGGTTGATGGAGCCAAACCAATAAGAGGAAAGAGTTATAGACTTAACCAAAAATATGATGAAGCTGTTTATGTGGAAATACAGAAGATGGAGGATGCAAGAATCATCATTCTTGTGGAACACTCAGAGTGGCTCTCACCTATGGTTATAGTACCAAAGAAGAATACCAACAAAATCAGAATTTGTGTTGACTTTAGAGCACTCAACAAGGTGACCATTCTAGATGGATTCCCAATGCCATTTGCAGAGCAGGTCATTGAAGAAGTGGCTAGACATGCATTATATAGCTTTATGGATGGCTTTAGTGTCTATAATCAAATATCCATACACCCTGAGGATCGTGAAAAGACTGCTTTTATCACACCTTTGGGAACATATATGTATGTAAAAATGCCCTTTGGACTTAGAAATGCTCCAGCCACCTTTAATAGAAATGTCAACTTCATTTTTGGTCTCTTATTGCTGGAAACACTTGGAATTTTCATGGATGACTTTTCTTCATTTTCAAGTTCTCACAATGAGACCCCTTTAGATTGCTTGGACCATCACTTTCGATAGCTGTAGAATGTTTTTAAGATATGCAGGGGGACTAAGCTAAAGCTCAACCCAAACAAATATCATTTCCTTGTGACAGAAGGAACTCTCTTGGGACATGTGGTGTCAGCTAAAGGTATGGCCCCAGATCTTGATGAAATTAGTTCTATATTAAAGCTGCCTAAACCTAAATCTCATAAAGAGATTCAGAGTTACTTGGGGCATACTGGATACCATAGAAGGTTTATAAAAATGTGTGCAGAGATAGCCAGACCACTGGCTAGACTTACAGGTAAAGAAGTGCCCTTTAAATGGGAAGAGGAAGAACAAAAGGCCTATCAGACATTAAGGTCCAAATTGGTGGCTGCACCAATTCTTATCACCCCAGATTGGTAAAAAGTTTTTCATGTGCATGTAGATGCCAGTGCATATGCAGTAGGTGCAGTATTGGCTCAACATAGTGAAGAATTCAAACTTGACAGGCCTATTCAGTATGCTAGTAGAATTTTGACTAAAGCTGAAAAGAATTATAGCACAATAGAAAGGGAAGCTCATCAACCACTCAGGTATTTATTGACAAGCCACAAGCAACTGGGAGGATATGGAGGTGGCTACTTTTGTTCCAGGAGTTTGATTTTTCTGTAGTCCATAGACCAAGTAAAGAAAATGTTATGGCAGATCACCTATCCCGTCCTCCCCTCGTCCCCTCCAAAAAAATAAAAAAACCTGACTGCCCCTGCCGCCCCTCCCCCCCCGCCCACCCCCCACCGTTCCCCCACCCACCTCCACCGTTCCCCCACACACCCCCACCGTTCCTCCATCGCCCCCCTACCCCCCACCCACCCCCCACTGCCCCCCACCGTTCTCCCACCCACCCACCACCGTTCCCCCACCCACCCCCCACCATTCCCCCACCCACCCCCCACCGCCCCTCACCCACCCCCCACCGTTCCCCCATCCACCCCCCACCCAGCCCCCACCGCCCCCCACCCAGCCCCCACCCCCCACCCACCCCCCACCGCCCCCCCACCGTTCCCCCACCGTTCCCCCACCGTTCCCCCACCCACCCCCCATTGTTCCCCCACCGTTTCCCCACCGCCCCCCCACCCACCCCCACTGCCCCCCCCAACCATGCCCCACTGCCCCCCCACTGCCCCCCCACCCATCCCCCACCATTCCCCCCCACCCCCCAACCCCCCACCGTTCCCCAATCCATCCCCCACACTTTCCCCACCCACCCTCCACCCACCCCCCACCCACCGCCCCCCACCCACCCCCACCGTTCCCCCACCCATCCCCCACTGTTCCCCCTCCCACCCCCCATCGCCCCCCACCGTTCCCCCACCCACCCCCCACCCACCCCCCACCGTTCCCCCACCCACCCCCCACTGCCCCTCCACCCCCCACCCACCCCCCATTGTTCCCCCACCCACCCCCCACCCACCCCCCACCGTTCCCCCACCCATCCCCCGCTATTCTCCCCCCCCCCCCCCCCCCCCCTCCCCCCCACCCATCCCCCACCATCCCCCCCCCACCCCACCCCACACCGTTTCCCCCCCCTTAACTTATAGTTAATTTTTATTTTCTATGGTCCATGCTTTTGGCTCTAGATTGCACCTCAGATGGCCATTTTTTTCGAATTTGGGGTCATTTTCAAGTATTTTGGCACTCTAAACTCATTTTCAGCCTTAGTTTTTCCAAAATCTCATCTTTTCTATGACTTTTGATCAAAACCCACATATTTTGAGCACATTTCTCACGAGTTTTTCAATACTCACAGGGTCCACATAGTCTATTCTCACTTTGTCTTTCCTTTTGTTTCAAAAATTCACCTATCCAACCCCTGTCGCTCTATTGTTTGATCATTGTGATCCTCTCCAGACCCCATAATCCTGCTCCCTCACCCTCCCCTTACCCTTCTGCCAGCCACATCCTTACCCCTCCTTGCCCTATCCATCTCAGCCCCTCAGCCCTCCCTTCCCCCTCCTTTCTACCCTCCCATTGCCCTCCTTTGCTTTTCCATGGAAAAATCCCACTTTTCGTTCTTCTCTCGTGTTTGTTCTCTCCTGCTTCTGGTGGACTTGGTTGCTGCTCCAATGTCCTTTTAGAGATTTTTGCAGCGCAAGTATTATGGTGTCATTTCTGCTCAGAGTTTGGCTGTAGCTCTTCGGGACAGTGAGCACATTAAGTGGTGGGCAACTGTTGAGCCCATAGAAGTCATATTGGGCAAAGTCAACTGTAGTCAAAGTCAAAATAGTCAAAGTCAACAATTCCAAGGTCAAAGGTCAACATAGGTGAAGTCAAAGTGTTCAAAGTTCAGGTGTCAAAGTACACAGGTAGTGCACAATGAATTGGTTCACAAAGGGTAAAATTGGAGAAAGTTGGGTGAAGGTTGGAGAGGTATTTCTCTAATTTCCTAAGGTTCAAAAGTGTTTTGGAAGGTTTAGGTGAACCCTCTCTTATGTGCATAAGTGAAGAATTAAAAGACAAATGTGAAGGTATGTGAAGCGGCAGCGTATGCAGAAGTGAAAGTATGGCCCCCCAATTAAAATTTTTGTTTTAGTCTAAAGTCACTACAGGACAAAACAGGGATTCGTTGGCTGCCACTTGTGAAGACAATCTTGGGACATCAAAGTGAGCACCAAGATACTCTTGCAGTTAGGAGCGTACGTGAATCGACATTCAAATCAAGGCAATGACTATTCTTGGACCATTCTAAGACTAAGCAAGGTGAGCATAGTCTAAGCTAGGAAGAGAGAGAAAGGCAAGAGACACACAATGTGCGACGCAGAGAAGTGAAGTGCAAGGTGTGCATGAAGAGTGACTAAGAAGTGTGCAGAGAAGTGTTAAGCTATTCCCCCCAAGGATCCCAAGGTCACATTGCAGTGTGCGCGTGCCAATAGAAGGTGTCCAATCCCTCCCCCTTATTGGAAGCTTGGTGCAAGGTGTGCACAAGTGCAGGCTTGGAGAAGGTGGAGGTCTGGTGCAGAGGAGGCTGACAACAACAAGACCTTGGGTATTTGGTATTTTGTAATTGCGCACTTTGTGGGATTTTGCTCAGAAGCATTGGATTGTATTGCGCATCACCATTGTATTTGTCTTATTATAATCAATCAACAGAGGCTTCTAGTGTGTATCTTTCTTCTTGTCTTTCGCTTTTCTCCTACAAATACTCAAATCCCTTCTTGTCCAAGAATCCCCCAACATATACATAAATTAAATGTAAAAAACTAATAAAACATATGAGAATTATAAATATAAACTATTAATTTGTATACCTTCTACTGAGGAAATGACTCTTGAAGATGTACCTATCTACAAAAAACCGCCACGTCTCAGGTGGTTTGTTAGGTCTCCTCTTATGTTTTTCCACCGTACAATATCTCATGTTATTTTAATCTCAAACAAAAAAAAAAAGAATGAGAATACATGCATATACATACACACATATAGCATGCGCATACACATACTCACACACACACACACACACACACATATATATATATATATATATATATATATATATATATATATATATATATATATATATATATATATATATATATATATATATATATATATATTTATAACGGCATATATATAACAGTATATACTGATCTATATTTATACTGTATATATATTTATATTTATATTTATATATACAATATATATATATATATATATATATATATATATATATATATATATATATATATATATATATATATATATATATATATGTCTATAAATCAGTATATATATATATATATATATATATATATATATATATATATATATATATATATATATATATATATATATATATATATATATATATATATATATATTTATTTATTTATATATGCATGCACACATAAACATGCATACATACATACACACATACACTTATACATACATACATACATACACACACATACACATATGCACACACACACACACATACATGCATACATACATACAAAATACATGCACACATAAATATATATACATACACACATACACTTATACATACATACATACATACATACACACACATACACATATCCACACACACATACATGCAAACATATACACATACATACATGCATACATATACACATATACATACATACATAAACACACATATACATATCCACATATATACATACACACATAGACATGCATGCATATACACACATTCATACAAAATACATGCATTTATCACTCAAGAATATGTATTTATGTATATCTGAATATGTGTGTATGTGTAAATGTGTATATGTGAATGTTTATGTATGTAAAAAATGAGATTATTAATATCTAATACCATTATTTGCAGATTCTGATCAATCAGACGGAACTCCATCATTGTCTCCTAATCGTGTGAGGACTATATATTGTAAGTATATCAAACTTTTAATTTTAAATATATTTGATAGATACATAATTGATATATGTTGTTTTATTGTTATAATCAGATTCTGATCAATCAGAGGGCACTCCAACACCTCCTACCCATGCAATAACTTTTCATGTATCCTTCGATAGGAATTATGATGAATTTTACCATATAGAGCATATTATATGTTGGTGTAATTCTTGCTATGGCACGTATCAAATACCATGATTGGAACGTATTGAACATGAGGCAGAGTATGGTACTTTTGAGCATGCACCACCACCTGGTCAACCTCATAATGCTTGGGTATGTATTCTTTCTATAAATTAATGTCATTATTTTATTTTAAAACCATATACAAAATCAAATTACTGTTGATATACATAAATATTTAATTGATGATGATGATGATAATAATAATTCTCATACTCATAATGCTAATATATCTTGCACACATCATGGACTTTCTGTTCATCAATTACAAGCAAAGGTTTCTAGAAATCCTCTACCTCTTGGTTTACAGACTTAAGCAGCTAGAGATTCATTCTTGAGCTACTACGGCATATATCATACATGTCAGTTCCTTCCTTACTGCATGTATGAAGACTTTGGATCTGACATATGTCAGGTTCTTTTGGATATCTCGACTTAAATAGCTAGAGATTCCCAATGATAACTAGATGTACTGGGACTCACTTTGTACCAATGGCATTCTTTCCTTTTGGAAATTCACATAACTCCCAAGTACCATTCCTATGTATGGAATCCATTTCTGATTGCATAGCACTCATCGATTGTGGATCGTCACATGCATCTTCAAATGAAAGTGGATCTTCATTACATGTTGTAGCAATAAGAGAATAATCCACAAAATTACTTGATGCATGGTGAGAGCTTGATCTTGTTCTACCAAGTAAAGGTGCACTCAATTTGTTGTCCTGCAAAGTTCGTTGCAGCCACTTTGGCATAGATTGTGCACTCTTGATAGACATGCATTCATTATGTAATACATCTTCAATATGTACATCATGTGTGGACTGAATTTCAGCCATATTTTGTCGCAAATGTTCAGCCATATGTGGCTAGAAATTTCCAGTAGGTTTGATAATTTTTGGCTGAAATTTTTCAGCCATGTTTGGCTGGAGATTCTCTACATTTTCAACCCTATTTGGCTGGAATTTTTCAGCCCTTTGAACCTCAGTTGGCTGGTCTAGATGGCCATATTCAAGCGCACCATTTTGGAACAAAGGCATGAGTGTATAGAACACATCTTGTGAGCTAACTTTTGGCTGTTTTTTGCATTCAAGTAGAGGGAACACTGAATTTTCAGCAAACACCACATCTCGACTCACAATAATTGTGTTCGTCAATGGATGGTACAAACGATATCCCTTACTTTCAGCACTATAACCAACAAATATACATTTCTTTGCCTTGTCATCAAGTTTGTGATGTTGTTGTGATGGCACAAGAGCATATGCCAAACAACCAAACACACGCATATGACTAACCATAGGCTTATGACCATTCCAAGCCTCATATGGAGTGATGACTCTCAATGCTTTTGTAGGGTAGTGATTCAACCCATAATTTGCACACATGACCGCTTCCATCCAAAACTTATTAGGAAGATGCTTTCCTTTAACCATACATCGTGCCATTTCAAGAAGAGTTCTATTTTTATGCTCGGCAACACCATTTTGCTAAGGTGTATATGGCAACGTACATTGGTGTGAAATACCTCTTTCACGAAGAAAAGCATTAAACTCATGTGACATGTATTCACCACCATGATCCGTGCATAGAGTCAAAAGCTTTTGTGAAGAAAAAATTTCAAACATAGCTAAAAATGCTTTGAAGCAAGAAAATACCTCATTCTTTGCTTTCATAGGATACACCCATGTATGACGAGTAGCATCATCAATGAAGGTAATAAAATATACATGCTTCCCAAAAGATGGAGTCTTGAGGGACCACATACATCACTATGAACAAGCTGTAATTTTCTTGTAGTGTGTGTATGACTATCTTTTGGAAAAGAAGCACGATGCATTTTTCCAAGAATGCAACCTTCACATGCATGCTTTTCAATGGACTCAAGTGTAAGCAAGCCAATAACCATGTCCTTCTTTTGCAAGTAAAGCAAACCATTGAAGTCTAAGTGACCAAAACAAGCATGCGAAAGCTCCATTTCAGCCATGGAAGAAGAATGAGCAACTGAGGCATTTGAGGCAGCCCTCTTGTATGTATTCATGCGATACAAACCATTACATAATGTACCAGACATCACGATAACATCGCCATTGCTACTGAAATTCAAAGCTCTATGCTCCGAAGTCGATTTGCACTGTTAAAAGTGCACGCGTATCGCAACGTGAAAAACGAAAACTTGAGAAGGAGTTGAACCTACTCTGATACCACTATTGGGTGTGTGTAGAAGTGCGAGAGACACACGAGAATCACACACAAGGAGCACAAATGCAGCAAGACACACGGAGAAGATGATGGATGGAATAGCTCTCTCTATTGATCGATGAACTGAAATGAAGTAAGAGGTGAATAATATCCCTAAGTACAAAGTACCACCACATATGAGAGTATCAAGTATGTGGTAACGTGGGGAAAAAACATCTAGCCAACACTAAAGTAAAAAGTGCCCATGCATAGGGAAAAGGTTCACATCAAAGCTACTCGAGGAACACATAAGTGTAACAGTTTCTTAACCAATCCTTCGTCGATGAAACATGAGAAGGCTCCTGAATCTACTAGGGCTTTAAGGGAAAGGGTCTTCTTGGGCATGATTAACTTGACAAGTGCAAGACATGTTTCTATGGGTGTAGCTGGAATTATGAGACCCTTTCTTATATCATGGTCTAGTTGTACGGTCTCTTTTACAACTGGACTTCCTTATTTCCCTCCTCTACAAGGGTGGTTGCAACTCTGAAGTTTGTTCTCTTGTTTGAACAATTAATTGCAATATATCCAAGGTTTCCACAATAGAGGCATAACTTGTTATCTCTCCTTCTCTGTTTCTCTTGTGGTGTTAGAGGCTAGAACCTAGTTACGTCTATTTGCATAGGTTCAGGCAGAGACTCATCTTTAGGAGTTGGTTGGAAGGGTTTCCATTGGATAGGTCTTCCTTCTACTTATTTTTCTTGTTTCCTTTCAAAAAGTCAATTATCACATTGAATAGCTTGCATGATGTATTCATTCAATGTTTTAACCTCTAGTACCGTAAGCAAAAGGTCCTTCACATCATCTCTTAAACCCCATCTAAATTGGCTTATGAAATAATCTTCATGGCAAGTGAGATCACATATCAACTACCTAAATTCTGATGCATAGGTAGAGGTAGGGCGGTTATCTTGACGTAACTTCCGAAGTTTTATTTCTACCACTTGACTTGTGTCTACATCTCCAAACGTGGTGGTGAGTTCTCAAAGAAACCCCTCATAGTCTTGAAGTACTTCCATGTTCTTCTCCAAGATTGGGGTGAACCATGATAATGCTTGGCCACAGAGCAAGGTTCCAATAAACCCGAACTTGGATGCCTCGTCCGCGTATCTATGAGGTTGTATATAGATGTACAATTTGACTTGCTAGAGAAATCCACGAAACTTTGTGCGATTCCCATCGAACTTTTTTGGCATGCAAATCTTGGGTTCCTTCATAAAGGATGTACTAGGCCATTGATTCACTTGAATACTCCCTTGATTTGCTTGAAGACTCCCGATCCATTCTTGTAATTCTTGGAGGAGTGCACCTATATGCATCGGATGTCCCATCTCGACTTGTATGTATCGATGAGTTAGGTCCTTGAGTTGTTGTTGGACACTTTGATGTCTAGTCTTGGATAGAAGCTAGTCTTGCCAAAATGTCAGGGGAGCACTAGATTGTGCTCTCTAACTACAATAGATAAGATTTCAAAAATACACTTCTAATTACAAGAGCACCCACGTAAGGAAAATGATACAAAAATATGTAACTAATACAAGGTGTCCCACAACCCCGGACTGATAGGTATGAATAAGTGTACCACAGATGATACAAGAAGTCCCACAACCCAAGACTGATAGGTTTGAAGCAAGATCTCTGGGTTACAAGAACTTCCTTCAAGGAGATGATCTAGATACAAGAAATAACTAGAAAGATCTCATACTACAAGATTACAAGAGGGCAAGGCTAGATGTCCAAGAATTAGACTAGACAAGACTAGAAAAAGGAACAAGATAAGAATTGGAACTAGAACTTGGAGAGTACTTACTTGCGGTCACCACTCCTTGAGCTCCCAAGACTGGTATTGATAAGACTGAGAATGAATGTGGCCAACCCCTCCTTATATAGGTTTTCCAAGGGTGGTTGAAGGGCATTCATGAATTGTTGATGTCATCAATGATATCATCAATTTAAAGCATGATCTCTTGATGTAAGAATGAAGCAAGAAGACATTTGATCCTAGGATTTTGGCACCTTTCGGATGCAATGGAATCATTGCTTTCCTCGAGTTCTGAACAAATCATGAGATACAAAAGTCACATGGAAAATGAGGTTCAAAAGATCTCCTTTGTCTATGACAATGCATAATTTGTTCATGAGTGTTCTCTATGATGCTTGGTCTTGATAGAAGCTACTCTTGTCAAAATGTCAGGGAGCACTAGATTGTGCCCTCCGACTAGACTCGATAAGATTTTAGAATTACACTTTCGATTAGAAGATCACCCACATAGGGAAATAATACAAGAATATGTAACTAATACAAGAAGTCCCACAACCTAAGACTGATAAGTGTAGTTAAATCAACTAGAAATGATAGAGAAGTTCCCACAACCCGAGAGCATAGGTATGAAGCAAGATATCTAGATTACAAGAATTCCCTTCGACTAGAACTCAAATTGGAGCTTGAAAGTATTTACTTGGTGATCACTAATCCTTGAGCTCTGAAGACTGGCATTGGAATCATTGAGTATATATGTGGCCAACCCCTCCTTATATAGGTTTTCAAGTGCAGTTCATCAATGGCACGTCATCGTCACATTCTTGAGGTCATGGAAGGTCATAGGTTGCCTCTCTCTCATGGTTCATACTTTCTTTTTTAAAGAAGGTTTTGCAGGCACCTACTCCCCAAGCTTTAACTTTGAAAGTACAACTCTACATGTGAATGAACATAGTACCGTGGGACCATCCATATCTCACAAAGCATGAGCATAGTAGTGCACGACCACCCATATCCCACAAAACAAGGAGACTCCATTACAATTGTAGGCTGAGTGAGTACTTTGGAGCGCAATGGTTAATCATTACAACATCAGCATATGCTTAATTTCCCAACCATTTCTAAAGCTTGGCTATGGCGGAGTAGCTGCATATGCAGAAGATTTTGCTGAGTTCGCTGAGTTCTGAAGCTTGGCTTAGGGGAATTCCGCCATCACCGTTCAAAAAAAGTTATCAAATCACGGAAGAAGCAAAAAGACATTGAACAGGATGCCAGTCTGACTCTTCGCGCAGCCTCAGAGATGCCTTGCAAAAGACTTCTGCTCTTCTGCGTAATCTGTTTTTCAAACGCTATTCCAGCGATGGCACCCTTGATTCACGCTCAAGTCTGGCATTTGTTCATCCAAGTGCAAGCTGCGCACGACCTCTGCTTCATTTGCGTGCTGATTACAGAAGCAGGAAAAGGATGGACTCTGCCAGCGGAGAGTCGAAACTGTCATTGCTCAACGCTTTGCATAACAGCATACATTGAAAGGCGAGATACAGCATACGTGTATGCCGGCAAACTGTGCAAACTAAAGTGCTTCTTGGTATTGCTGAAAGTCGTGCTGCCAGAAGGCTTCTTTCAAATTTAAGGCAGAGAAGTTGTATTCTGTATGATGCCGTTGAATGAATACCTTGGATTGAACAGTTCGCTGCAGCCTGCAAGACCCAAGCCGCGATGGCATATTCTTTTTGCCGTTTTTTTGAATATGGTAATCATGAATGCTTACTTTGATTGAAAACAAAGCTGCTATTTGCATTTTTTGTTGGCAGACCCTCCAAGACCGTTGGTATATTGAGAATATGATAGTGAAGAAAAAGCCTCTAATAAATTCTTTTACTCCAAGTCATATTGACATAGAGGAATACAAGGTGCACGATGAGGAGATACGATGTGGTAAGTTGGAATTTCAAGATGGCTTTTTTTTTTTTCGAAAGGAAGTTTGGCGGTAGTCTACTCTTCCAAACTTTAACAAATAGAAATAATAGTTGAATAAGTGAACGGGCCTAGGACTCATGGGACCCTCGAATCCCACAAAGTAGAGGTTGCTTATACATTACTAGAAAACTTTACAAGGAAAGTTGATAACCTTCTCATCCCCCTCATGTGGGGTCCACTTTCTTTTAATCTTGTTGCTCTCAAGGAAAAACACTATATGACGTCTAAAAGGAGGGGGCTCCTTACGTTTGGAAATTCTTTTGCCTAAAAGGAAAATAGATTTTTCGATCAACCATTCTTTAGGAGGGCTTCCAAAGTTGGTAGCACACCTCTCTTTCCAGATCTTCTAGAGAATCTCACCTCTTATAGTATTCCACAATGCTGAGGAACATCCGATTGCTTCACCTAGTAATGCTTGCTTCCGATTGATTTGTCCTTGTACCAGCATGATTCTCCCAAGGCCCCCCCACCCGAGCTGATATTGAGTTGGGGCACGAAACGAAGTGTCCCAAGTCCTCACTGCCATGTAGGCATCTTTTGCACCACAGGGGGACCTTGATAATTTTGTTAGCTTTTACATTGTTCGAGATTCCCCGGTGGAGAATTTATTACATAAGCATTGACTTTTTTATATCGATGAGGGGATGCCAAAGGGATTGAAACTTAAAATCCCACCTCAAGCTCGACCAATTCAAACACCACTTCCTATTAAGCGTGACCTGAAAGTCCACATTTTTTGAATCTCAGAATTTTGTCGTAAGGACTCTCCTCATGCTGAGGAGAGTCCTTACGAATGAGGAGAAGAGTCCTCGAGTGCTCCCAAACATTGAATCTACTCTACAATAGGCATCATTCATCATAGTCCACTCTTATAGCCAGATCAATGTCAATTTCAAGACGTTGGTTGTGGACATAGGAGGGGTGATTATGTGAGCTTCCAATTGGGTCCATGGGGTTGGCAATTCTGGTGTACATTCCTGTTCATGTAGCCCAAACCCAAGAGAGTGGACGCTAAGATTGAATTCCAGATCTTTTTTTTGCATGCTTGATCTTTGAAGTAAGCCTGGAAATGTGTAATGCATACCCTCTTTCTCATATCGAGATTAGTGGTGTTAGTAACAAGGAGTCTTATGCACACTTTCTCCTTTTCATATAGAATGTTGATAGACTGATTTATATATTATTTTTCAGCTTCTTATTTCACCTGTTCTCAGCTTCTTATTTCACCTGCACGTGTCATGATCTTGTAAGTAAAATGATGAATGTGATGGCCATAGAACGAGTGACATATGTGTAAGAGTGTGGATGTAGAGATGTGAGCTAGTGATGAAGGTATGCTTGAGCATGAGTATGCATGACATGTGGATGGTTATGTTTTGAGAGTGTGCACGTTTAAATGACCCAATCTTTAATGCTCGGAGGATCATGAAGTGTATCCACATTTTGATCTCAATTTTTTATTTTTTCTGTTGGATTCCTTGTATTCCCATTACATTGTTGCATCATTTTGGTCTACCTTTCATTTGATTTTCATTACACAAGCACCCTCAATCTTGTGTCTTGCATCCACCATAGTAGCTTGCTTGTACACTATGTTATGATCTTGAAATTCTTCTCTGCTTTTGGAGTTTACGCATCCTCTATCTCTATACATTCTTCTACACGTCTAGGTAGGCAAAACTTATGCAAGGGTAGCTTTTACAATCATCAATCTTAATGGTTGATGCTTCTCCATTCTCACTACCACCAAATGGGTGCTATTTTATCATAATCTTTTTTATACAACTTTAAATCATGAACAGTACCGTTGAAAAAACCTTTTTTTAACTGCAATCGTCAACAGCTGCATCATTGCAACACTCTAACTACTCATCCATATTGATGAAACTAGATGGTATATATATTTTATGGAACGGACAAAGGTGATTTTTTTTGTTTTTGAAGTTCAGTCATTGACCTACTCTTCCAATTAAGCTTGAAGGATTGAAATTGCAAGGGGATTCGGGTGTCTCTCCTCCTAATCACCAATAGTTGCTCAAACCATTCCTCTATTGCACAATACAGAAAAATAAGCAAACAACAATTCAAGGGTCATGTGCAAAACAATGGCTTATCAAGCTACTTGATTAACATTGGAAACTAATACAGTCTCTTCATGTGGCCCTTTACTCTCGTTCAAAGCTTTGCATAAACCTTCAGAACAATGAAGATAAGCTTTTTCACGAAGAACAGGTTCTTAGTGCAACCCTCAGAACATGAATTTCGAATATAAGAAATATAGGTATTTATTTAAGGATTCCTCAAACCTGCATATTCTTATAGACACTCTAACTCTCCAAACATAAGCAAGTATGCTAATCTTCTCAGAAGTTCTTTGGCAATGGCAAACGCAGTAAGAAACAATATAATGTTGAAAGTTCCTAACCCTTTTGATGTGCTCCTTGATGATGTTTTTGATCCTTTATCCATATAGCTAATTGAAGAAAACAGCAAATCTTTGAATATTGGCTGATTTGAATCTCAAAGTAAACTTACAAAAGTTTTCCCCCCTAGTCATGGACTACCTGATTTTAATACAAATGCAAGGTTCAAGAGTTTGCCACTTGCGAAAGTTCAGCTGGAGGAGATTGTCTCAAGGTTTCGAGATTGTCTCATGGTTTCAACTGGTTTGATCCACCAAAACATTCCTCATATATCTCAATCCATCCTTTAACCTTAAGATTAAGATAGTTAGGAAAAATAACTCCTAGATTTCAAGAGTAATTTTCGACTCTTGTATATATGCATTGATGATCACAAATTTGAGTGAACCTACATGTTTTCACTTCATTTAGAGTGAATTATTAATGTGGGAGTCAGAGCAAGCAATCTTTTTTTTAGATGGCCACTTCCCTACTTTAATTCGAAGTTTGGGGAGCCCATATAACTTTTGTGTTTTAGTAGTGTAGTCATTGTTTTGCTACTCCTCAGCGAGGTTCTCCTTTATATTTTATATTTATAATGATATTTTGCTCATTATAATGAAAATGTACTTATTCAAGCTTGGAGCAAGTCTTGTGTTTTAACAATGCACCATCTTTCAATAACACTTCCATGAGTTGAACATATGCATCTATGTACTACATCCTATGTATGATTCAAGTAATTTGACTTGTAGAATTTGGTTTTCTTTGTGGAAGCAACCATTTTGAATAATTACGGGCTTCATAGAGAGTGCATAAAATACTAATTCACTATGCAAAAGGTCTTTGGTCAATCATGCACATTACCTAGTAAATGATGAAAAATCTATAGCAAGTTGTGATAGAGTACATCCTTGAGGATAGATCAAGTTCCTAGTTGCATAGGAGGATCTTTGTCTTCCATTACTAGAATTAAAGAATCATGGGGCTTCTTGGAGACATCAAATACAAGAAAGAGGGCCTTCTAGATCTGGTGACAAAAGGATTTCATCAACAAAAGATTGTTGGAAGTAGCTCATATCAAGGGGGAGCTATTCAACTCATCATTTCTAGTGTACCAATAGTTTATTGAGAGAAAGATTTGGATTAAGCTAGCTTTAGAATCTTGTTTATATCGTATGCATATGGGACCATTAGACAAGGGCTAGAGGAATTATTAGAGAGTAGAAATGGGAGACTTCAATGCTAAGATTGAAAAGTTAGACAAGGAAAATTACCAACCATGGAGATTTAGAGTTTCTAGCTACAACTTGGGCGAGCGACTATGCGGGTTGATTAATCAAAGTGATCCTAGACATAGAAAAGATGAAAACCCGATCAATCGATAGCTAAGGGACTTCATGGAATGGTTTGAAAAAGACAAGAGGGCATCCTTATCCTTTTTAAACACATATGGGAGACACTTGAGAGGATCTATTCAACTTGCATGAAAACAAGGAAATCCCTACTAAAGAATAAGATAAAATACCTTAGACAAAGCTCTAGGAATAGCGTAAATAATTTCTAGATGCATTAGGATCCATGGAAAACCATATAGATGATGATGGTCCTATGGCATATACCCTCAATGGTTTGAGGGATCAAGCAATCTACTATTTTTACAAAAAACATCACTTTCTAAAGCGATCTATTATTTTTACAAAAAGTAGCTAAAATAATTCTAAATATTCTTCTAAATATCTGAATAAGTCCATGCACATTCACACCCTCATGAATCTTCACCTCATAAATCAAAACAAAAATCAAATTAAAACCCTCAAGATATTAAAATCCATATAACATTCCATTATTCCATAAAGTATAAGATGCCTCCAAGTTGATGAGAAACTACCCTCCATTGATACAAATAAAATAGACATGGATGGACAGTCACATGTCCCATCACTGAACAACCGTAAGCATGTTCCATGTAAAAACACCTGCATGGAATTGGAAAACTAGAATTTAATGTGACTGTGAATGATATTTAGAAATCAAATGATCATAATGTGGAGTTAGTGATGTCTTCTGAATCCATTGAGAGTCTTCAAGTGATTGATTTTGATATTTAACTAAATATCTATGATATTGATTACCTATACATGTAGTAGTAATATCATAAAGTATTTTCTCTGGAATAAAAATTTTAGCATCCTCTTCTAGTAAAGGAGGATCATCTAAAATAGGAGTGAGTGGTAAAGTTTGTGAAGAGATGGATAAGTATGTGTTTGAAGATGAAGAGGTGTTGCAAAATCCTTGATCTACACCAGCCAAATGAACTCTAGAAGTAGATGGTGGGCCCTTTTAGCTTGCCAATGGATGTATTAGACACCCTATGTACCTTGGAAGATCACTCTCAAAAAGATAGATCAAAACAGATAAGTTGGAGTTAGCTCAGAGAAGAAAACTTGCTATTCTTGGTTCATACACCTGTCCAGTGTTTTACATAATTCTCTGAGCACAGAAGCAATTAGCTTAATTCCTCTTGGGGAAGTCTAGTTAACTTAAAGAGCTAACTTTCAAGAGTAATCTCATCAAAAATAATAAACCACACACTGAGAATGAGTTTTAAAAAGTGATGACATCATCCCGATTTTCACGGGCTGCTACAGAAATAGACCAGTGAGCCGAAAAATCAACATAACTCAAAATGTAGGAATCCAATGATTATGAAAATTTGTATGGTTATACTAGACAGTAAGCTGAATCTAACAAGTTTTAAATCACTGAATTTGAATAAGTAACCACTGAGAAATGGCTCTGACAAGATGAGTGAAAAAGTCGGGTACCTGACAGAGAAGTGAAGATGAACAGACCCTGTTGACTTCAAATGCACATAACTGAAGATTGAAACATCCAAATGACATGAAAATTTGTGAGCATAAAGTAGACTTATAGAGCTAACTTTACCAAGTTAAATCACTGAAAATGATGCCCCAACCTCAGAGAAAACATCTCTGCAAGCTGACTGAGAAAACGGAGAGTAATGGCAGTGAGTAGTACACTTCACAAGAACATGGAAAGATGAACTCAAATAATCATGAAAATGAAAGTATATTGCTTGTACAATACAATGCCTTACTGATACATATGTGTGCCTTGTAATCACACCTTGATATGGCATAAAGCTTAGCTCTTGGAGGTCTTCACATAGGTCTCTCTAAGCACGACTAAAACTGTCATCTATTTATAGTTGAGTTTGGGAGGCTAACTTCCCTCAATCACTCTCCAATCAATCAATGATTGATTTGATTCTCTACCTACCACAAATCACGAATTCGTGGCTCCTCTTTCCATTCTTGATCATGTGGACTCAACCACTTAAGATTCTCTTACTTTTACATTAAGTAAACTCTCCAAAAAATTACAAGAGGTAGTTCACAAGTGAACTTTACATAGTCTTCATTTTAAGGCTTTTTTTATGACTTTGTGGGACTCAAGTCAATACTTAGGCTTGTCATAGACTTGCTCCAACAGCTCCCCCTCAAGCCAAGTATGCTTGAGGTCTTCAATCTTCCAAGATTACCTGCAAACCTATCATAGCCTTGAATTTGCAAAGCTTTGTACCATCCAATGCTTTGGTTAGAATATATGCACATTGTTGATGAGTAGACACATATGATATTTGAATCTCTTTGCTTAGAACCTTCTCTTGTACATAGTGATAATGAACTTCAATATGTTTAGTCCTTGCATGAAAAATAGGATTAGCAGCCAAATGAATAGAACTCATATTGTCACCAAAAATAGTTGGAGTTCCAAACTCCAATCCAAGATCTTTGAACAATGTCTTCATCCACATAGCTTCTTGTGTAGCTATGGCAAGAACTCTATATTCAGCTTCAGTAGAAGAGAGAGCAACTGTGGGTTGCTTCTTGGATGACCATGAAATAAGCTTTGAACCTGCAAAGGTAAGATAACCTGAAGTGCTCCTTCTATCTTCCTTGGAGCCAGCCCAATCTGCATCAGAAAATAGCTTCAAACCTAAATCAGATACATAAGGATAATAAAGTCCTTCATTTATGGTTCCTTTGAGATACTTGAGAATCCTTTTGGCAGCATCCATATGTGGTTTCCTTGGTGTGTGCATAAATTGACTTAGCACACTCACACTGTAACTTATATCTACTCTTGTCAATGTGGCATAATTGAGACTACCCACTAGACTTTGATATGATGTGATGTCCTCTATGAGTTCACCTTCATGTGAGCTCAATTTGTGATTGACCTCCATTGGAGTACCTACAATCTTACAATCTTGCATCTTGAATTTTGCCAACATGTCCTTAATGTACTTCCTTTGAGTGAGAAACAAACCATGATCTTTGTAGACAACTTCCAAACCTAGGAAGTAGGTAAGTGAACCCAAATCACTTATCTTGAACTCTTCTCTCATCTGATCTTTGATCTTCTTCATACCAACTGCATCATTTCCTGTCAATATAATATCATCTACATATACACATAGATAGATGACCTCGGAATTACTATTTTTAATAAAGAGTGAAGGATCTGCCTTGCTTGGTTGAAAGCCTTTGTCCTGCAAGAATGAAACAAGCCTGAAATTCCAAGCTCTTGGAGCTTGCTTGAGACCATACAATGCTTTGTTAAGTTTACACACATAATCAGGATAAACTTGATTCTCAAAACCAGGTGGTTGTGCCATATATACCTCTTCTGTTATCCAACCATTCAAGAATGCATTCTTTACATCTAGTTGAAGTATCTTCCAATTCTTGGAAGAGGCAATACTAAGCAAAACCCTAATAGTAGGCATCTTTGCCACAGGAGAGAAAGTCTCCTCATAATCAATTCCCTGAGTTTGTGCAAAGCCTTTTGCCACAAGCCTTGCCTTATACCTGTTAATTGAACCATCAGAATTCTTCTTGAGTTTATAGACCCATCTTGAGCCTATTACCTTCATGGATGAAGTCTTGGGCACTAAATCCCAAGTGTTGTTTTCCTCAAGTGCTTCAATCTCTTCCTTCATTGCATGCTTCCATTCTATTTTTGCTTTGGCCTCTTCGAATGATGATGGCTCCTCTTGGTTTATGTCCTGTGCTATGTAGATAGAATGTTTAGTTACTAATGAGGTGTCAAACCCATACCTTTCTGGTTTTTTCTTTTCCCTCATAGATCTTCTTAGGCCATGATGTGATGATTCTGCCTCATGTCCAAGTTCCTGCAATTTTGCTTTACCTTTAGATTTCCATGCTTTGATCTTTTCCATGTGAGATTCTTCATCATCCTCTGAGGTGTCTTGTTCTTCAATCTTTGATTGTTCTCTACCAAGCTTTGGAAAATCTTCTTCAAGATCATATGGTAAATTGATCTTCCTGCATGAATCTTCATACCATGAATTGTTCTCATCAAAAACTACATCTCTGCTTACCAAGAATCCTTTGTTGGTAGGGTTGTATAACCTGTAGCCCTTTTGATTGTTGTCATATCCAATAAATACACACCTTTCTGCCTTTGGATCCATCTTGCCTCTAACCTATGAAGGAACATGAGCAAAAGCAATACATCCAAAAATTTTACAATGATCTAAGCTTGGTCTTCTTCCATTCCAAGCCTCATATGGAGTCATTCCATCAAGGGATTTTGAAGGCAACCTATTAATCAAGTAAGTGGCTGTAGATACAGCCTCAGCCCATAAGTAATTAGGTAAATGCTTTTCATTTAACATAGACCTTGCAGCTTCAACAATTGTCCTATTCCTCCTTTCTGCCACTCCATTTTGCTCAGGAGTGTACCTTGTAGTTACCTCTCTTTTGATTCCTCTTTCTTGAAGAAAAGAATCAAAATCATGGGAGAAGTATTCTCCCCCTCCATCTGACCTTAGCCTTTTTAGTGATTTATCTGTTTGATTCTCCACAAGAGCCAAATATCTTTTGAAACATGAAAAAACTTCATCTTTGTGTTTCATAAAGAATAGGATAGTCCATCTGCTGCAATCATCAATAAAGGAAACATAATACCTTGATCCAGATATTGAAGCTTCCTTGCTAGGTCCCCATACATCTATATGAACCAACTCCAAGAGATCTCCATGCATATAACCTTTCTTCATGAATGGTAACCTGTGAGACTTTCCAAATTGACATGCACTACACTTATAAATCATATGTTGTTTTGACAAATTAGGAAGTCCAAGTACACTTTGGTCCCTGCAGATTTGCTTTAATGACCTTTCACCAATATGGGCTAACCTTTTGTGCCATACTTCCAATTCTGTGAGTGTCTGACTACCATAATTAAAGAGAGCAATGTTTCTAGTGTCCTGTAATTCAAATGTGAACAATCTACTTGTCTTTTCACCTTTTGCAATTCTTCTGAATCCTTGACTTGGATCTTCAACAAATGCTCCTGCTTTTGTGAACCTGACTTGCAACCCTTTCTCTACTATCTGCCCAACACTTATCAAATTCTTTGTAATGGTAGGGACATAGAGTACCTTACTGAGTAGGTTGATGTTTCCATCAGGTGCTTTGACATTGCCTATTTTCTCCACAGGATGTTTTGTATCATCTCCTGTTTGTACCTCATGCTTATTCCTTGGATCTTCTAAATCTGATAGGAGTGCCACATTTCCTGCCACATGATTTGAACAACCTGAATCTATGTAGAAAACATGCTCATCATATTTACCTTGTGGCATAGCCATGTTCATGATCAATAATGAATCCTCTTTGTTTGAGTCTTCTGTGTAGTTATTGTAGTCTCTCCTTCCTTTGTAGCCTCCTTGATAGTTTGAATGATTGTAGTTGTTGTAGTTGCCATGGTAGTTGTTGAACCTTCCTCTTGAGTATCCATAACTTCCTCTATTGTATCCTCTGCCTCTTTGATTCCTGGAATCCTAAAGCAATTTTCAGTTGTATGATTAGTTAATCCACAAATAGAACATGAGTTGGAGTCTTGGGATCTCCCCCTACCTTGTCTACGTCCTCTTCCTCTACCTCTACCATGTCTTCCTCTACCTGCATAGTTAGCTTGATATGTACCTGCTTCATCATCCACTTTCTTTGCCTTTCCTTTGTTATCGTTAGACTTGCTTTTATCCGTGTATAAAGCTGAAGATTGATTACCTTTAGAGCTTTCTCCATTTTTTATAATCTTTGCCTCTTGAGTAAGTAGTTGTCCAATGAGTGTGTTGAAATCAGGTACATGCATGTCCATGTACAAATCCATAGCTGTGGTGAATGCTTCCCACTTATCATCTGCCTTCAAGCCATTGATGACCTGCCTTACAATTTGCTCTTCATCTATTACCTCTCCAATGCTTCCCAACTGATCCGCTATGTCCTTGAGCTTTGTGACAAAATCAGTCACATTTTGTTTGGGAGCCTTCTTGAGAGTTGTGAAATCCAGCCATAGTTGATGCTTCCTAGCTTTGATACTTGAAGAAAAGAAAGCTTCAAGTGCATCCCACACTTCCTGAGATGTCTTACAACTTCTAATGTGAGGCAACAAAAAATCTGAGATAGAGTTGAGGAGATAAGACCTTGCAAGTGCGTCCTTGGAGCACCATGTGCTCAATCTTTCTTGCTCTTCTTGTGTTGGTTGACTTTTGTTCTTGAAACTTGGCATAACTTCATCTCCAGCCACATAACCATATAAACTTCTACCTTGGAGATAAGCTTCCATCCTTAATGACCAAGCTGAGTAGTTACCTCTGTCCAATTTGTCAATTGATGAAGGAAATCCATCTGCCATGTTGTCCAACCTTTCTCTGATACCACTGTGATGAGATGGATAAGTATGTGTTTGAAGATGAAGAGGTGTTGCAAAATCCTTGATCTACACCAACCAAATGAACTCCAGAAGTAGATGGTGGGCCCTTTTAGCTTGCCAATGGATGTATTAGACACCCTATGTACCTTGGAAGATCACTCTCAAAAAGATAGATCAAAACAGATAAGTTGGAGTTAGCTCAGAGAAGAAAACTTGCTATTCTTGGTTCATACACCTGTCCAGTGTTTTACATAATTCTCTGAGCACAGCAGCAATTAGCGTAATTCCTCCTGGGGAAGTCTAGTTAACTTAAAGAGCTAACTTTCAAGAGTAATCTCATCAAAAATAATAAACCACACACTGAGAATGAGTTTTAACAAGTGATGACATTATCCCGATTTTCACGGGCTGCTACAGAAATAGACCAGTGAGCAGAAAAATCAACATAACTCAAAATGTAGGAATCCAATGATTATGAAAATATGTATGGTTATACTAGACAGTAAGTTGAATCCAACAAGTTTTAAATCACTGAATTTGGATAAGTAACCACTGAGAAATGGCTCTGACAAGATGAGTGAAAAAGTCGGGTACCTGACAGAGAAGTGAAGATGAACAGACCCTGTTGACTTCAAATGCACATAACTGTAGATTGAAACTTCCAAATGACATGAAAATTTGTGAGCATAAAGTAGACTTATAGAGCTAACGTTACCAAGTTAAATCACTGAAAATGATGCCCCAAGCTCAGAGAAAACATCTCTGCAAGCTGACTGAGAAAACTGAGAGTAATGGCAGTGAGTAGTACACTTCACAAGAACATGGAAAGATGAACTCAAATAATCATGAAAATGAAAGTATATTGCTTGTACAATACAATGACTTACTGATACATATGTGTGGCTTGTAATCACACCTTGATATGGCATAAAGCTCAGCTCTTGGAGGTCTTCACATAGGTCTCTCTAACCACGACTAAAACTGCCATCTATTTATAGTTGAGTTTGGGAGGCTAACTTCCCTCAATCACTCTCCAATCAATCAATGATTGATTTGATTCTCTACCTACCACAAATCAAGAATTCGTGGCTCCTCTTTCCATTCTTGATCATGTGGACTCAACCACTTAAGATTCTCTTACTTTTACATTAAGTAAACTCTCCAAAAAATTACAAGAGGTAGTTCACAAGTGAACTTTACATAGTCTTCATTTTAAGGCTTTTTTTATGACTTTGTGGGACTCAAGCCAATACTTAGGCTTGTCATAGACTTGCTCCAACAAAGTTCCTTTAAACGATTTTAATAAACTACTATGAAAAGAATTATGTATATTCCAATGAAAAGGTATCTCTAATCTAAAAGCATTCTCATTATTTTTTTGAATCATACGAAAAGGTCCATAATAACGTGGCACAAGTTTAGCCTTAGCATGTTGTGAAATAGTTTTCAAACATCATTTAATTATTCATAACCATACAAAGTCATTTTCATTAAAATGTTTCACTATTTGTTTCTTATTAACATTACACATGTAACATTCTTGACTCTCTTTAATGTGCTCATGAACCTCATGAAGGGTAGAAATATGATCTTGTGCAAAAGAATCAGCCATAGGTATATCAGTTTGAGTGAGAGTCATGGGAGTGGGAGGCTTTTTACCATAAACAATTTCATATGGTGCATGTCCAGTAGTGGTATGAGTTCTGTTATTATATGCAAATTGTAGTAACGGAATTTTCTCATTCCAGTTACTTGGATTATCTAAAGAATAACAACATAATAGATCTAAAATAGTACTATTTGTAGCTTCACTTTGCCCATTACTGTCAGGATGAAATGCAAAGCTAAAGTCTATTTTAGAACTTAAATTGTGAAATAATGCAACCCAAAAGTGATTATAAAAACGAATGTTTCGATCTAAAAGAATAACTTTTGGAATACCATAATGTGTTAAAATACATTTAATAAATAACTTAGTAGCTTGAGGTGCAGAAAGAGTCTTTTTACAAGGAAAAAATATGGTTTTTTACTAAACCTATCAACAATTATCCAAATCATATCATTATGAGATGTTGTAGGTAGACTAGTAATAAAATCCATAGAAATTTGTTCCCATGGTCCATTAGGTATGGAAAGTGGCATTAATAATCCAAATGCTTTACCATGATGTCATTTTATATGTTGACACACAATGCAATGGGAAACATATTTTGCAATATCCTTTTCCATATTTGGCCAAAAGAAGAATTCTTTACATGTAGAAATAGTACTTTGTATGCCCCTATGGCCCATATATGGTGGTTCACATAGCTCTTTCATAACAAATTCTTTAAAACATTGTGTGATGCATAAGTTGTGTTGGAAATACAAGAATCCATTATGAAAAGTGTAGTGATCCTTACTGAATGTTGTAGAATTATTGAAAGCATTCCACATTTGTGAAAAATACAAATAAGATGCATAAGTAGTGTTGAGCCCATAAAAGTCATAATGGTCAAAGTCAACCACAATCAAAGTCAACCATAGTCAAAGTCAAAATATTCAAAGTTAAAGTAGTCAAAGTCAACAAGATCAAGGTCAAGTCAAAGTATCCAAAGTTTAGGTGTCAAAGTGCACAGGTAGTGCACCATTAACTGTTCACAAAGGGTAAAATTACAGAAAGTGGGTTGCAGGTTGGAGAGGTATTTCTGTAATTTCTCTAAGCTTCAAAGTGTTTTTAAATTGTTTTGGAAGGTTCAAGTGAACCCTCTCTTAGGTGCACAAGTGAAAAATTAAAAGCCAAAATGTGAAGGTATGTGAAGCGGCAGCGTACACAGAAGTGAAAGTATGGCCCCCCAATTAAAATTTTTGTTTTAATCTAAAGTCACTACAGGACAAAACAGGGATTCATTGGCTGCCCACTTGTGGAGACAATCTTGGGACATGAAAGTGAGCACTAGATACTCTTGCAGTTAGGAGCATACGTGAATCAACATTCAAATCAAGGCAAGGACTATTCTTAGGACTAAGCAAGGTGAGCATAGTCTAACCGAGGCAAGAGAGAGAAGTGCAAGAGACACATAGTGTGCGATGCAGAGAAGTGAAGTGTAAGGTGTGCATGAAGAGGGACTAAGGAAGTGTGCAGAGAAGGCCTAAGCTAGTCACCCGAAGGATCCCAACGTCCCATTGAAGCTGTGCGCGTGCCGACAGAAGGTGTCCATCCCTCCCCCTTATTAGAAGCTTGATGCAAGGTGTGCACAAGTGCACGCTTGGAGAAGGTGGAGGTCTGATGCAGAGAAGGCCGACAGCAACAAGACCTTGGGTATTTGGTATTTTGTGATTGAGCAATGTGTGGGACTTTGCACAGAAGCATTGGAATGTATTGTGCATCACCATTGTATTTGTCTTCTTATAATCAATCGACAGAGGCTTCTAGTGTGTATCTTTCTTCTTGTCTTTCGCTTTTCTCCTACAAACACTCAAATCCCTTCTTGTCCAAGAATCCCCCAACAAGTAGGAATCATTTCATAAAATCAAAGAATATAAACAACATAAATATTATTGATTGAAACAATATTTATTTGTGGTTATGGGAAACAACTAAGGGCATCAGTTACAACATTAGCTTTGCCGGGTTGATATTGAACCATAGGCTGAAAATTTTGTTTGATTGTCTGTCAAAAATCAATGGTTGATCCAATAAATGCTTAATGGCATGTTGGTCTGTTTTGATTAAGACTTCAAAACCCATAAGGTAATGTTTCCAAATTTTTAAAGCATGCACAACAACTAAGAGTTCCTTATCATATGTATTGTAATTCTTTTTAGAAGGTTTAAGTTTCCTACTTTCAAATGCAATGGGATGATCATTTTGCACTAAGACAACGCATATACCTAAACCACCAGCATCTCTAACTACATGGAAAGGTTGGGAAACATCTGGTAATTGCAAAATAAGTTCATGAGAAAGTGCATGTTTGAATTTTTCAAAAGATTGTTGTTGTGCTTATCCCCATGCAGGTTTTAACTTTTTCTTCAATAATAATGTGAGTGGAAGTGCTAAATAAGACAAACCTTTTACAAACTTTCTATAGAAACTAGTTAACCCTAGAAAAGAGCATACATCATTCACACATTGAGGCACATGCCAATCTTCAATTACTTTAATTTTCTTTGGATCTACATGAATGCCTTGACTAGAAACAATATGACCTAAATATTATAATTCTTTTTTAAATAAATAACTCTTTTCAGGATTGGCATAAAGTTTGTTTTTGTGTAACAAATTGAAGACTGTTGTTAAATAATTTGCATGGTCATCATCATTCTCACTATAAACAAGTATATCATCAAAGAAAACAAGAACAAAATCTTGGTAATCAAGAAAAATATTATTCATCATACATGCAAACGTACCAGGTGCATTGGTGATTCCAAAAGGCATTACCATGAATTCAAAGTGACCAGTTTGAGTTCTAAAGGTAGTCTCATAAATGCCATTTTGTGTCACTTGTATCTGATGATAACCTAATTTAAGATCAATTTTACTAAACACATGTGCTCCATGAAGTTTATCTTGTAAATCATCTATGCTAGAAATAGGATATATGTTTTTAATTGTGATCTTATTTAGTGCTCTATAGTCAATGCACATCCTATAAGTCTTGTTCTTCTTTTCTACTAATAGGTGCTCTAAAGGGAGAAGAACTAGGTCTTATAAGTCCTTTGTGAAGTAAATCCTTAACTTGAGGAGAAATACCAAGCATTAGGGAAAAAAGTGCCCAAAAAAGGGCCATTTGCTAATCATAGATTAAGAAAATTGACAAATAGTATCTTTCCACATGTACAAGAATATAACATTCTTGTCTCTTTGAATCGTATGAAGAAATGCTCTTTTTAAAGAAAATATTCTTAAAAGCACCACTTAAGTGATAGATTTTTTTGAATTCAGTGTATAATTTTTTGATTTCATACGAAAAAAGATATTTTTTGCACACCACACAATGCAAATCCTTAAATTTCCAATAGAGAAATGATTTTTGAAGAAACGAAATATTTTTGTGTTCACAAAAGTCAATGATGTTTCGGTCACAGTTGATACATCAAATCAAGAGATTGCATTTCGCTTCCATGTGTATAGAGTTTTTTGTCTATAAATACTCACAAAATTTGTGATACTCGATTTCCCACTTTGAGCATTCTCTACTCTTTCTCTGAGCATTCGAATGCCTTCCACTTCTCGTCGTCCTTCCAATCGTGTAACCTCATGTGAGATTTACAACAGAAGAGAGGATTCTTTATGGAAACCTCTTTTTGTGAAGCTTAATGATTGGGTGACTATGCTTCGTAGTTGTAGAGGTGCCCATAAAGTCGCGTACTAAAGGAGATGACACAAAAAACCATTGGAAAGGTCGTATTTTAAGTTTCAAATAGAAGAGAGATGGTTGGTTTGAAAAAGTTCAACATATGTACATTGCTAAGGATCTCGTGTTAGACAATCATCTTCAATTCCAGTCATATTGTAAGTGAAGTTTAACAATGCTCTTTTATCAATTTCATTTGTTTTTGTATTTCAAGATATATGTTTTTGTATTGCAGATATTTTTCCTTCCAATATTCACGAGTGACAACCTGTTGAATGTTTGACAGGAACATTCAAAGTCCATAAGGATTATGCAGAACTTCTATATGCAAACGAATCTGTTCAATTTTTTAAAAGCATTCAATTATTTGTTTACTTTGTAGATTATCAGGTGCCATCAAGGAGGAGTGCTTATGGAAATCTTGTACATTTTCCTGATCCTTGAATCTCTTCATTAGATTGGGATACTCCTAATCATTCAACAATTTCAAGTTTTTTATGCAAAATGAAAGATGATGTCCAAAGGGCAATGTCAACAAGCCGAATTTCTCGAAGGATAAAGATTCAATGGTTTCTTCCTCTTCACGTTTTTATAGCATGTTTTAAAAACATGTTATTACAGAAAACAAAAACAATATGGTTGAATAGAGAGTTCCAATTTATGAGATTGATGATGTTTTAGGTAGGGAATGGGATATCATAGAAGGTCAAAAGCTAGGAGACATCATTTTATGTAAAGTTAGCCCAAATTCTCTTTCAATTTCATATCATATATCTCAACAATCACTTGTTTTAGGATATGATTATAGAAGTTGAAAAGAAAAGCTTGGACTCTAGATACTCTTGGATTCACAAGAGAGTTGTCCAGAATTTGAGTTAGAAATATTGGTTTATCCAGATTTTCAACCTAGGAAAATAATTATCACTACAATTGGAAACTCAAAAATGTAAGGGAGCGCCTATAGTTCCTTGATGAGGTTTCACCACAATTCGGATTCTCAATTGATGGTGCCATGGTAAACATTAGATCAGAGAAAACACTATCTTGCATAACTTGTCTGCCATCCAAGCTGATCAAGTTCCAACCCTTAAGAATGTAACCAAGCTTGCCTTTTTCTTCTACTAGATACATTTTCTTTAATTAAACTCACCATATTCATATTGGCATTGTTTTGGTTTGTGTCATCACTCTTTTAAGGTTTATATTGTGCAAAAGATTTTATCATTGTCTCAAACATGCAATTTTTTATCATTGTCTCAATCATGCAAAATTACATTTCTTTTTTATGTAAATCATGATATTGATATTTGTATTGTTTTGGTTTATATCATCACCTTTTAAAAATTTCTATTGTGCAAAGACTTTTGTTGTGCAAGGTTTCTATTGCTCAAGATAAGGATAAGAAGCTCTTCATGGTACTTGTCCAAACAAATTCTAATGGTCAAGGTAAGGATAAAAACTTCTCCATGTTACTTCAAAGTAATATAGAGCAATAAGGTAGGAATATATCAAAGGGGATAAGCTTGGAGCAAAGAACTCATTCAAGCGATCAGAAGCATTGAAGGTTCTCTGAAAGTGCTTATCGCTTGAATTGGTCTTCTTTCTTTTTCAATGTTAATGGGTGTTGTGAGACCAACTCAAGTGATAAGGGGCAATTGAAGTTCCCGGATTGCTCGCCTCGCATGAATCGGTCGTGCTTTTTCTGTTGGTGAAAAACATAGTTAAGAGCATCAAGGATTACAACATGGAGAAGATGGAGGATACGACCGATTCAAGTGACTAGGGGCAATGGAGGATTTTGGACTATCCTAATTGCTTTAATTGATCTTGTCCTCCAATCCTCTCCATTTTCCTTCACAAGCCCAATTTTTCAGTTCCATATCATCAAATCATGTTAAGTGGCTTTTGTGTGGGTGAAAAAACATAGTAAAGACCATCAATGATTACAATAGGGAGAAGATTAGAGGATATGACCGATTCAAGCGAGTACGGGCAATGCAGGATTTCGAAGTGCCCTAATTCCTTGAATCAATCGTATCCTCTAATATTCTCCATTTTCCTTCACAAGCCCAATTTTTCAATTTCATATCATCAAATCATGTTATAGCATGATGCTTAACAAATTAATGATAAACAACTTATTATTCATGAAAAAAAGGGCAGACCACATTCAAGAAAAACTAGTACCATCACTAATACCATTTCTTTGTACAAACATGATTTACAATAACTATCTTCCGGATAAAGATAGAATGGCTCTGAAGGTTATCTTGTGTACAAAATTGCGCTTACAACAAAGAGCATATAAATATCTTTCAACATATGTTGGAAATAGTTTGCTAAATATCAAGATAGATACAAAAATCTATACATTTTTGGAGCCTTCACCTTGCTTAGTTTTGTTCTTTATGGAACTCTCACTTCTTTGCATATTCTTCGAGACATGCTTCAATGGAGAGCAAACAGGAGGTCTTTTCTTCTTATCTTCAGTATTCTTATGTCTTGGGGGTGGAGGTGGTGGAGGAGAGTCTGGATCGTAAGGATAGATAGCATCTTTTAAGATCTCATGAATTGCTTTTTCTCTGACCAAAAGGATCCATGCATCTGGATAGTCAAATCGATTTAGATCTGCAATGTAAAATTTGCACTCCAAGAACCTTACTACATTGGCAATTACTCTCCATCCACATGATGTAGTGTCTTTTTGTAGTGGCACATGAATTTGCATATAACCAAACTTTTTTTCTTCATTCACTTTGCTTGGATATTTCTGATCAATGTGCATTTTCAAAATTTTGGCGACACTGCATATCAGAATGCATGGCAATAAATAAATATCACAATGCATTCACTTTGCTAAATAAATAAATAAATATTCACAACACATGGCAATAGAAGTGTGAACTTACAGTTTACAATTACCATGTCGTGCTTGGAGAGAGTTCATGAATAAGGCTTGGTATTCAACAAAATCAATAATTATAAGACTCCAATGACCCCTAAAAATGTGGCATATGCTCATTAATAAAACCACCAAGAAAGGAATAACTTTATAAGAAAAATAGAAATGAAAACTTACTTTTCAATATATGGATAAACTATATATAGTATCTCCTCACTAAAATTCTTGAGAAAATGATCGATTTCTCCATGCTTGAATAATATACCCTGAGTCACAAGGGGATCCAAAATAAATACCTTCCTCGAGACTGACTCTGTATGACCCTACAATATAAAATCATCAGCAAATGCATCAAGAAGATCAAGTATTGATAAAATGAAGCATATGATGGACTGAAAAATACCTGAGAGCTATATTAACAATGTTGTCATAGATTTCAACATTGAAGTCTCTCAACATTTTCTTGTCTTCAAGCCTAATTTCAAGCATGAAGTCATCCTCCCATGGCATTGAAGCATTGGCAATTACCTGGCCATCTCCTTTCTTTAAAAGCTCTGAATTAGCCTTCTTCAGCCTCTGAATGTCCTCAAGGATAACAGATTCTTCTGTCAAAAGATTCATTCTTCTCTTCTCCTCCTCCGTTTTTGATGCATTTCTTGTTGAATGGTCATGAGAAGGGATCTCTTCAATTTTGAATGTGGATGGCTTAGGCTTTCTTGCTAGAGGTATATTAAGAATATCAACAAATTCATGATCATGCTTGTCAAGAGGTACAATGGCTTTGTCAAACTTGTACCTTAGCCTGGACACAACAACATAGTCATTGTCCATAAGTGTCACCCTATGACAATGTGTTGCACAAAGATAAGCATCATTCATGAAATCAATTGCAAAATCTTATGTTGCTTCTTGCGAGCATAGAAGAGCTTGGGTCTACCATTTGACATTCAAAAATGAAGTAGTCTTCATGAAAGAGCAAAGATTGGCAGAGTTCTCCTTAACTACTCTCATAAAAGGAAGCCTTGGGATGAGAAGTCCCATAGTTTTTTGAGCTCTTCTGATTTTCCTCAGTGATTTGACATGATATTTAACTATCTTTTTGGCATATGTTTTCTCTGGATCAACCTTATCTTGGCTATCTGTGGTCTCTGGAGCAGGTCCCTACCCTTCTAGAACAGGTCCCCCATGGTCTTGGTTCTGAGGGTACAACTTCCTAGCTGTCTTCTTTACCATAGCCATGATCTGTAAAAAAGAATTGAAGTGGATCAAACACATGGAAAAACAAGAAACCATCAGATGACCAATTCAAGCGATAAGGGTCATCCAAAAATCTCTGATTCCTCTAATTTCTTGAATTGGTCATATCAAAAAAATCAAGGTCTTTGCTTTCTTTTTATGTATTCCATGAAGTCTTTACAGGTGTTCTTACCTTAGAATGAAAATGACTAGACACGGCCCATTCAAGTGAATAGGTCAATCCAAAAATCTCTGATTCCCCTAATCGCTTGAATTGGTCATCTCAATAGCAAGTGGAAAAAATGAAATCCCCTTATCTTTAGTATTGATCCTAAAAGAATAAATAATCTTAAAAGTCCTTTGAACTAGCGATGACCAATTCAAGCGATTAGGGAAGTCCAGTGATCTCCGATTCGACTAATCGCTTGAATCGGTCATCTTCCACAAAACATTTGATTATACACGATCGATTCAAGTGAATAGGTCAATCCAAAAATCCCCAATTTCACTAATCGCTTGAATCGGTCGTCTCTAGAAGATAGCAAGCTCATGGATAATACGTTGTACACAAAGTGAGCTCAAGGGGAAGAGGACTTAGTCATATTTGCAGAAGAGGATTGGAGCATGAAAACTGGTGGAAGCCATAAGAGCAGGTGTGTCATTAAAAAAATGGTAAAAATGAAGGCAGGAGCTTAAATAGGTCTTCATATTGAGTTGATCATACATGCCATGTGACAATGTCTAATTGATCCACCTCATCTAGCCATTGAAATTCCAACGTAAATTTCCACATGTCAACATCTAGGTGGGCCATGTCATTTGACCATTGAAATTTCAAATTCAAATTTGGTCGTTGGCACAATTTCATTAGTCCACGTCATATGACCGTTACTTTTTCTCCTCGCATATAAATACTAGTTGGCTCACTCATTTTGGATTTTCAACCTTCATCTAATTTCTATCTTCATAGCCAAGCACTCCAAGCTCTACTTCTATAGGCGATTGATTCAAGCGATCACGCTTGTTTGACTCCCTTTGACTATGTCTGTTCACTTGTATTGGTCACCCTTTGAGGTGGAAGAGAAGGATGTAATTGTTAGTGTTTCTCCATCTAAAAAACTGCTAGATTTTTATGGTTCAAATGGGATTGAGGATGAGTCATTTTCCAGATGCAATGAAGATCTTCAATCCCACCTTTGATTTTGAAGCTTGTGGAGAAAAGCAAGGAATGATGAATGGGAGAGCATCAATAGGATAGTAGATGGTCAAGAAGTTATCATATCTGGGAAAACTTATATCCACCCAATGATTTTTGGGAATGATCCTTTGGATAGGGCCAAAATCACTAGAAAATGCAAGAAAATTTCCCCCTTGCCAGGCAGAATAGAAATTTGCCTAGAACACCAAAACAATTGTTGTTTAGTGCCCTTGAGCATAGGGTTTCTGATATAGCTTCATCACATCTCAATTGGGAAAATTGAAGAAAAGGAAGATGAAGAAAAAAAGGAATCCCTAGAAGTTTCTCTTGAGAAATATTCAAAAAGTCAAGTCAAAGAGATTAACCTCGAAGCAGAAGAAGAAGAGGTAAGGAACTTTGATGTCCTGATGATCCTAACTGCTTGAATTGTTCATCTTCTTTACTCATTTCATATAAGTTCATTTTTGTCCCGATGCTTTCTCTGATCTTGCTTTCTCATGATTTCCACAATTATCTATATTGGATGAGGACAATTATCTTGGTAGGGGCAAGGGCACAAGAAAAGCTATAGAGAGTAAAGGAAAAGCAAAAATGGATATAGATTCAGTCATTCATTATCTTCCAAAGTTAAATCCAGATTTACTATGTGATGTACATAAGCAGTATAGTGAGGACCCTGATTTTGCATTATTCTCTCCGAAGGCTTTTTCTAAGTACATGAACGTTTTTTATTTGCCTAAGTGCATAGGTTGACACATATCCAATTTGTTATGATGATATTAGTAGTATTCATTCAATAGCAAACCCTATTTACCATGCGTGGATCATCAAAGTTAATTATTGACTCACATCTTGGGTTCTAACTTTATACCATCTCTGAGAAACCTTTCTAGGACGGAGCACATGTATTTGTGTACTATTCTCTGTATGATTCAAGTACTCTCTATTGTAGGATTGAGTTATCTCGTTTTAAAAAACCGTTTCTAACGATATTAATATTTTTCTAAATCTCTTAAAAATCTATGTTTATTGTGCTCAGTAACGTTCTTCAATCTTTCACAATATTTAGTTATTGAAGAAAACTTTTTAGTAAGGTCTGATAGAGCGCATCATGTACGTCCATTTTTCTCGGTATTTTTGATGTTTTGATGTTCTAGTGTTTTGGTGTTCTACTATTTTGATGTTCGGATGTTCTAGTATTACAACCTTTCGAATATTTTTTTTCTTCCAAAGATTGCTACCTTCTGGAGATTTCAACACCATTTGCCCATGAGTAAGCCCTTTATCTAGAGTGTGTCTAGGTCACCATCCAAGGTCCATATTGGGAGTGCTTGGGTGGATAGTACCATCTTTGTAGCTACATTGCTCTTGACCATTTCAGATTTGAATTCTCTCTCTCTCAATCTACATCTCTTCTTTGTATACATTTTTCTTTTCCTCTCAACTGTGTTTATTGATCTATTCCACTATGCTATTATTTTCTTACATGGTGCTAAGGAGGCTTTGAGTGGTGCAAAAGAAAAGATAGAGAGGGTCTAGAGGTCTCAACAACAAAAGGCAGATGATTTCAAGTCGTGTTCCATCATCTAAGACTCAAAATCAAGGTGGTTTTGTTGATATATTTTGGTAGTGATGTGTGTGAAGACACTAGGACCACCGAGGCACTTTTTCCCTCTTTAGGAGTTTTTTCCCCCCAGCTTGTATATATGTCAATAACCATAATGGGTTACTTATCTTTGTACATTCTCTTGGTAATACATTTAGTATTGTGTGCTGTGCTTCAAGCATCTTCTTCTTCCTTGTGTTTTTTGTGTGCTTCTGTAGACCTCAAACTCCAACAATTGGTATCAGAGCACATCCCTGATTCATCAAGGTCATCGTCGACAACCCTTTGATCAAAGTATCAAAATCGCATGAAAATTGGTGAGCATACTCAAGGTGATTAGGAGTTCAAAATAGCTTCACCTTGTGGTGTCGAAATTGCAATTTGAGCTCATTTCAACCTCCGAACACACTATTATAGTGCTTGTGCATGCGATTTCATCTTTTCTTAAAGATATATAGGTTTTAGTTCACCAATATAAACGCCTCGAGGTTTGCTATAGGTTTAGCAGAACTTGACAGGGTAGTTCTATTCAACTTTAGGGTATTTTAGTTAGTGGCCATGGCTGAAAGTAGTGATTTATTTCGTATGTTGGTTGTTGAGAATAAGTTGGATGGTAGCAATTACCCATTATGGGCTTATATGATGCATCATGTATTGGTTGCAAAAGGACAGTGGAATATTGTGCAAAGTGTTGAAAAACATCCTATTACACCTACAAACACAATTGCTAAAGGTGATGCAAATAGTGTTGAAGATGGTGATACTCTTCACGTTCCTATTCGTCTTGTGGTTCCTATTGCACCTGCTGTAGAGCAACTTCATTGCGATGGTAGAGATGCTAAGGCACATCCATTGATAGCCTTGTCTATCAAACATGCCATTATTCCTCTTATTTGGTCTTGCAAAACAACAAAAGATGCTTGGGATACACTTACCACTTTATACTAGGCAAGGAATGAGGCTCATGTTGCTTACCTCTAAAAGCAGTTGGAGAGTTAGCACATGAGTGAAGGATATTCCATGGATAGTTTTTTTGAAAAAGATAAAAGATTTGAAGGAGCATTTGATTTCTGCTGATGAAGTCTTACATGATAATTCACTTGTGCAGATTGTTCAGAATGGTCTTCTAGATACATATCAGAGTTTTGCTTCTACTCTTCAATTGATGATGAAAGGCAATCCAACTTGAGGCATGTGGTAAACATGTTTGTGAAGGCTATATTTTGGGCAAAATGGAGCATTTCTTGTTCCCAAAAGATGGTTTCGTTCGAGCTAGACAGAAATTGCAACTTGTTCATAGTGACGTCTTTGATCCTATGCAGTCACCCTCCTTTGGGAACTACCTTTATTTTGTGACTTTCATTGATGATTTTTTCGGCCATGAATAGGTATATCCATTGAAAGAAAGTCTAAAGTGTTTATGTGCTTCAAACAGTTTCTGGGTTTGGCTGAAAATCTGTCAGCATGTAAAATAGGCACCCTTCATTCTGATCAAGAGGGGGAATATATGTCTTCTAATTTTAATGTGTTTCTGGTTGAATGTGTGATAAAACATAAATGTAAAGTGTCATATACACCTCAATAGAATGGAGCTGCTAGAAGGAAGAACAATTCACTCATGGAGATCGCGAGGTGTATGGTCAAGAGTCAGGCTTTACCACATAGTTTTTGGCTTGAGGCTATTATGTGTGCAAAATATGTACTTAATAGGTGTCGCACTATAGCACTATAGTCTATCACCCCATATGACGCTTGGCGTGGTCCCAAGCCATCTGCTACTCATTTGTGTGTCTTTGTTGTCTGGCATATGCATAAGTGAATGAACAACAACACACAAAATTGGATGATAAAGCAATTATATGTATATTTGTTGGGTACAGTTTTGAAAGTAAAGGCTATCATTTGTATCATCCATAGACTAAACGCATTTTGGTTAGCCATGATGTTGTTTTTGTTTTTGATGCTATTCAGCTATTACTTTCATGTACTAAAGAGACATCAATTAGCTCCAAAGATATGTATGATACTTTGCTTCCTCTTTTTACAGGTGGACAGTCTAGTGCTAGTCAAATTGAGGAAATGCCTTTACAGGTTTCACATGATGATGCAGATCATTCCATTTCTTATGCACATTTGCATGATGCACTTATTGATGAGAGAATTGATATAGAGGAGGCCAAAACTATGCCTAAATGGCTAGTGCCAACTTTGCGAGATAGAAAATTAGATGCACCTCTATCATATCATACTTGTTCAAGCTCTCATAGTGCTTCTTTTGCATTAGATTTTTATGCTATGGCTGCCTCTAGTCTTTGTGATGATAATGTGTCTTTGATGAACCACAAAATTCAGAAAATTGGATGGCTGCTATGCAGTTAGAATATGATGCTATTATGAAAAATGGCACATGATCTTTATGTGACTTGCCTCATGGCAAGAAGGCCATTGGCACTAAGTGGTTATACAAGTTGAAGCATAAGCCTAATGGAACAGTTGACAGGTATAAGGCTAGGCTTGTTGCAAAGGGTTATGCTCAAGAAAGAGGCATTGATTTTGATGAGATCTTTGCTCCTACATGCCAAATGACTACTCTTTGTAGGATTTGTGACTTGCAGCTCCTCATGGTTGGGACGTGCATCAATTGGACATCAAAACTACATTTTTTAATGGTCACTTGCATGAAGAAGTGTATGTTTTTCAGCCTCATGTTTTGTGCAAAAAGGCCATGAGAAAAAAGTGTGCAGGTTGAAAAAGGCATTATATGGTTTGAAGTAAGCACCACATGCTTGGTATGAAAAGATGCATGCCTGCTTGATTGCACATGGCATTGAGAACAATCCAACTAAGAGCACCTTATATGTTAAGCATGCAAATGATGTGCTTTTGATCATTGTTGTCTATGTTGATGACATGCTTCTCATTGGTCCTCATGAGAAGCATATTCCTAATTTTAAGGCTGATTTGCATGCCTCATTTGAGACATTAGATTTGGGGCATTTGCATCATTATTGGGGCATTCAATTTATGTAAGTTGATGGCAGAATAGCTTTGTATCAAACCAAATATATTAACACATTATTGCATTGATTTCGGCCTTGAAGACTAAAAGCCTACTGCCACTCTTATGGAAATAGGTTTATGGTTGAGTCTTCATGATGTTAGAGATGCATTTGATGTGGTTCTCTATCTGCAGGCTATTGGATGTTTGATTTACTTATGCATTACCTAGCTAGATTTTTAGTTTGCTATCTCACAGATAAGCACATATATGCATTGCCCAGGTGTCAAGCATTGGCAAGTGGGTAAGCACATCTTTGCTACTTGAGTGGTACCTACCTACTTGGATTGTTTTATCCCAAGGGGGGATTAGTAGCAACAGATTTACATGCTTTTTTTATCTAAATGGGCTGGTTTGTGTGTCCACTAGTGGTTTTTGCTTCATGCTTGGTAGCTCATTCATATCTTGGTTGGGCAAGAAGTAGCCTACTGTGGCCACTTCTAGTTGTGAGTCTGAGTATAGGGCAGCTTTCATAGAGACTGTTGAGTGTCTTTGGCTAAGATGCCTTATGGATGATTTGGGTGTTGGTCAATCTTTTGCCACTAGCATATTTTACTGACACCCAAAGTGCATTGATAGTTGCGATGAACCATGTGTTCCATGCTCACTCTGAGCACATTGAGGTGCACTATCATTATGTCAGGGAGAGGCTCTGTGTTGGAGAGATCAGTTTGCCATATGTGTCCACACAAGAGAATGTTATAGACCTTTTCACAAGGGCTCTGCCAAGGGAGAATTTTGGAGCTTTCTGCAAAGCTTTGTGCTTACTTCCTTTTGTGGATTGATTTCACATAGCTTGGCACTTCCTTATACATGAGTGCCAGCTCCTTGTTCACCGCATCACTCCTAGGGGGGATTTGTTGATATATTTTGGTAGTGATGTGTGTGAACACACAAGGACTGTCGGGACACTTTTTTACCTCTTTGGGAAGTTTTTTCTCTATCTTGTATATACTCCTATATCCCTGACATGTTACTTATCTTTGCACATTCTCTTGGAAATACATTCAGTATTTTGTGTTGTGCTTCAAGATTCTTCTTCTTCTTCCTTGTGTTTTCATGCTTCTACAAACCTCACAATCCAATAGGTTTGTCAACAAGAGTAGGTGGAGCACAGGCATGAGTAGCAATGATGCCAGTCATCCCAACATTGCGGATACAGCCACCAACCTTCATGGAAGGTAAGCTTGATAGTAAAAGTACACACTCTCGAATTTGAAAATCACGTCGATCTTTGATTCATATGAGCTTTTGGAGACTCTTCATGGGATGTATCATGAACCCCAAGAAATACCTTATCCAAATAATCATTATCGAATGATTCCTCTTGATGCTAATATTCTACGTGCTTGGAAATGTACAAATGTAGATGCACTCTACACTCTACTTACAAGTACTAGTGATAGTGTTCTGACTCTCATTCAACATACTTTGAAGGCTTGTGAATAATGGAACATATTGATAAATCAATATGAAACTCATAATCGGACATGTATTCAGATCTTGGAGAATCAGCTAGCAACATAAAGGTTTGCTAATGGGTAGAGTGTAGAGATATTCACTACTCACATAAAGAATCTTGCGGATCTAATGGCAAGAGCAGGTGTACAAAATTCAAGTGAGGAAGCTAGCCCAAAATTGTCTTCAAATCTATCCACAAAAGTCTTATGGTTTGGTAACTGCTCTTGGTACACAAATCAGACCACAACCTCTAATGTTTGAAGAATTTAGTGCCTTACTTATGGAGGAGGATTTGCAAGTCAAGGCAAGGAGTAGAGGCAACAAAAGAGATGCCACATTCATAGAAAATTCCAAAGGAAAAAAAGTGAAATCTTCAGAAGATCATGACAGAAAGAAGAATGACAAAAAGAAAACCATGGGAGAGTGTTTCCGCTACAAGAAAAAAGGCTAGAGAATCCAAGAATATTGCACTAAGAAGGTAGAAGAAAAGAATTGTTGTTCAAAATGTGGCAAGAGCAAGGATTCTACCAACAATGCAAAATTAGAGCTTGAGTTATTTGTTACGATAGAGGAGATATGCTTCTCAGATGAAGATTTGGAAGAAAACAACTCATGGGTGTTGGATAGTGGTCCCTCTCATCAGATGAAGAGTAGAAAAGACCGTTACAGTTCCTTACAACCTCTAAAGGAACCCATCATAGTAAAGGTAGGCAATAATGCAAGATTTCAAAGGGTGGTGGTTCCTTTTATTAATTCTAATGGAGATATCAAAAAGCTTTTCAATGTGTTGTATGTTCCACAAATCAAACAAAATTTACTTTCAATAGCTCTGGGAGAAGGGCATATTGAGAAACGTTTCGCGTTGCTAGAAGGGATAACTCTCACCATTTGTGGTGTGGAGTTTGAACACACATTTTCCATATGTGATTTTGGCAAGATTCATGTTTATGAGAGGATTTTAGGCAAACTCTTTATGAGACAACTGCAGATAGTACATGGTTGGGGAACCAATTCCATTTACTTACAACAATTAGGTATGACAACTAAAGTCAATCTCAAATACTATTCTCATAGAGATATACCACCCTTACAATGGAGCCCACTCCATATAACATTAGATGAGAAAAATTTGGTGTGCTCCATAGGATGAGAATCTTCATGGATGAATGAGGACATGAAGGAAGATGGAGAAGCTTGGAGAAGGTTGAAAATTTGAGTTTCCAAATGATGAAGGTTGTCTAGCAAATCAACACAAGACCTTCCCTAACTCTTTTGGATATGTAAAATAGATCCTGTAGGCTTGTGGTTAGTGCAATAAAACTCAGTAGATACTTTGGAACATCAATGAGAATCAACTAGTACAAAATAGCTAGAGCTTCACTTTGATTAGCTCATAAAAACCTTCTATTTTGGGACAGCTGCTTCCACTTCAAACATTGGAAATGTTCCTTTTAGGGGAATTTCCTACATAGGGTTGGCTTGGTATAGTGCATAACATATCTAATTTATATCAACTATGAAGGAGAATTGTGCTTAACACATATTTGGTGTACCCTTGATTTTTTAGGGTTGTGTAGAAAATGACCCCAAGACCTTCGACTGATGATTTCTCTGAATCCATTGAACCAAATAACTTTTATACACATAAAATAGAAATGTTTATCTTTCTATTGCACTGAATCCATTTGGAGATCTCTAGAGATAGAACCAAGCTCTACAAGATGAGTGAGTTCAAGGAAGAAGGAGCAGAGAATAGTGAAGAAGAATCAAGATGATCACGGATGTATATATATTGCTTCAAATATCATCAACTCATAGTGTACAATGTTTTGAGTCATTATATAGACTCTTTGGTAGGCTTACATGACTCAATCCTCTTGAACTTGAATTCAAATCCTCACGGGATTGTTTGTTGAAAAGTAGAATGTTACTTTCATATAACCTAGGAAATATGCTAATCAATTTTTAAGATAATTTTTTACTTTCTTTGATTTGGTAATCTTACCAACCAAAGAACTTGTTGATATTGAACCTTTACTTTGACCATTACAAGAAATGTATTCATTTCATAATTCATATGATAGGGTAAAATCACCTTAAGCATAATGCAAGCTTGGTGATCTAAGAGCTCCCCCTCAAGCTAAAGTATGCTTGAGTCTATATTCTCTCATAGATTGTATACCTGTCATAGATTTGAATCTTCATAGATTTACTCCATCATGCCTTTGTCATCATGTCTTCTATTTCCTTCTCAATAAGAAAAAATGATAAATCAATTTCTCTTGCCATAAGCTTCTCTCTTACAAAGTGTTAATGGGCTTCTATGTGCTTTGTCCTTGCATGGAAAATTGGATTTTCAACTAGATGCATGGAACTTACATTATCTCCATGTTTATGAGGCTTGGAACTTAAGTCACAAATCTAAGTACAACTCTTTGAGCAATATTGCTTCTTGAGTTTCAATAATTAAACCTCTATGTTGTGCTTTAGTTCAAGTTAAAGCAATTGTTTGTTGCTTCTTAGGACTCCAAGAAACCAATTTTGAACCTGCAAATGCTAAGTATCCAGAGGTTCTTTTTCTATCATCCTGTGCACATATCCAATGTGCATCTGAATAGATTTTGTTATCCAAATCTAAAGAGTGAGGATAGAAGATACCTTCATTAAGTGTTCCCTTGAGGTATTTAAGTATTCTCTTTACAACACCCATGTGTGGTCTTCTAGGTGAGTGCATGAACTAGCTTAGCACTCCCACACTATAGGATATATCTAGTCTTTTGTGAGAAGCATATATCAAGCTACCAACTACGCTTTGATACCCTTTAGGATCATCGATCTAGTCACCTTCATATACACTTAGTTTATGATTCAATTCCAAAGGTATTTCTGCAAGCTTGGCATTTTCCATTTTGAACTTGAGAAGTAGGAGTTCAATGTGTCTTCTCTGAGTTAGTTAGATCCCTTCATCTGTACAAATCACTTTCATACCTAGGGAATATGTGGGCTCACTTAATTCATCGATTTTGAACCCCTCTTGCATATGTCTTCTGATCATTTGAATGCCATTCAACTCATCGCCTACTATAATTATGTCATCCACATATACACATACATACATAAACTCATTGTGATATCATTTGATGAAAAATGAAGGATCTAAGTTGCTAGGACTAAATCGTTGATCCCAAAGGTATGTAACCAACATTTAATTCCAAGCTCTAGGAACTTGTTTCAATCCATACATTGCTTTTTTAATTCTACAAACATAAGATGTGTGATTAGGATTTTCAAAACCTGGAGCTTCTGACATGTATACCTCTTCACTTATCCATCCAATTAGAAATGCATTTGTTACATCAAGTTGGAGTTTCCAATTTCTTGCATGAGCTACACTTATCAATATTTTAATTGTAGTCATCTTTGCAACTTGTTGAAAAGTAGAATGTTACTTTCCTATAATCTAGGAAACATGCTACTCAATGTTCAAGATAATTTTTTACTTTCTTTGATTTGGTAATCTTGCCAACCAAAGAACTCGTGGATATTGAACCTTTACTTTGACCATTACAAAAGTAAATACCTTGGAAATTACAAGGGTAAGTGACCATATGTGATCAAACACTCAATACTAAATGAGTGCACATAAGTGCTTCACAAGAAATGTATTCATTTCATCATTCATATGATAGGGTAAAATCACCTCAAGCATAATGAAATCTTGGTGATCTAATAGGACACACATTTTTGGATGTGCAAAGTTGCATGGCAAATAGGAAAGATTAGATGTTAGAAACATAAGTGCTAACAAGAATTCGAACCCCATGGTTCATGATGGACATAGCTACTAATGAGGAGTAGTCAACCCCCCATTATGATGAATATGGCTATGACAACTCGGTTTTCACCATTGAACTGCTTATGGTAGACCCGGTTATAGAAGAGTGTGACTCTAGCATGTCTACACTCATGAACATCAATGATGAGGATGAGGAGCCCATCATCATGGAACTTTTTGTGCCTGAGAGGAAGAGTACCTTTATTTGATAGATGCTAAGACTCAAGAACTAGAAAATTGTAGGCTTGAGAAGGAGGTGACCATAACCAAATATGATAAAAGTAAGAAAAAGAAATTCAAAAAGAAAAATTTATCTACACAAGAAGATTGGCGAATAAAGAAGAAAGGCAGCATCTCAATGCAAAGCAATTCGTGGAGTGAAGAAAATTTGGGTATGTAAGGATGAGAACCTAATTGCTCCCTTACAGACACAACCATTACCAAAGATGTAGCCGAAGAATCCAAAGGCCACCAATTGAAGCACGTCAAAGATCTCATTCATAGAGAGTACTCTTCATTTGTGTACCAAAGTGGTCAATGAAGGTTGACCACAACCCTAGGTACATCTGGGTGCCTAACACCTGCTTACGAGCTTAGATCACTACACATAAGCTCTTAGGCATTAATTAGTGCTCAACTAAAAGTTGTTGTAAACAAAACATTTTATAACATCAAACCCAACATAACTTGGAAGTGGGTACCTAGAAAGTCCCATGACTAGGCGAAGTCATCACGAAAACCCTTATATGTACCAAATCGCAAAATTTGTAATCCCATAAAGGAATTATGGAGAGTCAATGCATGTGTCAATCCACCTGATCCCAGCTTGTAACATCCTTGTATACTACTAGAGGCATGTGGAGTTCATTGCATTTCCCAAGTATGCATCTATGTTCCATAATAACTACACTAACTTCCACCCACACATCACATACCGCCCACTAACTTGTTAACAATACACAATGTTGGTATTGTAAAAGGAACAAGGCATCATCAAGTTTCTGGTACAATACTAATATGATTCTTCTTCTTGTTCTAGCATATGTACAGGACATCAGTTACCACAGTAACCCATGGTTGAAGTAGGCAATAGTTCCCAGGTAGGCACTCGTAACTAACCCATAGATATTAAAACTTTACCTATCTCTAAAAAATCTAAGGAAAGAACTAAAGCATTATTGCACTTGCAAGCGATTCCCATTCAAGAACCTTCTATGGGACACATGACTAAGGTGAGTTTATATTCCCACTGGTTCAACAAAATGGCAGGATCCCTAGGTGATGTTGCCTATATTTGGGAAGCTAAGTGTCAATTTAATCATGTATGGGGGAAAGTATCATTTTTTCACACGAGAGTTCCAAAAGTTGCAGAATATTGTAGAAATCCAACTCATGTGATAGAAGATATAGTTAATGGCATATTTTAGTGCACAATTTCCCAAACCTGACTTCATGCATTATCATTACCTGATCAACACCTTGCAACCTAGCAATGTCAAAAATACCCCAAGTACCTTTGCCATCCCCTCTTTAATGCACAATAACAAATTAAACAAGTTCAGAATTTCCCTAAAATTAGTTAGAGAATCCCTCGGCATGGAGGGAATGCATGTTCTTACAGAGACGAAGACGTTGGTGCTAGAGAACATGAATAGTTAGAACCTCACCAAGCTCAAGGACATGGTCACCATGACCCCAAACATCACAATTCCACTCAGAATTTGTATGCAGCACTTTGCATTTCTAGGGTAAGATCAGTTCATACAACCACACAAGAGGGTTTAGTTTAGTCTATACTTGGCATAGACACAAAATATGAACATCAATCTCCCAATCTGGGTCATTGATCAGATACATGCATCTAACCAACGTTAAGCTCACTAGACAATTTTGAATGGATGTTGCACCCTTACTTATATCATATACGAATGTTTAGCTTATGAAATTCCCATTCAATGTTCTTTCAAGAACAAAGAGGCATCTACACCCCCCACCAAGAGGATGTGAGGATCTATCCCATGTGCCCAACCTAATAGAGCCACCTTGACTCCAAACATCTCACTAGTAGGGGAATGTCTTCTATGCTCCAAACATCTAACTATTATTAAAGACTTGTGGAATTGTTGAAAGCCATCAACACTATGTTGCATAGACCTCGCCCCCAATATGATGAAAGATGCATCAACACCAGGTGAAGACAAGGAAAAAATATACAAATCCCTATCTTGCAAGTTGACATTGCTATGACTCATAGGTGATATTGACAGTCACCATTGACCTCACGGTAGAGACCTTTGTAGAAGCCTTGCCAATCTCACCTCCTCATCCTCTATCCCTACCCAAAACTCAAGAAACCCAAACCACAACCACAACAGCAGAAGTAATCCAATTGGAGGAACCAATCTTCCAAACCCCACCCCATTCACCCCCTCATAGCAAAGACATTGTAAGTACAATTGAAGTAACAACCACAACATCCTCTTTTACCTTCCCTTCCCTCATATCCCATTCCAAATAATTTTCCTCAATTACTAATCCATTGTGCACTACATCCTCATCCACAACTAAATCTGCCATCGGTCACTGACTCTGACACCCTTTCACGAGTCATGGAGCCCCAGTTGCTACCATGTTAGGCATCCCAACATCACAACCCACCCAAATTTCTTTTCCCCCAACAACCTATTCATCCATAATTTCTTCCATGTTCCAACCTAGAAAACTCCACGCAAGTAGGCATTTTTGTAGATCTTCTTTCTTGTGTCTATCCGGTGCCTCATTAGAGACATACCTCTCTTCAAACTTTCAACCATAATATCACCTTGGTCATCCTTCTTTGACATCATGTTCCGACCACCCCCTCCATCTACTTTATGGCAAACTAACATTTCCCAAGGTTCTTGTTCATTTGTATCTTTTTCAATTTTCATTAACACCACTAGCATTGCACCTACCATACATGTATTTATGGTAGGACCATAATGCACATCCACGTCCAATCCTATGGACATATTACCACCCACGGTACCTCCCTTACCCCCCACACTCCCACCATTTCCCATTCCCCCTCCACCACATCACTTGCACCCACAACATCTTTGAGCACTATGTCCACCATTCCCATCCCAATTCCCCTTCCCCGTGCATTCCCACCTATACAAACAACATCTATGCATATAGATAATGCTTTTAACACTATGATTCAATGGGAACAATTAAGGGAGGAACATCAGCACCTAGAAGAGCACAACACGGCAATCAGTGTTGAATCTATGCATCTGCAGGAAAGAGTGATAGAACTAGAAGAGAGCAATAGGAACTTATAAGACTTGTACCACATTGTCTAGCAGTCCCATTTCAAGCTTGAATCCTAGCTTAACAATGTCAAAATGGGACTAGTAAAGGAACTTGAAATCCACTTACAAGAACAACTAGAGTGGAATGCCAAACTCCAATGCAATTTGGCTCTTCTATGAAGATATATGGCAAATACTCTGGAAGAGAATAAATATCATCAGACAATCCATAAAGCCTAAATATGTATCTCAAAAAAAGTCTAGCAGTGGTTGCACCTATGATTGCCTTGGTAGTTGGAATGAAGTGCGCCATCTTTGTAAATCTATCCACTATAACAAGAATGGCATCATACGTATCTAACTTTGATAGATCTATGATGAAATCCATAGATAATGAGTCCCATGGCCTTTCTGGAGTAGGTAAAGGTTGCAAGAGGCCATGAGCTTTATGTCAAGGTACCTTAGATCTATTGCAAGTTTCATAAGTTTGGATATATTCGTTGACTTCCTTCTACATTTGAGGCCACCAAAAATCCCTTGATATAAGTGCTATGGTTTTATTCACTCCAAAATGTCCTGCTACAAGATGAATATTAACCCATCCTTTTCCTAAAATTCATTTACTTCTTGGACTTTTCGTTCTTGATTTTTTTGCTTAGCGTTACAAAAAAAATCATCGTGATAGAGTCTCACAGATCAAATGATTCAAGGATGAATCTTCATGATGGCTTGAAGAAATATCTGCTAATTGGAGTAGAGATTATTTTTTCTTTATTGTGACTTTATTCAACCCACAATAATCTATGCATATTCGGAGAGTCCTGTCCTTCTTCTTTACAAATAGGATAGGGGCTCCTACAGGAGACGGTGAATGTTTGATAAACCCCTTGGCTAGATTCTCATTAATATTCTTGCCTCCCTCTTGAAGTTCTATGGCATAATCGTAAGGTCTATGCTCTATGAGGATATTTGCATTCTTCTTTTCAAATACATCTTCAAAACCTTGGTATTGGTCAGGTAGCTTCACTGAATCATCTTTCTTGGGCTCTTGAGTTGGTATGGCATAGATCATGTATGTCAGCTCCTTCCTTATTGCATGTATGAAGGCTTTGGCTCCAACATATGCCGGGTTCTTTTGGATATCTTGACACACAATTTTATTCTTTTCCCAATTAATGTTTGGATTATGTTTCTTTAACCGGGGCATTCCAATGACAACCAGATTTACTGGAATCAATATTATGTTGAAACATATATGGGAATCATGGTCACCAAGGTGTACTCTTAATGGTCTGGTTTCCATGGTTATATTCCTAGATGCTAGAGATCGTCCATCGACTACTTCAACTACTACTGGTTTGTTCTTTTGAAGTACTGGAATTCCATGTTTATTAATCAATCCTTCATCCATGAAACATGAGGAGGCTCCTAAATCTACTAGGTCTATAACGGAAAGGATCGTTTTAAGCATGATTAACTTGACAGGGGCAAGATATGTTTTTATGGGTGTAGCTGGAATTATGAGACCCTTTCTTATATCATGGTCCGATTGTAATGTCTCTTTTACAAGTAGACTTCCTTGTTTTCCTACTCTATAAGGGTGGTTTCGACTCTGGAGTTTGTTCTCTTCTTGGGAAAACTAATTGTAATATGTCTAGGGTTTCTATAATAGAGTTATAATTTATTATCTCTCCTTCTATGTTTCTCTTGTGGTATTAGAGATTGGAACCTAGTTACATCTATCTGCATAGGTTCATGCATAGACACATCTCTTGGAGTGGGCTAGAAGGGTTTTTATTGGCGAGGTCTTCCTTCTACTTATTTTTCTTGTTTCCTTTCAAAAAGGTGGTTATCACATTGAATAGCTTGGGTGATGTATCATTAAATATCTTAACCTCTTGCATCATGAGTAGAAGGCCCTTCACATCATCTCTTGAACCCCATCTAAATTGGCCTATGAAATAATATTCATGCCAAGTAAGATCATAGATCAACTACCTAAATTCTGATGCATAGGTAGAGGTAGGGCGGTTACCTTGACATAGCTTCCAAAGTTTTATTTTTGCTACTCGACTCATGTCTGCATCTCCAAATGTGGCAGAGAGTTCTCGAAGAAACCCCTCATAGCCTTGAACTTTGAGACCCCTCATAGTCTTGAAGTATTGTCATGTTCTTCTCCAAGATTGGGACGAACCATTTTAATCCGTCGTCATAGAGCAAGGTTCCAATAAACCCGACCTTGGATGCTTTGTTATGGTATCTATCAGGTTGCATATGGATGTATGATATAACTTGTTAGATAAATCCATAGAACTTTATACAATCACCATCAAACTTTTCTGGCATGCAAATCTTGGGTTCCTTCATGAAGGATGAGCTAGGCCGTTGATTTACTTGAATACTTCCTTGATTTGCTTTAAGATTCCCGATTCGTTCTGGTAATTCCTCGAGAATTGTGCCTACATGCACCGGATGTTCCATCTCAACTTATGTCTCTCTATGAGTCAGGTCCTCGATTTGTTGTTGGAGAATCTGAGGTGATGCCACAATTTGTTTATAAGCGTTTTCCATGATGCCTGGTCTTGGATAAAAGCTAGTCTTTCCAAAATGTTAGGGGAGCACTAGATTGTGCCCTCTAACTAGACTATACAAGATTTTAGAATTACACTTTCGATTACAAGATCATCCATATAGGGAAATAATACAAGAATTCCCACAACCCGAGATTTATAGGTATAGATAACTCAACTAGAGATGATGCAGAAGATCCCACAACTCAGGACCATAGGTATGAAGCAAGATTTCTTGATTACAAGAACTCCCTTCACATAGATGAACTAGATACAAGAAATAACTAGACAAAATCTTGTACTACGAGATTACAAGAGGACAAGGTTGGTGATCATGACTCCTTGAGCTCCCAAGACTGGTATTGGTAAGATTGAGTATGTATGTGGCTAACCCCTCCTTATATAGGTTTTCAAGGGTGGTTCATCAAAGGGAGTTACAAATTGATGATGTCATCGATGATATCATCAATTCAAAACATAATCTCTAGATGTCAAAATCAAGCAAGAAGACAATTGGTCTTAGGGTTTTGGCATGTTCCAGATACAATGGAAGCATTGGCTTCTCCAAATTTTGAACCAATCATGAGATATATAAGTCACATGGAATCTAAGGTTTTCAAAGATTTCCTTTGTCCATGACAATTAGTGCTTAGACTAGACGTTGGTGAGATGGAATCTCAAGTTCAAAGACATGTGGCATCCACTTATTGAGAACAAGAAAGTGGTTTTTATGTGGTACATTCTTCACCGAGGAATCTAGAGCAATATCAAAGTGAGTAAATTTTGTGATGCCCCTTTGTTGTGTAAGAGACGCTTTACTAGTGGAAGGGAAGACTTACGTCACTTGTTTTTTTGCTTATCCAAAGAGCATCATGAAGCTCCGTTTGCTGATGTATCAAGTTAACTGTAAGCCGGTTTATAAAGAATTCCCTTGTTTTTCTTAGTAGAATGTTTCGAGATTGTAAAAAATCTTCCCCTTGAACCATTTTAGGGCGTTTGTTTTAAATTAACAAGGTGAGAAGCAGATGGTCCCCTAATGGCTTTCACATCAGCTGGGTGTAAATAAGGCCACGTGACAGGGATACACAGATTCACAATTGAGTCTCTCTCTCTTTTTCTCTCTCTCTCTCTCTCTCTCTCTCTCTCTCTCTCTTACGCGCACACATACACACTCTCCACACACAGAATGTTGCAATAGGTAAAGATCACTAAGTTGGGGAGGGTCATACGCCTACCATCATTTGAGGTTTGGGGATAACAAGTGCGAGCAGTCAAATACATCAACAGATGCCTACGGTCATTTGCCGTTTGGGGATAACAAGTGTGAGTAGTCAAATACATCAACAGAAACCTTTACTAAGCAGTCAAATACATCAACAGAGACCTTTAATGGATTACCTTACACTCATAGCAATCTGTCAAGAAAGTGACCAGCTTTCGATGCCACTTTTCATGGTCGCGGAGCCAACCACCTTCACAACATCAGACTATTCTTCATTCTACCGAGAGAGAGAGAGAGACAGACAGAGAGAGAGAGAGAGAGAGAGAGAGAGAGAGGAAGGTGCTCTGTAATGCAGAAATCGCGCCCTTTCCCTGAGTGTGCAAGGCATCTGCCCAGCCTACCCAACACGCGGAAACATGAGAGAATCTACAGTTTCATCGCTACAAAGGCTAGGAAGGTTGAGCTTGAGAATGAGATAAATAACCTTAGAAAGCATCTAAGCAAAGCATCAATGACTTCATTCCCAAACTTAAGGAGGCATCAGATCCACTTAGGTCAATAGGATGTCTCATAGATGATAATGATGATTTGGTAGCCGACACTCTCAAGGGGCTTAGAGAGGATGATAAATATAAGGATTCAACCATGTTTGGCAATGTTAGAGACTCTTTATAGACTTTGAACAAATTATCTCTCAGGGTGACTAAAGAAACTCAACCATGGAGGTAGCCAAGCCCGACTCTCTTATGTAGGCAACGGAGAAAAAGGTAAGGGCAACAAAGGCGGATCAAGAGGAAGAGGTAGAAGAAATTACGAATAAGGCAACTATGGCAACCAAGTGAGCCAACAAAACCAAGATGAAGTTCAATTCTAAATAGAAAGATGAAGATTTAGATGTAGAGGAGGACAATATGGAGGAAGAAACAATTACAACTGCAATGCTTGTTACAATTGTGGGAAGCCATGTCATTATGATAAGGATTGCTTTGAAAAGCAAGAAGGAAACAACTAGAGAGGGAAAGTTAATTATGTGAACCCATCCAATGCATCAGAGAATGAACATTTACTTACCATGATACATAGGAGTGAAGGTAAAACACATTATGAAGTATGGTATATAGATAGTGGTTGTAGTAACCACATGCCAAGAAGGAAGATTTTTTCAGCAACCTTCAAGCACTCAAGAAATAAGGCTTTCTGGAGACATGCGACAACATTGAGCATGAAATTAAAAAAATGGGAGATATTAGACTTGAAGGCAACCATGAAACAAGGAGCTTATGTGAGTTATTACGTGTTTTCACCATCATGAAGAACTTGATTTCTACTAGGAAGATAGTAGAAAGAGCTTACCAAGTTAAATTCAATAACGTGGAATGTTTCATAGATGATCAAAGGAATAGATATAAGTTAATAACCAAAGGTAAGGAAGAAAAAATAATATTTACACTTTGTGCAAGTAAAACTATCAACAACATAGCAATGTTCATCAGGAGCCATGGGAAGAAGACTAGAAATTTAGATCTATGGCATAAGGGATGCGGCTGCATCAACATTTTAATTGTGACCTCTTAAGTTAACTGAAGTCCACATATGCATGTGAAACCTCCACCATTGCTTTAACACTATCCATGAGAGTCTATTAGTGTTAGGTGTACTACAAATTTGAGTCAAGTCCCACTAAAATCAATTTAACTCAAGTGGATGCTTCTAGGAGTCTCTAGAGAGTTGTTGGGAAAAATACTCTCGGCATGTTCCCCTTAGAGATTGAACCCAAGACCACATCAACCCCATCCTTCAAATTTAACCACCGTGCTAAGATTATGAGTTGTCTAATAATTGAGAAGTACCTAATGTTATCACAACTTTGAACCTTGTCCTAGCTACTTGATAACGTTCCCCCCAACCCCCCCCCCCCTCCCCCCCCGACCTCTCGAAGAATATTTTTGTTCTCAAAAATGTGTTTTAAGGTATAACTATACAATAGTGTTCCCTCAATCCCATGGTCCAAATTGAGGAGCATGGTTTCCATCTATCTAATGTGCCTCGTTTTTCACAAGGGGATCCTATTTCAAAGAGGATCTAAAAAATAGGGGAATCCATATGTGGTATGATCCCTATCAAAATCATTCTAAGCTTAATTTACACTCAATAAATTGAATCTAGTGCAAAGTATGAAAAAAATGACAAGGGTGGACTAAACACCCCTGTCCAATTCAATGACTTGCCATGTGCACCATTGGCATCCATAGCATAGAAGTGTGAATTAAGTGGGTTCTAATTATCTCCAGCCAAACGAATGTTTGTTATCCATCTTTGTGCACCACTTGTGCATGGATCTAGCAAAATGGATTGACATGCTAACTATTTCAATACTTTGAAAACTCAATTTCACTAGAACTTGGTCTCAATCACTTAAAAACAATGAGGCCTCTCTAGGCCTTTTAGATTATGAGATGATTAGTGATCGACCAATTAGAGGAGAGCATTGCCCACAGTGTAGTTCCTTAATTTTCTAGACTAGACCCTTATTTCCTTGTGGTCAAAGCCTTCAAGAAAACCCTTCAAAGATGGTATTTTAGACATGGGTGGTATGAGATAGAAACCGGATTAATTCTAGCCCTTAAATGGTCTCAAATATCCAAGGGTGGATGTGTGTTTGCAAAACTCAAGGAGGGAATGCATCTGGACTGTTTGATTGTATGTAGATCACATGGTTGTTCTATGTATCCATTGGAACATGGCGCTCATACATATAGACCATACAATTGATGTTAAATCTAATAGCCAAGTTGGTTCAAATAAAAGCAGCCGTTCACTTATGGCCCTTTGATCTTTGCCTTATCCTAAGGCTCTAGATGCTCCCCGCAACATGGAAAATCACCTTTTTATATTCTTCATTGGATTTACAAATGATTGGACAACTGTCATATCTGCATAAGTGAGTTAAGCCCCATTCGTGCTCCACCCTTGGATCGAAGATCAATCTAATGGTTGAGATATTTTTAAAAAAGTGTAGCACACGCCATTTCAGTTTGATGTCCCCACACTCACAAAAATTGATAGCTAACATTGATCTTAAGCATACAAAGGGTAACATTTCTCTTCTTTGTCCATTCAAGAATAATAATCTATGAAATATTACTTTATTCATGAATGTCACTAGTGGTTTAGCATGTCCCCTTAATCACTCACAAAATTAATTTTAATCCCTAAAAATTAAGGATCATTACAAGGGCTCTCCAAGGTCCACTTATTTTTCTAATGTAAATGCTCTACTATGGTTGATTGAAACATCTAACTTAGATGTTTCAAGTAAGGTCCATGCCTAACCAACATCCACTAGCATCTTTCTTGTCTATTATAGGACTAGTATGTCCAATCCAAGCTTTAGTAGAAAAGAGTTATTTCCTCACTTTCTTCAACCCAACCTCAATTGAACCAAAGGAAATCCTACATGAAGTTTACAATTTTCCAAATGTAGGACACTCCCTTAAGAATTGATCTTAAACATGCATTCATCATCTTTAAGTACGTCCCATACAACCATACCCATTTTCATGCTTATGTAAAACTTGATGTTCTGAATCATCAAGCTCACATTTATACCATAGTGCAGTGACTTCTTCTTTCACCCAATCTTTGTCTGATTTCAAATCACTATACTAAAAATTGATCTCTATTACAATTTCTTTTTACTTGAGTCTATGTGCAACCCAAAACCTTGCTCCAAGGTTTGACTTTTTCTTTTCATGTGGTGAAACAAATCATATAAGATTGCTTCTTTGTAATTATCGAAATATATATTGTTCTTTAAGCATGAATCTTTTACTTTTCGAATAGTTTCATTTAGTTTTCTTTACCTTTTTCCAATTATTTAATTCTCAAAGCCAATAATTCTACTCTCATTAGATTTTCATTCCATGGTAGCATCATCCATGTCAATATCTGAGGTCGGAAAGGAAAATTTGGTTTTCGACGGTAGATTAGTTAGTATGCCTGCATGAAACCTATAGATCTAGTATATGTCATCCTCACCCATAATGCAAACAAAAGATATTTATGCCATTGTTTTATGTATCCATTCTAAGCCTTCGAGATCACCTTCACAATAGAAGGATGACCCCTTTAAATCTTACCATTAGCTTCTAGCATCTTCTTCTTCATGGGCAACAAAAATTCCGTCTTCATCCAAATGGATGCCAAAGTTCTAGGGATCACGCATTGAGCTTATTGTAATCCTTTGAGTTGCACTAAATCCTTGATTTTCAAGTTTTGTTTTATGTATCTTAATGGCTCATTTCCTCAAATGACATGACTCTGTTAATGTGAAATCATAAAGGAGAACTGCAATCTCATCCAAATTGAGCTCTCATGTACTAACAGTGCTCCTTCTACCCTTCATATATACTCTAAAATTTGCGGATCATATAATCTCCAATGTATATCTACTTGTATAAGCACTATTACTTTTGGTATTATACCAATGAATAGTTATTGAAGCTATCTTAATTTGATCTTCATCCATTGTTAACTCAATACCTTTGGAGTCCAAAATGGTATTCTCAAATCATCTTCATCAAATCTAGACACAAATCTTCCTACATTTATCTCACCTAAATTACCACACCATTGTGCCTCCCTTTGCCTTGAAATTCTTGGATCCACATAAATATTTCTATCGGGAGGATTAAGAGTAATTTGGTATTGATTTAGAACATTATGAATAATTAAAATTGGATAACATTCTTGAGCAGCAAGATGCTATGAAAATGGTATATCAATGGACAAGATCTTGCAATATAGCTATCTATTATTTTGTATTGATGTGTACATCCTCATCACCTATATATTTTCTACATACTCTTATACATTTGCTCTATTCCTCACGTGCATACTCTCACATTGAACAAATATATATATTTTCTACATCCTCATCACCTATATATTTTCTACATACTCTTATACATCTTCTCTATTCCTCTCTTCCATACTCTCACATTGAACAAATCCTTTGTGCTAATAGGGCGATTACTATGCACCACTCATAAAAAATTATAGAATTCTCAATATCCTTCAAGAGACTCCCATTAACATGATCAATATTGCTTTGGAAAAAAAAGATTCAAACTATACGATTCACTTTGCTTGATCAAGAAAACATGGTTGAAGCTTAGATTATCTAAATGGGGAAATGCTTCATTTCAATGAAACTTATTAAAACCATGAATATGCATTAGAGGAACAACCTTCACCCTTGGTGTATAAGCTTTAAGCTTCACATAGCATTGCACTTAATGATGTTAATGTAAATTCCTTTAAACATGCTAATTCCCTTAAACAAACATTAAACATATGGTTTATATGATCATAGTGTGTCCTACCAAGAGAAATTAGTTCACTTTAATATTTTGGAATAGATTCTTTGCCGCTAGCATAAATATCCAAAGACAATGGAGTTCTATTCTTTCTAGTGGTGTTATCAAGTTGCACATATAGAAATATCGTCAATTTGCCATCAAGTGACGAAAAAAACCTTTGGAATGCTATGAATATAAGAGTGGGATCTTAATGGATATTGGGATAAGTTACAAAAACCTTTGGCTTCACATACGCCTATACATAAAGCAACCTACCAAATGAATTTTCAATAGTGCCTCATCTCAATTATCTTTTGGAAGATCGGGTGTGAGGAAGATAAGTCTTCTTTTGATCCATACCATCAATCATCAAACACAAATAATGATGAGGATGCTTAGTAGATCTAGCCTTGAATCCCAAGCTTGCTTGTACTAGAAGCGCCAATTGACCAGTCAATTGATTGTGAGTAAAGCTCAATTGAAATAGGCATGTGTGATGATTATGCAGGAGGATAGAGTCAAATGACGAGGAATCATTGAAAGAAAGTTTGGATGTTTTTGATCGGCACCAAACCAAGAAAGAGCGTCATTATTACTATCATTCCATTTGGTGATCTCTATCTTGAGAGAGATTTCCTATTACGTATTGAGGCTTGGTTTGATTGAACTACATGAGATTGAATCATTGGCTAGTTGATCGCTTGTTCTACGATCATATGTAGGTGCATAAGGAATACATATGTGTGAATGCTCAATTGAATGTATGTGAGCATCAAATGCATGGGGATGGTGTTGTAATGTACATGTGTGCATTGATTCATGAGTTATGTATGTTGTTGCAGAGTAAAGAAGCACAGGAAAAGGAGCACCAAATTTTTCAAATTATGAGCACCAATTTTCTTTTTCAATTGTCTATGAAAACCTCAAGAAGCCATGTAAATGCACTAGAGGAGTCCTCTAGATACATAAATCCCAAACATCGTATCACAAACTTTGTAAAATAGTAGGAATTTAGGTTTTTCTTTAATAAAGTGCCAGTCTCTTGTGTGAAAGGACCATTTTTAGGACACATGTATATAAGTCATTTGAAGACATTTTGTAAAGACTTTTTGCTATTGTGAGTAAGAGAGAACTCTGATTTTTGAATTTTCTTCTTCTTCCTCTTGTATCTCCTTGCTTGTGAGCTTGCATGTGTGCTTGTAGCTTGGAATGAGTGCATGGAAGTGTTGTCTATCCAATTCATTGCTTTTCTGAAGTGTGTAATGCATGTGTGAAGTGTGAAGAGGTGTGTGGTGAGACTAGATGAGTTATGCAACTCAATTGTTGCCCATATTTTGAAGTAGTTTTGTCAGAATCGGACAAGAGTACCATTTGATGCATCTCATCGAGAGCTTCGAAAGGAACCCACTATTGATGAATGTGAGGGATAATACTCATTTGCATGTGAAAGCAGCTGCTTCACTTCATTGACCATTGAGTAAGTGCAAGTCCTCATACACTCGGTTAGGTTCAAGATACTTCTTGGATTGATAATCTAAATGTGTGATCCCCACTATATGCACTTGTTCGTGATAGAGGAATAATATCTTTCGTCACAAATCCCTAAGTTGTTGCTTACGTACACATGTTTTTGACACCATTGTGAGGGACATACGAGTCCAACCGAGGTACTCGCATGATGGTAAGAGCTCTTAGGAGAAGGTATGAGTTGTGGAGAGGCGAATACTCTGCTTTGGTAATTCAATTCTTTTTGCACTTATTACTTTGCACTTGGAAAGTGTGTATACTAAGTTGATAGACTTAGGGAAGTGAGTGAATGGGAGTACATAGTAGCAACGAAAGAGGAGGGGTAGAGTAGGTAGGTAGATCCCCCAAAATCACAAAAAAAAATCATTTCTGTACCTCTCAGCCTTGGGTTAGCCTAGGGGTATAAAAGCCAAAAATTCATTTGGTGAGTCACTTGTTATGCAAGTATCATGGCGTTCTGATGACAGGTATCATGGCCTAGAGATCACGCGTGGTTACAGCCTTACAGAGAATCTAAACAAGGGGAGAACCAAGAGAGAGCATCAGTGAGGTGAGATCAACTAAAATTTCCAATTAAAATCCACTTAAAAAATGTGATCGGGGTGCGATTCATTTGGGTGAGTTAAGCCCAAGTATCACGACCAGTTGACTTCAAGTATCGCGATACTTGAATTCTCCTGTATCACGATACCTAGCAGGTATCATGTATCGCTAATACCTATACTCCCCGTGTATCATGATACCTTGGTATCGTGTATCATCAGGTTGAGTATCACGATACCCAAGTATCGTGTATCACGACCCTCTGTGTATCGTGTGTCGCCACGATCACCAAGTATCATGTATCACGAGAATTGAAGTATCGTGTATCTTGATTGTTGTGTATCGCGACACTCAGATATCATGTATCGTGATTGTTGTGTATCACAATACTAAAGTATCGTGTATCGTGACATCCGGTGTGTCATGTATCATGGTCACTTAGATATCGCGTATCGTGACTATTCGTGTATCACGATACTCTAGTATCATGTATCATCTGAATTCTAAGTATCATGTATCATCTAAATTCTAAGTATCATGTATCGTGAATTTCCTATGTATCATGTATTGTGTCCTGTGGAGTATTGTGTATTGTGGAATGCCAAGTATCATGTATCGTGAGAACCTGTGTATCATCCTAACCCTGTATCATGGCCCGACAAGTATCGTGTAACATGGGAGCCTAAGTATCGTGAATCGTGGAAAACAGTAACCAATTGGACATCCTAGGAAGGGAGAGCCTAATTTGGGCTAAGTCAACTCCTAGAATAAATACAAATTTGGAAGACCTACAAAATTGACTTAGGTATTCAGTGGATGAACCTACGTTCAAGACGCGTCTTAGGAAGTCAACATAGTGTCATATCATCAGTAGGAAGTGTAAACTTACCTAGTGCCAATTCCCATTATTCAGATACCTCTAGTGAGTCAAAGGAAGAAGCTCAAATGGCCTCGGAGGTATGCATAGTTCAGTGCCTTTGGCAGGATTTATGTCCGTCATTGAAGGAGAATACATGACCTCCCTGGTGTATGCGAACACCAATCAACATAGACTACCAATTTACATAGATGGACTAAATAGAACAATAGCACGAATGAAGAGAGCGAGTGAATATGAGATAGTTCCTTGACCCGCAATGAAATATGAAGGAGGGTTCTATATGAACAAAAGAAGAATACTCTATGCAGTTACCGATTATCGAGAAACCATAAGCGAACAACAGGAAAGTGGGAATGCGGATCACCTTAATGGGGAAGGTACCAAAGGTAGAGTTTCTACACCTCGAGGTAAGTCTAAAGTAACCAGAGTGTGGAGGGGAGATAAAATCCCTTAGAATGACACATTGATTGATGTGTATATGGTAGCCGGGATGGAGAAACTACTACAAGCCCCTTCATCTTTGTGGGGAGAAAGTAGCAACGCTCTCACCATTTATGAGCTACAAGATCTCTAGGATCTCTCTAGAATCACCTATCTTGACACGAATATGAGGAATTACTGGCCCATATCTGATCTAGATAGATCTCGATTAAGATATCCAACCATTCCAGTGTTTCCTCCAAGAGACCCAAGAACCACTTCCCAGAATCCTCAAGGAACATACCAAAGCTATGTTTATCGGACCTCGGGGTAGGATCAACAATAGAATGTTCCTGCAAGGAATAATGTTCAGTTTTCCACCTCAGGAGCCAACCCTAACTATCAACCCCCAACTAGTGGAGAACCTAGAAATAGAAACCCTGTGCCTGAGAGACCACCGTTATGTAGGGGAATTGGAGTTCAAGTGAGACAGCCAGCCATTCCAGTTATGCCCAAACGATCAAAACCTGGTAGAAGGTTGCGGCCAATTCAAGTGGCCAAATGCATGAGGAGTCACTATGATGGGTTTGGTGAACTTTATAATCACATAGCTGAATTCAAGCAAGTGATTTGTGTTGAACAAGTGGAAGATTTCATGATTCAATATGAGTCATTTGGGTTGACCCTTACAGATACTGCTTTGGCCTAGTTCCAACCACTTGAACCCAATTTTTTCCTGAGTATGGAACAAGTATTTCAGGAAATGATCGAAGAGTTCACTAAGATTGGCATTAAGAATAACTCTTCATCTTTGATTCACAATGTTAAACAGTCCCCTATGAAGTCAGTACGACTGGTAGCTCAAAGATTTAAGCAATATGTGGATAGATGCCCCACAAAAGAACGGCCTACTAAACAAAAAATGATCTCATTATTCTTAGAAGGACTAGTCAATGGATCTCTAAGAGAACTAGTCTATGTAAAGAGATTCCAAACATTGAGTGAATGCTTGAAGGAATGCATAGATTTGGAAGATAACTTATCAAAAGACTTGAAGATTCCCCAAACCAAGATTAAGAGCGAAGATAGTTCTAGCATCATCTCTAGTACAAGCAACAATATAGAAGAAAATGCAAACTTAGTGGCCAAGAAATTAGGCATGTAGGGATAGAAGAATTACCTCAACCCCCCATTATGAATGCCCATGCTAAGGAGATGTGTACACTGTGGAGGGGATCATCCTTCTCATGTGTGCAATAGGGGAATTGTTCCATCAAACCCATATGTTTATAATCGTCCACCAGCACAGAGTCAAGCCCAGTACTGCAATATAAAACAAAAATACATGAATCACAATACTGAAAATTGTCCTTACAATAGACAACCTAGACTAGTCCAACCACCACAATTCATACCATATGGATACCCAACTAGAGACCCAGGTAGGGAATTTCCTAGATACCCTTAGTACCATAACCCACCTCCAAACCAATGTCCTTGCGAATACCCAAGATACAATCTACCACAATCGGTGTTGGGAGAACGACCACCTCACCCATAGAATGTAGTTCCTGTGAAATTTGTCCAAGGCGAAGAGAACATAGAGAGAGAGCCCTAGTACCAACTACTTCATTAACTAGCCCAAGAAGCCATAATCAACACTCTGATCAGCACTGGGGAGAGTTCTATACATACGAAACTAACTTGATGAATTAGGAGCAGGCCTACAAGCAATACCCATATGGACAAGACATCTATGACCAATCATACAGATACGGAGCTGAATATGCTACACTAATGTACACGAATCCAAGAGCACAAGTGCCTTCTAGACTTGTGATTAGGCCCCGTATCCCTCGAGGACCCTGTTATCACTGTGGAGGAGACCATTTCATTAGGGAATGTACTTTGCCTTACCAGCCATCACATAAGGTTTGGAAAGGATATTGTATTGATTGTGGAAGGGAGCATTTGTTTAGGGATTGTCCCAAAAACCCTAACAAGACAAACCACACCACTCAAGTGAACGTAGTAGAAGTGGTAGAGTCCTTGGGAAGTGACGAAGAATATATGGTACCATTGAAGGCAATTCCAAGAGCAAGAGCTAAAGAAGGTCCCGATGGGTTAGATTCAATTACGCAAGAAACTAAAAAATCAGAAACTCCAGTGCCACAAGTAGTGCCAGATTCAAAAGAATATGAAGAGAAAGGTGGAAAGCTTGACGAGAGAAGCTGAGAAACAAGTGGACTCAAAAGAAGGAGGAAGATAATAGCAAGGAGGAGCCAAATCAATCTACAGACCCTACACTTAGAAAGGATTTTAGTACACTAGAGAAAGAGCAACATAAACAACAAGTTGAGTCAGTATTAGTTAATACAATGCCTGAAGATCTAGCCATGTGGATAAATGCATATCAATCTAGATCAAAGTAGGACCAAGTGTGGAACAACACGAAGTGAGCTATCCGAGATTTGGAAAAAGAAAGGCTAGAAATCTACAAAAAATTGATCGAACTAGCTCAAAACACACTAGAGAAACCCATACAAAACCTTCCAGAAACAAGAATACTTGATAGAGAATTTCAAGAAGGTTTAGGAGCACATGACTCTTTAGAGGGCAAACGGATTGTAGAGAAAGCTGAAAGCTTAGCCAATGAAAACCACGAAAGAAGTTCCATGATTCTAAAAGTAGAAGCTAATTGGCATGAGGATCTATGGGCTAGAATCCAACAAGAGAGATGGAGAAAAACCGAGGGTATTAATCCGCCCTTTGAAGAATTGGATACAAATGAGAACCTAGGAATGATGAATCATGAAATAAATTGTGAGGAAAATTCGGAGGAAGTAGAAAGCATAAACACACTACCTGACAACATAGGAGAGTATGAGCAGAATTCAGAACTTTATCACTCCCCAATAATAAGAACAAAAGGAAAAGGAATTTCTAGCAACACATCAGACATAGCACGAAATTTAAAGGAGATGAAAGTGCAGTGCTCTATAACTTTGGAAGAATTATTAAAAATCAAACCACAAGTATGGACTAGATTGGCCAAGCAACTCATGCAACAAGAGGTAAAGGCAAACAACAAGGAGACCAATGAAGATACACATACAATTCAAATCTTGGTAGATAGAGTGGGAGACTTTAGTGAAGGAGATGAAGGCAACACATGTCTACCCATCACTTTCCGAGGTTACACCACAAAGGCAATCCTAGACACAGGAGCTAGAGTAGGAATAGCCACAAAAGAAATATGGGAGAAGTGGGGAAAACCAGCATTACGACCCATAAGAATGAAATTACAACTAGTTTATGTTCATACCAAAAAACCCCTAGGGTTGCTAGAGAATGTTGTGCTAACAAAACGTCGAGTAGACTTTGAGCACACAATAGCTATTTGTCAATTTGAGAGAGCCAGTAATTATGAAATGATCTTGGGAAGACCATTTATGAGACAACTAAGGGTAGTGCAAGACTAGGATAGAGATGTCGTATATTTGCAACATAGGGGCACAGCTACGAGAATAAACCTCCATACGTATGCTTATCAAGATGTCCCACCTCTACAATGAAACTCCATACATAAAGAAGAGGATGACCTGTCACTCCATAGTGCGGGATCTAAAGACCAACCCTCGATGAATAAGGACACCCAACTATGGATGTGTAAGGCAGCCAAGAGGGAAGAAGAAAGAAGACTAACATGGCAACAAGGTTGTGGAATCTCTTGGCCAGTAGAGGATCTAGCATATATGTCATAAGTGTTTTCGGATGAAGATTTCGAGCCCCATGGGTCGATGGAGATATTTGCCACCTTAGATGTGTGTGTCAAAACATCGTATCATAAACTTTGTAAAATAGTAGGAATTTAGGTTTTCTTTGATAAAGTGTCATTCTCTTGTGTGAAAGGACCATTTTTAGGGCACATGTATATAAGTCATTTGAAGACACTTTGTAAAGACTTTTTGCCATTGTGAATAAGAGAGAACTCTGATTTTCGAATTTTCTTCTTCTTCCTCTTGTATCTCCTTTCTTGTGAGCTTGCGTGTGTGCTTGTATCTTGGAATCAGTGCATCGAGGTGTTGTCTATCCAATTCATTGCTTTTTTGAAGTGTGTAATGCGTGTGTGAAGTGTGAGGATGTGTGTGGTGAGATAGGTGAGTTCTGCAACTCAGTTTTTTGCCCATATCTTGAAGTATTTTGTCAGAATCGGACAAAAGTAATGCCATTGGATGCATCTTATCAAGAGCTTTGAAATGAATCCACTATTGACCATATTCCAAGTTTGAAGATGAGAGAAACGTCTATTTTTTTGCTTACTACTGTTTCATGTATCATGACACCATTTCCACCTCTGTGAGTGATGAATGTGAGGGATAATACTCATTTGCATGTGAAAGAAGCTACTTCACTTCATTGACCATTGTGTAAGTGCAAGTCCTCATATACTCGGTTAGGTTCAAGATACTTATCATATTGATAATTTAAATGTGTGATCCCCACTATATGCAATTGTTGGTGATAGAGAAGTAGTCTCTTTCGTCACAAGTCCCTAAGTTGTTGCTTAGGTACACATATGTGTATATTTTTTCGGCATCATTGCATTTGCACTTGAGGTAAAATTTGAGGATTTCTTGTGATTCATCATGATGCATATGAAAGTATGTATTCACAATGTGTACATAATTTGATTTGTTAATGTGAGCAAGGTGAGTATTTATGTGGTTGTACATGTATGCATATATTGGGTGAATGCATCTATTGTTCCATATTTCTTTGTGTATTTTGATTTTGCATGAGTATGAAAGCGTACATAAATGATCCTATGATGTGTGTGGTGAACATGTATTGTTTTGTGTTTAAAGGAATGTATTTATAAATTATATGTGTATATATGTGGCTTTTGTGTTTTTGTATGGTTATGCATGTGTTGCATGTGTGTTAGTAAATGTATGCGCTTCTATATGTATACTATGTGTGTATGTTTTCACATTGTGCATGTGTTTTAATGTTGATGAAAAGGCATCTGCATGAGTGTATATAATATTCTTTCTTTCATGTTTTGCCTATATGTGTTTATATGTGCAAGTATATACATATAAATGTCTATGGAATTGGTGTGTGTATTTGTGTGTGTGTTATATGTGCTCATGGGAACTTGTCGATTGTGCACATGCATTTGTGTAAACATATTTGTGTATATGTAAATGCACTATTGTGACCTTGTGTACATTTATATGTGTTGCATATGTGTGCTTGTAGGATCATGTACATGTACTTGTGCATAAGTATAGAAATATGGTGCATATGAACTACTTTTAGCATAGATATTACGCATGTTTTTTGAAGGAAAGGTCTATGTGGGTATCATTTTTGGTGCATGTTAGAGGGAATCGGAAGAGATATGCCTTCATTGGTCCGAGGAGCTACGTGTTTTTGGGAACTATGCATGCAAGTCTGGAATGAAGAAGGAAGGTAGTGCTTGCACATTGTCATCGGAGGAGCCCTAGAGTTTGAGGGATTTTTGTGGCGATGTTGATGAAGAAGACGAGTATGACAACAAAGATGACAACCAAATTGAAGGAGTCTTTGATCTTTTTACTTTAAGAATAAAGGAAAGGAACTCTGATTGGGAAACAAGGAAGGACAAGAAGCACCTACAACAGCTATATGTGAAGAGAGGTGCTATCTTTGGGGTTTCTTCAAAAATTCTAGAATGATTTGACATACCAAAAATTCAAAGAGGAATAGGCAATGAAAACATTCACTTGAAAGATAATGCAAAATGATGGGGTCACATGATGCTTGAAGATACAAAAAAGAATGATAACTAGATCGAGTGCAATAGTAGTAGAGAGATGAAAAAGGGCTCCATCATAGGAGGATTGCAGGTGTCTTAGATAAGAGAGGAGAACATGTGGCCATGAATTGGAGGAAGATGCGCAATGGTGATATTATCATGATGTCTCATACATTATGCAATGGTTTTTATTGCTTGGATACATACAAGAGGGCTGCCTCAAATGCCTTGGTTACTCATACTTCCTCCATGGCTAAAATGGAGCTTTGGCATGATCATTTTGGTTACTTGAACTTCAATAGTTTGCTTTAATTATAAGGAAGGACATGGTTATTAGTTTCCCAACACTTGAGTCCATTGAAAAACATGCATGTGAAGGTTGGATTCTTGGAAAAATGCATTGTGCTTCTTTTTCAAAAGATAGTCATACACACACTACAAGAAAATGGCAGTTTGTTTATAATGATTTATGTGCTTCCATCAAGACTCAATCTTTTTGGAATCGTGTATATTTTGTTACCTTCTTTGATGATGCTACTCACCATACATGGGTGTATCCTATAAAATCAAAGAATGAGGTATTTTCTTGCTTCAAAGCACTTTCAGCTATGGTTGAAAAATTGTCTTCAAACAAGATTTTGACTCTACACATAGATCATGGCAGTGAATACATGTCACATGAGTTTAATGCTTATCTTCATGAAAGAGAAATTTCATGCAAATGGACGGTGTCATATACACCTTATCAAAATGTTGTTGCAGAGCATAAAAATAGAACACTCCTTGAAATCGCATGATGTATGGTTAAATGAAAGCACCTACCTCACAAGTTTTAGATGGAATTTCTCGTGTGTGCAACTATGTGTTGAATCACTTCCCTACAAAAGCATTGAGAGTTATCACTCCTTATGAGGCTTGGAATCAGCATAAACCTATGGTTATTCATATTTGCATGTTTGGTTGTTTGGCATATGCTCTTGTGCCATCACAACAATTTCACAAACAAGACTTAATTATTGTGTATCGAGAAACGATATTTGTTGAAATTTCAGTTTTCCCTCTACTTGAATGAAAAAAAACCAAAAATTAGCTCACAAAAAATGTTCCAAAGTGGTGTGCTTGACTATGGCCATGTAGACCAGCCAAATGAAGTTCAAAGGGCTCAAACATTCCAACAAAATAGAGCTGAAAATGCATAGAATTTCCAACCAAATATGGCTGAAATGTTTTAGTCAAACATGATTGGAACTGCTAGAAATTTCTAGTCATATATGGCTAAATGTTTGAATCAAAATATGTCTAAAAATGAGCATGAAATTTAACCCATGCATGATATACATGTTGATGATGTATAACATAATGAACACGTATATCAAGAGTGCACAAATTATGCCAGACTAGTTGAAACAAACTTTGCAGGACAAAAAATTGAGTGCACCTTCACTTGGTAGAACAAGATCAAGCTCTCACCATGCATCAAGTAATTTTGTGGATTATTCTCTTATTTCAACAGCATGTAATGAAGAGCCACTTACTTTTAAAGATGTGTGTGATGTCCCACATTCGATAACTTCTATGCAATAAAAAATGGATTCCATACATAATAATGGTACTTGGGAGTTATGTGAATTGCCAAAAGGAAAAAATGACATTGGTACAAAGTGGATTTACAAGATTAAGAGAAAGTCAGATGGTAGCATTGATCGCTAGAAAGCTAGATTGGTTGCTAAAGGATATGTACAATAATATGGCATTAACTATGAGGAAACTTTTGCACCTACTTCACGCATGACTACCACTCATATGGTGGTTGCATTGGCTTTCTAATGAGGTTGGAAAGTACATCACTTGGACATAAAAAAAACTTTCTTGAATGGTGATTTTCAACAAGAAGTTTATGTGAAACAACCTCCTGGATTTGCCATGAAAGGGAAAGATCATATGGTTTGTTGCTTGCGTAAAGCCTTGTATGGTCTCAAGCAAGATCCATGTGCATGATATGACAAAATTCATAAGCACTTGATTGCTCTTGGCTTCACATGTAGTCCCATTGAAAGCACACTCTTTATATGCAAAGATGGGGTTGATTTCATAGTACTTGTTCTTTATGTTGATGCTATACTCTCGATTGGGTCATGTGATCCAAAACCTGATATCCTTATAGTTTATTTGTAGGATACTTTTGATGTCACTTATCTTCGTCACTTGAGCTACTATCTTGGCATCTAATTTGTATTTGTTGAGGGGGGAATTGTTATGCATCACACAAAGTATGTTGAAAAACTACTTAACATTTTGACTTTGAGGATTGCAAGCAAGTTCTCACACCAGTGCAGATAGGATTTAGGTTCTCAGTTGAGGATTCAAGTGATGCATTTGACACTTATCTTATCAAGAAGTTTTGGGATGTCTTATATATGCATGCAAAATAAGTCAGGGTATCTAGTATGTAGTCCCCCAATTGATTCATTTACTTCAGGGGGGTTTGTTATACTTATGCATTCCTCGAGTAGCTTTGATGTGAACCTTTTCCCCATGTTACCACATACATGATACACACATGTGGTGGTAATTTGTACTTAGTGATATTATTCAACTCTTAGTTAAGTTCTAATCATTATCAATAGAGAGAGCTATTCTAGCCAAATGGTATATCTTTTAGGTTTTTTGAAATGGAAATATTTCTCCCATAGCATGAGAATAGTCCTCATAATATCATTTACTTGAAGCTCATCATGTAACTCCTATATTAGAGCTGAATTTATACCCTTGGTGTGTGGTGTGGCTAAGGATTTTCGTGTCCTATGGCTCTCCTAAAAGTAAAGGGCTTTCGTTATGAGTTCCATGGTGACTTGAAATTCCAATAGCTCTCCTTGTAGGTCATAGACCCTTGAAGCCACATGATTCTCTTGCAAGATAGAGTTATCCATAAATTCTTCACATCTCTATAAGTCCAGCCAAAGTAAAGGTGATCTCAATGTTGGTGCAATTTACATGCCTAAAAGCTTTCCTGATACTTAGGACTATTGTCATGAAGTGCACCTACCCAAAAGATTTCACATGGGAACATATGCTTGTGAAGTTCTCATTGTATTTACGTTGGTTAAATGCAAAAACTAAATATTGAAGAAGATTCTCGTGATATTAGGGAGCTTAGTCTATGACTTTAGTTGATTGGAATATAATTCAAATCATTCCTAAAATATAGGATCACTTTTAGGTGAGAGACTCAAATTCAAATTCAAAATATGAGTATAAATATACTCACTCAACCATGAAAACCCATGCCCATTACTAAGAGATCAAGATACATTTCTTAGCATACATTGAGCTCACTTCATGAAGGATTAGTCCTCTATACTTGACTTGTATCATATTTTCAATAAAACATACATTTTGAATCATTACATTGGTTAAGTTCATCTCTACATGCTACTATAGTACACTCATGTACCCAATCAACTTGTTTTGTCTATTTCTCTCTGCATGAGTATCCATTTGCTGTACATTGGCATGGTTTAGTTAGATAAGAGTGTCAAGTATGGACCTATCAAGTTTCAACATTACTGGTCCAATAGAGCTTGAGATATGAAGCTTTGAAGCTCACTATGTCTACAGATCTTCTTGTTCCTGAAAAGTTAGGGTGAGTGTTAGACTTGTTAACTTCATTTCTCAGTGTATGGTGCAGCTAAACTCATCAGATACCTTTTTTTTGTTAGATAAAAACTTCAATTAGATGTGTAAAAAATCTCTCTAGTCAATTAATACCAAGTTGTGAGCTTTGAACATAACATCGAGACCTTTGCATCCCAAAATAGAAGGTTTTCTTCACTCCTTGCAAAGTAGAAGTTACATGTTTTGATAGAAACATTTGAAAATGATGTTCCAAAGGAGTTGATGGATTATTATACATTATTGGGAAGCTAAAGGAGTTTACAAAGCATCCTTGGAGTTACTTTGGTTCGTGTAGAGCATGTTTCTTGGAGCACCTACTCATCTCTGGACACATCCCATCCCCTCTTCGCAGTGGTATTAGAACAACTAAGCATGGCTGATGGATTCCCCTCATCCATTGAAAAATTGGATCATGGTAATCATTCACCAAGGTCACTAAGAATGGAATCATACCTGCAAGGAATGAACCTCTATGTTTACATATCTAGAGATGAGATGATGCCAATCCTCATGAGTAAGGGTCAACCAAGTCAAGTGTTGATGCAAATAGATCCAAGCCTACATACTTGGACAATTAGCTATTCACTTCTATGTACACACATGAAGTCACATATGAATACCCACTTGTAAAAGTTTGGTTTTAATCCTTGTAAAAGTGCATATGTAAAAAAGGCACTTACATTCACGTGGAGTTTGGAGGATAAATTACAAGAATTTTGGTGGAGAATTGATGAGAAAGGAAGTCCTAAGCTTTAGATACATTTTTTGGTAGATTTTGAAATTCAAAAGTTGAAAGTTGGCTCCAACTTTAACTATAAAAGTGACTCAAAAAGTCATGTGCAATAGAGCCCAATTTGGAAGAGATTTCATAGGGATTCTACTTGGGTTTGAGCTCAAAATATAGCTCTAACATTGTCTTCATATTGTGCAATCTTCATTGCCAATATCATTGTACTTTATGTGTAGTAATACATACATGTTGATCATGTTCTCTTGTCTCTATTCTATCAAGTGCTACTCAAAACAATGAATTTCTTAGAGCTATTTCTCAGCGTGTACTTAATCATTTTGATTGGTTTAAATTTCTATAGCTTCATTAGATAGCCTTGTTATATGCTAAAAATTTTCATCTTGATTGCTTCAACCATTTTCAAGCAATCTTCGAATTAGTGCTCTCTACTCTTCTATTTGTTCAGCTCCTAAAAGGTTGAGATACACCCCAGACTTGCTAAAGATCATTCTCCTCGCCTAGTTGATCATTTTGAGTGAAATAATTTGTGAAGTTAGCTATTTAAGGTAATTAGATATTCCCAAAAGGATTTTGTCCAATTGTTAGCAGAGAAAGAGAATTGTTCATTTATCTGAGCAGGTATAGTGACCAAAATAGAAAGTTTTTTGGTTCAAGGTCAATGTCAATGTTATCTATTTTGATACAATGATTTGAGAATCATCTTCCAAAGCACTTAGGTGATTATTTTTATTTCTTGGAAAGCTCAAGGGGTGTACTCTGCACTCCTCAACTCAACTTTGATTGGTGTGAAGCAGGAATTTGCAGCACCATCTCATCTCTAGAAGGTGTCCACCATCTCCTTCAATAGTGGTATCAGAGCAATATCAAGGTAAAATGGGAGACGGATTTCCATCATTCATTGATAAATTGGATCGAGACAATTATCTCGCATTATCCCTAAGGATGAAGGCTTACCTCTAAGGAAGAAGCTTATATGGATACATCTCTAAAGATGAAGAAATGCCAACCTTTAGAAGCAAAAATCAACCTACAAAAGAGAGCAAGAGAGAATAGCTGCATGGTGTGCAAAGGATGCTCTAGCCAGGTCTTACATACTCAATTCAATCTCTGATTTTTTGTTACCTCATATTAGGAATTTTAAGACTTCCCAAGAGCCTTGGGATGTGTTGTCTTCATACTTCTCATCAAATACAAAGGCCGAAAAGAACCAGTTTTGGATGGAGTTTACAACCTTGAAGAAACAACCAAAGCAAAGTGTAGCTAACTATGTGACCAAGATGAAGGATGTGTTGGAGTTAGACGTTTGCGGAAGCATGCGAACAACACAAGGAAGAAGAAGAAGCTTGGAGCACAACACACAATACTGAATGTATTACTAGAGAATGTACAAAGATAAGTAGCCAATTAGGGCAATAGGCATATATACAAGCTCGGGGAAAAAAACCTCCTAAAGAGGGAAAAAAGTGTCACTAGTGGACATATGAGTGCCATAGCAACTAGCCCAATCAGAGTTAGAAAAAACATGCAAATCTGGCGGTAGTGATCCCCCCTTGGGATAAAACAACCCAAGTAGTCGAGTACCACTCAAGTAGCGAAAGATGCGCTTAACTACCTGCCAATGCTTGATTCTTGGGCAATGCATAAACCTGCTCATCTGTGAGACAACAAACTGAATATCTGGCTGAGTAATGCATAAGTAAATCAAGTATCCAACAACCTGCTGATAGAGAACAACATCAAATGCATCTCTAGCATCATGAAGACTTAATTTTGAACCTGTCTCCGTAGGAGTGGCAATAGGCTTACAGTCTTCAAGGCCAAAACACTACAATAATGTGTCAATATATTTCGTTTGAGACAAAGCCATTCCACCATCAACTTGCATAAACTCAATGCCCAAATAGTGACGCAAATGCCCCAAATCAAATATCTCAAATGAGGCATGCAAATCAGCCTTAAAATCAGTAATATGCTTCTCAATAGGACCAGTGAGCAGCATGTCGTCAACATAGACAACAATGATTAGAAGCACATCATTATCATGCTTAACATATAAGGTGCTTTCAGTTGGACTGTTCTCAAAACCATGTGCAATCAGATAGGCATGTATCTTCTCATACCAAGCACGTGGTGCTTGCTTTAAGCCATATAATGCCTTCTTTAACCTGCACACCTGGTTTTCATACCCTTTCTACACAAAGCCATCGGGGCTGAAAAACATATACTTCTTCATGCAAGTCACCATTCAGAAATGTTGGTTTATTATCCAACTGATGTACATTCCAGCCATGATGGGCTGGAAATGCACAAATGCTCCGAACAGTAGTCATACGGCATGTAGGTGCAAAGGTCTCATCAAAATCAATGCCTCTTTCTTGTGCATAACCCTTTGCAACAAGCCTAGCCTTATACCTCTCAACTATACCATCCGGTTTATGCTTCAGCTTGTATACCCACTTAGTGCCAATGGCCTTCTTTCCAGGAGGCAAGTCACATAAAGACCAAGTACCATTCTTCATTATAGCATCATATTCAGATTGCATAGCAGCCATCCAATTTTCTGAATTTTGTGCTTCATCAAACGAAACAAGCTCATACTCATCACAGAGACTAGATGCAGTCATAGCATAGCAATCTGATGCAAAATAGGCAGTATGAGAGCCTAAACGAGTACAATATGATAGAGGTGCATCTAATCTGCTGTCACACAAGGTCTACACTAGCCATTTTGGCATAGTTCTTGCTTGCTCAATATCAGCTCTCTCATCAATAAGTCCATCATGTAAATGTGCATCAGAAATGGAATTATCTGCATCATCACATGAAACCTGCAAAGGCTGAGAATTTGACTCATTAGGACCAGCACTAGCATGTCCACCTGTAAAAAGAGGCAGCAAAGTATCATACATGTCTTTAGAGCTAACAAATGTCTCCTTAGTACATGAAAGTAATGCCTGAAAAGCATCTTCCACAAAAACAACATCATGGCTAACCAGAATGCGTTTAGTCTCTGGATGATATAGATGATAGCCTTTACTTTCAGAATTGTACCCAACAAAAATACATTTTACTGCTTTATCATCCAATTTTTTGCGATGTTGTTCAGGCACTAATGCATATGCCAAGCAACCAAAAACGCGCAGATGAGCAACTGATGGCTTGCGATCATGCCAAGCCTAATATGGAGTGATAGATTGCAGCGCTTTAGTGGGACACCTATTAAGTACATATGTTGCACACATGACAGCCTCAAGCCAGAAACTATGGGGTAAAGCATGACTCTTGACCATACACTGTTGGAGTTATATGTTTGTGGAAGCAGGCAAACACAAGGAAGAAGAAGAAGCTTGGAGCACAACACACAATACTGAATGTATTACTAGAGAATGTATAAAGATAAGTAGCCCATTAGGAAATTATGCGTATATACAAGCCGGGGGAAAAAACATCCTAAAGAGGGAAAAAAGTGCCCCGACGGTCCTAGTGTGTTCACACACATCACTACCTAAATATATCAACAAATCCTCCCTGGGAGTGATCCTGTGATCAAGGAGCTGGCATTCATGTATAAGGAAGTGCCAAGCTATGTGGAAATCACTCCACAAAAGGAAGTAAGCCCAATGCTTTGCAAAAAGCTTCAAACTTCTCCCTACGCAGAGCCTTTGTGAAAAGATCTGCAATGTTCTCTTGTGTGGGCACATATGCCAAGCTGATCTCCCCAACAGAGAACCTCTCCCTCACATAGTGATAATGCACCTCAATGTGCTTAGTGCGAGCATGGAACACAAGGTTCCTCACAACTACCAATGCACTCTGACTGTCAGTGAAGATGGTGGTGGCAGAAGTCTGACCAACACCCAAATCAGCCATAAGGCATCTGAGCCACACACACTCAACAGTCGCTGTGAAAGCTACCCTATACTCAGCCTCACAACTGGAAGTGGCCACAATAGGCTCCTTGCTCAACGAAGATATACATGAGCTACCAAGCATGAAGAAAAAGCCACTAGTGGACACACGAGTGTCATAGCAACCATCCCAATCAGTGTCAGAAAAAGCATGCAAATCTGGTGATATTGATCCCCCCTTGGGATAAAACAATCCAAGTACTCGAGTACCACTCAAATAGCAAAAGATGCGCTTAACTCCCTACCAATGCTTGACTCCTGGGCAATGCATAAACATGCTCATCTGTGAGACAACAAACTGAATATATGGCCGAGTAATGCATAAGTAAATCAAGCATCCAATAGCCTGCTGATAGAGAACAGCATCAAATGCATCTCCGGCATCATGAAGACTCAATCGTAAACCTGTCTCCATAGGAGTGGCGATAGACTTACAATCTTGCACGCCCAGCGAGATCGATTTGCATACCTTTCCAATAGTTAAGCTTGTTTTCCAGTTTGGCCAACACCCAGTTCCATCTCTGCTCCATAGAGACGCCAAACCCCAAGGGGATTCCAAGAAGTCGAAAGATTTGGCCCTACGGAATGATTTGACAGCCATGATCAATGAGAAGGCCAGGATGATGTCCCACAATAGCCCTAAAGGCAGTCTTAGAGTGGTTGATTTTGGATCCAGAGGCTTCACAAAAGGTAGCAAGACACCTCCAGAAAGTCTCCAGGCTGGTATTTTCATTGTGAACGAACGCGTTCATATCATCGGCAAATAGTCTCATGATGATTTGACTGTGGTCGTGAGGCAGCCGGAGGCCTTTGATATTGCCAGTCTCCACATGATGTGCCACAAGTCTGCTCAGCCCCTCAGTGGCGATGGCAAAAAGAAGGGGGGCCAGAGGGCACCCTTGTCTAATAGATCTTCTAAGATGGATCGCCTTCGAAAGTTTGCCGTTAACGTTAATTTGGGTCGTTGCGTTTCCAAGAAGGGTCGCGATCATCTTGGTGAATTTCTGACTACATCCGAGATCTTGGAGCGACTGCAGAATATAGTCCCATTCTAGCCTGTCGTAGGCTTTGTCAAAGTCGATCTTGAGGAAAACCACATCTTGATTAGACTCATTTGCAAATTGAATACCTTCCCAAATATCCATAATGGTTTCCAGGATAGACCTGCCTTTGATGAAACCTTTTTGGTCCTCACTAAGCCAAGATCTCAGGTGGCACGAGATTCTGTTGGCAATGACTTTGGCGATGATCTTGTATCCTGTTTGGAGCATCGTAATAGGCCGCCAGTTCTCGATTCTGTTCTTTTCCCCCTTCTTGTGTATCAACTTGATAATTCCTTTATTTAGACAAGAAGGAAGAGCACCAAACTTTAGCGCCTCTTGCCAAACCATCCGAAGAGGGGTGGCAACCACCAGCTTGAAGGATTTAAAGAACTCGTTAGTGAGTCCGTCGGGTCCCGGGCTTTTACCGAGAGGGAGGGCATCAATGACCTCAATGATTTCTGATTCAGAGATAGGGGCATGAAGCAGGGAGTGGAGGTTGGGTGGTATCCTCCGAGGGGAAACCCTAGAAATGGCAGCCATACAGTCCCTTCTATGGTGGGAGAGGGGGTTCGAAGTTCCCAGGAGTCTCGTGAAGTGCCCTTCGATGATGCCAAAATTATCTTCTTCCGAATTGCATACATTGCCATGTGGATCTAGCAGTAGGGGGATCGATTCTCTGTTGTGTTTCCTTTTAAGGATGCGGCACATCTCTTTGGTGGGTTTATCGGCTTTGCCAGCCCACCACTCCTTGAAGAAAATTTGCAAGTTTTTCCTTTGTATTTCTTCCTCGTATCTCAACACCGCTCTGATTTTTCGGAGACCTTTCTGGGCTTGGTGTTTTCCTTTGTTCACTTCCTCCTCGAGCCGCCAGAGTCTGTGGTAAAGAGCTTCCCTACGAGCCCGCCGCACAGTCTCGAGCATCTTCTTAGTTCTGATCATGATCTTACGAGACTTGTCGACCGCACTTCTCCAGCACTTGGCTGGGGCCAAGCCAGAAGCGAATGCCATCTTCCACACATCGGCAATTTCTTGATGGACGGAGGGGAGAGAGAAGGTGGTCGCGTTGGCATGGAACCACGGAGCCTTGCGGATCTTGTTGGAAGGTTGAAAAGTGATAACGATCGGGTAGTGATCAGAGATAGTGAGGTCAGTGCGTTGCGTGATGGTAGGGTGGCCCCACTGATGAGTAAAACTCTGAGAGATGTAGCATCTGTCGAGTCTAGCTTTCCTCAGGTCCTCGCCCGCTTGGAGATTCGACCAAGAAAAGCCATTCGAGTCTTTGAATTCAACCAAATCCAAGTGAAGTTTGGTCATGTCCCACGTTTCTTTCTCCCGACTGTCGATGACCCTGCCCTTGCCCATCCATGTGTCCGTAGGGTCCTCCACCATGTTGAAGTCTCCACATATAAGCACGTTGTGGGGAAGCGAGTCTAAGGAGGCCCAAGTGTTCAGTCTCTCCAAATCCCCGTTAGGGGCGTATAGAGAAACCATCGTAACACAAAGAGGAGCACCAAAAGAAACAGCAATCCAGCGGTGACTTACATCTTCAATGGAGTTCTCAAGCTTTTCAAACCAGAGTTGTTTAACACCGATAACCGTTCCTCCAGACCCCCGCTGGTGCTTCGTTGGGATCCACACATGGGCCGAGGAGACCTGTCTGAGCCGTTTCTGGAGGTCTTCTCCGTCAATTTTAATCTCTTGAATACATATAAAGTCTGGGTTTAGGCTAATGTCGTGAAGCCATTGACCAATGATGGTCGCTCTTGAGGGGTCGGTTAGCCCTCTAGCATTTAGCGAGATGACAATCATTTTTGTATTGATCCCTCTTTGCGGGAGGGAGCTTTGTCCTTTCTTCTCTTGGCTTCATCTTTCTTTTTCGCTCGGATCGGATCCCGAGTTAGCAATAGGTTCTTGCGGGGGCTTTTCCACGGTAACTCCATAGGTTGTTTTCCTTTGCGGGATGCCTCCTGCTGGGAAGAACAGGACACCGTTTTCAGCTCCGTTTCCGGAATAGTCGATCCGATGATGGAGCTTTCACTATCCATGTTATCTTCGTTGCTGGTAGTAAAGCCGTCTTCTTTGCTTGTAGTGTAACCCTCCTGCATGGTTTCTTTACTGTCAGGGATCTCCAGGCCTTTGACATCGGTGTCCTCCTCAAGTTGATTCCCATCTGGGTAGTCAAACTCATTGATTTCCTTTTCCAGATTGCAATACAAGTTGCTGGAGGGGGAAACAGACTTGTTGTTTCGCTCAGAGGTTGCCCTGGGGCTTCTTTTCCTTCTTCTTCTTCTGACTTCGACGAACCCGTCTGCATCAGCTTCTGGATTACGGGGACCCTTGATTTCCTCTACTTTCGTCGAGTGATTCAATGCTCCATTGCTGTCTTGAGCATTTTTGGGGGCTTCTTGATTTGGCTTGCTTTTTCGTCTCAAAGGGCAATCTTTGATCCTGTGGCCTTGTAGGCCACAGCGAAAGCACGCATTGGGAAGGTTTTTGTAGCTGATGTCTTGCTCCCGTACCTCCCCTTCGCCCAAGTCCAATTTGATCTTCGATGGGAGTGGCATACTGAGGTCAGCCTCGACACAGATTTGAGGGTGCCACCGGGCGTTGAACGAGTGTCTTGCTCCTTCATAAATGAGACCACCAATGTCCTCGCGTGAGGCCAACGGCTTGCCGATAGGAGAAACGATGTCCCATACGAAGTTGTACAAGAAGTATGGCAGGTTAGGGAGCTCAACCCAGAGGGGGTACCGAAGCGATTTCGACTTGTCGGGAGTAAAATCAGGGGACCATCTGAATAGGCACAGGGTCGCCCGGCCGAGTTGCCAAGTTCCGACACTAAGGGCTCGAAACGCCATATCTTCATTTTCAAAGACTAGCAGCAAGTGGCTTGCCGGTAAGAACTGACACTTACAAACAACTAGCCCGCGGGGGAACCACTCGTTGCGAAGCCACTGACGCACTGTTTCGAGCGGGGGCTTAGGGCCGAACATTTGGCCGACGAGGCAAACTTTCTTGAGCTCCTCCTGGGTTGACAAAATTGCGGATCTATTGAGGGAGACCAAGGGGGGTTCAGCACACTCGTGGGTCCCTTGGGCGGCACAAGAACCCCCCTCCAACAAAGAGGCCAGGTTAACGGTCTCCCCGGGAGGAGGGGCCAGATTGCTTCTCACAAGAGAGGGGGTCGCCAAGTCCATGACAAAGGAGAGACACCCCGAGAAAGAAGATCTTTTACTAAAGCTCTAGGAAGAGAAGCATCATGAAGAGCCCAAAAAGCCCAAAAATCCCTCAATGAAAGGAAGCTCTCTTCTTTTTTCTTTCGAATCTTTTCTCTTTTTCTTTTTTTCTTCTTTTTTCTTTTTTTTTTTCTTTTTGTTTTTTCTTTTCCTCTTTCTTTTTTTTTTCTTTTCTCAACTTGAAACTTCTAAGCCATAAAAAAAAAGACGGAACTCTGCAAGCGGCCCACTTCTAAGCCATAAAAGTCTGCAAGGCACGTGAAAACACGCATCAGCTTCACCGTGATAAAATCAATGGGAATATTACCGCCCCACACGCTGGGCCCGCCGCCTGGCAGCCGCCACACAGACACGCGCGAACAGCAGGATAGAGGACAGTTGCAGATGAGACGGACGGCGGCCACACCCCGAGAAGGACTTCCGGAAGGACTATTGGTTACTCGACTTAGTACTGCTAGTCGATTGCGGTTCCGTGTCAGTCGGCGGTATAGTGGTCCCGCGATTGATGGTATTGAAGCCCACGATGGATGGTTTTCTGACCCTCGCGCCCACGACTGATGGAATTGCCCGCGAATGGTGGTATTGTATCCTCCGCGATTGACGGTAATTGGGCCCGCGATTGACGGTTTGGAACCCCGCAATCGACGGCCCAAGAAGTTCTCTGTCGATCGCCGCAGTTCTTGTCAGTCGGCGGCTCCAACACTGACGGAAATGACGCCCACAGACAAATCAACCATGTCGCTAGCCTTCCATCAGTTTAACCTTCCTCATCGCCGAAATATACCATCTGTCAAAGTCCGATCATCAATGATTGCTCCGTGCCTCCAGGTTGCTGTGCGAATGCAGACAGATCAATGAGAGTGACGTCTTGTCGTTGTTGCTAAGGTTAAGCACAGGTAGGGAATTCTGCACAGCTCCGTCAATACTCCCACTTCTGACGGGTCTTGGTAGCGAGGACAACAACTAGATTGCAATGAAAGGATGGAGAGGACGCCGAGAAGCTGAGCGCTGCGCAGCAGAGTAAGAGCTATGGATCGTCGCCATCACCTTCTATATTGATTTTATTCATTCTGGATCTCTAGAACCAAATAAGTGACGCGAAATTTTGTGTGTACAACGGAAATGAAAATACACTTACCTGTCTCCAATTAATCACATCTCTTTAATCATATACATCGAGCTCCAAATGACTTGACAGCGCTTCAGCTTTCTTTGAGGTTGCAAACTCAAATCTCAAATCCAACATGCCCGTGCAGCCCTCATGAATTTCTGCCATGATCCACCTTCACCTCATACGGTTGACCCTCTGCATGAATGGGCTGCTTTCTTTCGGTTATGCACTTCTTCTTTTCCTCCTTTATAGGTGACTGCAGTAGACCAATATCAGTTCAGGAAATCATCATGAAGAGCGTTCGAGGGTGGAGAAGAAGTTCTGCTAGTGTCGCTGCTGAAAAGCTTTTAAATGCCACCATAAGTTCTGGTTGTTGTTCCCTTTTCCTCGAAGATTCTGTTATGCTAAACTCAGGCTTTTCTCTTTAACTACAAGCTCTCTCCCTCTCTGCCATCGCTTAGCAGTGAATTCCCTTCATGATTCTCCCTCCGACTAGAGCGATTATTTTCTTCGGATGCTCTTCTGTATGATTCCTTCCCTCTGAGAGAGACTCTCCAGTGTATGTCCTGCCTGCGAAGTGCTTTTCCCCAAAATAAACCGAAAACTGAGACAGGGTTTCTGGAGACTTGTTTTCTCTATATGACGACCTTCCCCCCCGCCGCCACAGGTTCGTCCCTTAAAGCATCTGAATCTTCCATAGATTCTTTTCTTCGTAATATCACGTGAATGAATCTTATCCTTCTCTTCATCGAGGCGGCATACTCCCATTTAGCCACATATGTTTTAGTCTACGCACAACTATACGTATATGCGCATACATTTATTCTTAAATATATACCACTATATTATTCTTAAATATATACCACTATATATACATGTTATTCACACGTGCATACACATATGCATGCTTTTCGTCACACAAATCCTATTGCATATAATACATTCAATGCACATATTTACATATATTTACATATGAGTTCATACTCATAGAATATGCAAAGATATTTATAAACACAACATTCATGCAGAAAGAAAAGATGAAAAAGAAACACATGCTTTCATGCATCTTTTCATAGGCTCAGCACATAGACAAGACAAACCTTACATTTAAGCACATTCACGTTTTTTATCTATGTTCTTACAAGAAGATCTATGGAACTCATGTAGCAAGCATGGATTATTTTATGCATTCGACCATATACATGTTCGGACAAGCACATAAGTAATCAGCATTTGATAATCAAATTGATAAAGAACTACCTTAGAAGCACTTCAATCAAATCGAATATTGTTTATCAACCATACCTACAAATTCAACATATAAACTTTTTTTAATTGATTTATACTTGCCATGGTCAAACCTTTGATTTATTACTTTTGATCAATTCCCACGTTCAGCCAGAAATGCAGTAAAATCAGAAGACATATATTCCCCCCTCGATCAGAACGGAGGGTGCCCATTTTACATGCTGATAAATTTTCAGCCAAAACCAAAAACTCTTTGAAGCACATGAACACTTCGGACTTTGCCTTCAATGGATATACCCATGCATGCCTAGAAAAATCATCGATGAAAGTCATGAGGTAAAGGTAATTTCCAAAAGAAGGTGTCTGCATAGGACCACAGACATCACTTTGTACAAGCTGTAATTTTTTAGTAGCCCAGCTGAACCATCTCTTGGAAAGGAAGAATGCTACATTTTGCCCAAAATATAGCCTTCACATAAATGTTTTTCGGGTGACTCAAGTTTGGGCAAAGAGGACACCATTTGAGATTTCTGTAGGTGTAGCAAGCTAGCAAAATTCAAATGATCAAAGCGTGCATGCCAAAGCTTTGTATCTAACATAGCCTGAGAATCATGTACTGCACATGCCCAATCATTTACAGATCTTTCATAGTCTATGAGCTTATACAGCCCATGACATAAAATGCCAGAAGCAATAATCACATCGCCATTTGATAGATCATGTACTGTACACCTGTCATCAACAAATTTCACAACCAAGCTAATCTTGGCTAATGCAAAAACTGATACCAGATTTTTCTTGATCCCGGGCACAAACAAAGCATCTGACAAAGTGAAAGAACGACCATAAGTAGTAGTCAAAATGATCTTACCAACTCCCATAACAAGATAAGAGGAGTTGTTGGCGTATGTAACAGTATTCCCTGTAGGGGCAGGCTCGAGTGAAGAGAAGAAACTACGCTCTGAGGTAATATGTTTGGTCACCCCACTATCAAAATACTAAACATCTGAGTCTACTGCAGGCATGCACTGCTCATGAGAAGATGGGTCAAAACTACAGACAGTAGTAAATGCCCATTCTTCTTCCTGCACAAGATTAGCAGACTCTGTTTTTGGTGTAGAGGCCTCTACAACAACCATTCCAGCCTCTTTCTTCTTTGCCTCTTTAGCAGCCAATTTTGGAGAGATCTTTATGATATGATCATTCCCTTTATAGTACTTACAAAACAATTTCTTCTTTTCTGATTTCTTGTCATCTTTATCTTCCTTCTTCGAATATGCACAATTAGCAGACTTCTACTTACTAGTTGAAGAGCTACATTTTCCTTTGCCCTTCTGACTAGCCAGGAAAGCTTGATCTACAACTCGCATAATGGACTTGTTGTGCCTGGACTGATCTTCCTGCAACAGAACAGAGACTAACTCCTCAAATGATAAGGCATTTGGATTGCCTTTCATCATCAACCAAAGAGTAGAAGCAAAACTCTGATATGAATCAGGAAGACCATTCAGAACGGTCTACACAAGTGAGCTATCTGGTATAACCTCATTAGTAGAAATCAATTGTTCCTTCAAGTCTTTGATCTTCGTTAGGATACTGTCCATAGAATCACCTTCATTGATGTGCTCACTCTCCAACTGTTTTCGGAGGTAAGCAACACGAGCCTCATTCCTAGCTTGGTACAATGTGGTAAGTGTATCCCAAGCATCCTTAGTTGTTCTCCAAGAGAGAATGTGAGGAATAATGGCACGTTTGACAAACAAAGCTATCAATGCATATGATTGGGCATCTCTGCCATCCCAATGAATATGCTCTATAGTAGGTGCAGCAGAAACCATAGCATGAACAGGAATATGCATAATATCATCATCTTCGACACCTTCTGCATCAGCTTCAATACCTGCAGTTGTAAGAGTTGTAGGTCTGATAGGACGTTTTCGACACCCTGCACTGTTCCACAGTCCTTTTGCAACCAACACATGTTGCATCATATAAGCCCATAACGGGTAGTTGGTACCATCCAACTTATCATAGCCAACATAAAGAATACATCACTGCTTTCAGCCATGGTCGGTGACTAAAATACCTTGATGCAGAAAATTAATTGTATCTCAAAAAGTTGAACAGAACTGCCAGACAAATTTTGCTAGACCTATAGCAAAATTTGAGATGCTTATACTGGCAAATAGAAACTGGTATATACCTTTGGCAGAAAAAGACAAAATAGCCTACACAAGCACTGTGATAGTGCAGTCAGAGGCCGAAACGAGCTCAGATCGTGATTTCGGCACCGTAGAACGAATCTATTTTGATCTAGAAAACACATCGAGTATGCTCACCAAAATTCGTGTGATTCTGAGACTACAACCGGAGGAGTGTCAACGGCGCCCTAGATGAAGTGACGACCTGCTCTAATACCAATTGTTAGAGTTAGACGTCTTCGAAAGCATGCGAACAGCATAAGGAAGAAGAAGAAGCTTGGAGCACAACACACAATACTGAATGTATTACTAGAGAATGTACAAAGATAAGTAGCCCATTAGGGCAATAGGCATATATACAAGCTAGGGGAAAAAAACCATCTAAAGAGGGAAAAAGTGCCCCGGTGGTCCTAGTGTGTTCACACACATCACTACCTAAGTATATCAACAGGATGTTGCTGACAAACTTGGGAGTTTTGGAGAAGAAATAGAAGAGGAGCAGATAGTAAGGCAGATCATAAATGGCATCAAGGATGATGGCAAATGGGAGTCTTTCACTACAAGAATGGACCTATATATGGACATGCAATCACCTGACTTCAATACATTGATGGGGAAACTCTTCACACATGAGACAAAGCTCAACAAGAATGGACATATTTCTAGAGGTAATCAATCTTTTGCCCTTTACACAGATAAGAATAGGAATAAAGATAAAGGCAAAGGTAAGAAGAATGAAGAAGATTCAAGTACCTGTCAAGTGAATTTCACAGGTAAGGGAAGAGGTACTAGAGGAAGGGGCAAAGGAGGAAAGCAAGGCAGGGGGAGACCATATAATTCTTCCCCTTTCAACATTTGTGGCTTGACCAATCATACATAGATGAATGCTTTAGGAACACAAAGAATCAGAAAGGAAGAGGCTTCCACAGAGGAGGCTATGGACTATCAGGAGGCAGGTTCAATAATGGAGGAAACAACTACCATCACAACTACAACCAAGGCTTCAAAAACAACTATCAAGGAGGCTTCAAAAGAAGGAGAGACTACAACATTTATACAGATGACCAAGAGGATTCTCTATTATTAATTAATATGATAGCCAAGAAAGGTAAAGATGATGAATACCTATTCTATATTGATTCTAGTTGTTCAAATCATGTAGTTGGGGCAATGTGGTTAAAGCTACTCTACTCAGACTTGGGGTTACATACATACACACCAATGATCTTTGGAGATAATACTAGCTCAATACATTTGGCTACTAATCTTTTGTATCATGCAAGGACTAAGCACATTGAAGTACATTACCACTATGTGAGAGAGAAGCTACTTAGCAAGGACATACAGTTGTCCTATGTGTCTACAAACCTACAATGTGTAGATATATTGACTAAATCTTTGGATGGAACTAGATTGAATAGGTTCAAGATGATGGGATTGCAGGAGATCAAGGAAAGTTGAAGACCAAGCATGTTAGGCATGAGAGGGAGCTATGGATGCAAATAGATCCAAGTCTACATACTTGGAAACTTAGCTATTCACTTCTATGTACGCAAATGAAGTCACATATGAATACCCACTATAAAAGTTTGGTTTTACTCCTTGTAAAACTGCATATGTAAAAAAGGTACTTACATTCACATGGAGTTTGAAGGATCAATTACGAGAATTTTGGTGGAGAATTGATGAGAAAGATAGTCCTAAACTTTAGGTACATTTTTTGGTAGATTTTGAAATTCAAAAGTTCAAAATTAGCTCCAACTTTATCTATAAAAGTGACTCAAAACATTGCATGCAACAAAGACCAATTTGGAAGAGTTTTTAGAGGGATTCTACTTGGGTATTGATCTCACACTATAGATCTACCATTGCCCTCATATTGTGCAATCATTCATTGCCAATATCATTGTGATTTATGTGCAGTAATACATACATGTTGATCATGTTCTCTTGTCTCTACTCTATCAAGTGCTACTCAAAACAGTGAACTTCTTAGAGCTATTTCTCAGCGTGTACTTAATCATTTAGAGTGATTTAAATTGCTATAGCTTTATTACATAGTCTAGTTATATGGTACAAATTTTCATCTTGATTGCTTCATTTATTTTCAAGAAATATTTGAATTACTTCTCTCTGTTCAGCTCTTAAAAAGTCAGGATACATCCCAGACTTGCTAAAGATCATTCTCCTTGCCTAGTTGATCATTTTGAGTGAATTAACTTGTGGAAGTTAGCTATCTAAGTTAAGTAGATATTCCCAAAAGGATTTTTTCCAATTGTTGACAAACAAAGAGAACTATTCATTTCTCTAAGTAGGTATAGTGACCAAAATAGAAAGTTTTTGGTTCAAGGTCAATGTCAATGTTATTTGTTTTGATTCAACGATTTGAGAATCATCTCCAAATCAATTAGGTGATCAGTTGTACTTCCTAGAAAGCTCAAGGGGTCTAGTCTACACTCTTCAACTCAACTTTGGCTAGTGTGTACCAAGAATTTGCAGCACCTTCTCATCTCTGGAAGGTGTCCTCTATCTATTCCAACAACAAGAAAAACAAGAGAGGTTGAATGCATGGTGCTCAAAGGATGCTTTAGCAAGTTCATACGTTCTTAACTTTATTTCTAATTTTCTAATTCCATGTGTAAGGAATTGCAAGACGTCAGAATAGACATGGAAACACTATGTGGACACAAAATTTCAAGTGAAGACATGGATATAAGATTACTTAATAAGCTTGCTCGGTCCTATGAAACATTGCTGACCACTCTCTATAACAGAGGTCAAGTTCTAACTTGGGAAGAGGTCCGTCAACTTTTGCTCCTCCATGACTCATGAGAAAAGTCAACTTTCTCCCAAGAAATAGCCATGAAGGCTAAAGGACCCTTCCACAAGGGTAAACATGCTAGTCATAATACTAGTAAGGCTCCAACACTTCATCAAAGAAATTTAGCTATAATTTTTGTGGAAAAATAGGGCACTTGGAAAACTTTTGCTATAAGAAGAAGGATACACCAAAGCCATCTAGTTCCAAGAACCCCTCAAAAACATCTCAACACAGGTCTCATTGTTCTAGTGAAGACTTGTTTATTTCCACAAAAGCCAATGCCCTCATAACTTCCAGTTCTTCTCAAGAATGGATCTTTGATAGTGGAGCAACATTGCACACGTGTAAGGATCGGAATTCTTTTCAAGAGATTGAGGACCATACTGGAGAAGTTTGCCTAGGCAACGACAAGAGCCTACCCATCGAAGGGAAAGGCAAAGCATAAATCATCAATTCCCAAGGGGAGTGCAAATCATTATCCAATGTCTTATTTGTTTCTAACTTGTGCATGAATCTACTATCAGTCAAGGCCATCACCGATCACGATAAACAAGTATTATTTGTCCTATGAATACCCCTTCCCTTAGTGGATCACTCTACTTCTTTCTTCTCATAGATGTCCACTCACGCTACCTTTGGGTATATTTTTTGAAGTCAAAGGCATACACTTTCTCTAAGTTTTAAGAATGGATCAACCAAGTTGAGAATGAAGCATCCTAGATAGTCAAAACTTTTTGATCATATGGTGGTGGTGAATTTATCAATCACAACTTGACAATTTCTTAAAGCAAAAAGGGATAAAACGACAAGTTACTCAACCGCACACTCCATCCTAGAATGGAGTGGCTGAGAGAAAGATCCAAAGTGTGATGGAAATGGAAAGAACCATGCATCACAACAAAGATTTACCCTACAAGTTTTGTGCAGAAGTAGTGCATATTACTATGCACATACTCAATCCAAGCTTCACTAGTGCATTGCACAAGAAGACACCCTTTGATGCTTACTATGGAAGAAATCCTTTGATGCATTGCACAATTACTTTCGAGTATTTGGAAGTGAAGCATTTGTTCATGTACCAAAAGAAGATTGCAACAAGTTACAGTCTAAGTCTAAGAAGCATATATTCATTGGCTACAGTGAACAATCAAAAGCATATAGATTGTACGATCTTGAGAACCACTCCATCACATTTTCAAAAGATGTAATCTGTAATGAAGCTTCAAGATACTCAACCAAAGATCCAAATACAAGTCACAATCCACTCATCTACACTTCAGAGGGGGACATAGACTTTTCAAAGCCCGCATCAGAGGCAAGTACTTCACATCAACATAGAAGATCACAAAGGCTCATTGAAAGCCGACAGGGAGAACATAGTCATTATGTAAATTATGCATTGATGCATCAGATCCAACGAATCCTAGAGCCTTCCAACTACAAAGAAGATCAAGGCCAACATGAGTGGGAAGAAGTTATGCAAGTGGAAATGGATGCAATCAAGAAGAACAAGACTTAGACCCTTGTTCCTAAGCCCACAAATCATCGAGTCATAGGAGTGAAGTGGCTTTATAAAGTTAAGTACAAATCAGATGGCACATTAGACAAGTACAAAGCAAGACTTGTAGCCAAAGGATATAAGCAACAGCATGGCATTGACTATATAGAAACCTTTCCCCTACTGCAAGGTTTACCACCATAAGGAACATTCTAGCACAAAGTGCACATTTCAAGTGGCCCATCTACCAAATAAACATCAAAAGTGCTTTTCTCAATGGATATATTCAAGAAGAAGTATATGTTGAACAACTTGAAGGTTTCAAGATCAAAGGAAAGGAAGATCAAGTGTGCAAGCTTCAAAAAGAAATTTATGAACTTAAGCAAGCACCCAGGGCTTGGTATGAAAAGATTCACAAGTTCTTTGAAGATAAAGGATTTCAATGAACCAGTGCCGATGCAACTTATACATCTATCAGAACGATTCCTTAGTGGCAATCATCATACTCTATGTAGATGACTTGATCTTGACGAGCTCAAATGTAGAACACATCCAATTCATCATCACACAACTTCACCTTGAGTACTCTATGATAGATCTTGGACTACTTCACTACTTCTTGGTATGGAAGTTTGGCAAACAAAACAAGGCATATTCCTATCACAGAAGTACTGTTCTAATTTTCTTTCCAGATATAACATGAACCAGTGTCGCTCAATATCTATACCAATTGATCCAAACATCAAGCTCACACTAGAGGATTCATCATCACTTGTGGATGTGCATACTTATCGATAGCTTGTTGGGTCATTAATCTACCTTGCCAACACTATACCGCATATTGCCCATGCAGTTGGTATACTCAGTCGGTTTGCACATTAGCCTCGTCGGCTCATTGGGATGTTTCTCAGAGACTACTTCAATATCTTGCCCTCACCCGACATCATGGTCTTTGGTATAGAGGGGGCATCAAACTCGCCAGATATTTAGATTCAGATTAGGCTGGTGATCCTGATTTTTGATAGTCCACTTCTAGGTATATATTCTTGCTTGGGTCCAGACCTATATCTTGGGCAAGTAAGAAGCATCCTACAATTGCTATGTCATCTACTAAGACTGAGTACCAAGCATCCAGATTCGTAGCATGTGAGCCCATCTTGTTGTGATGTTTATTATCTGACATTGGTGTTTTGCAGGCTACTCCGACACGCATCTACATGGACAACCAATCAGCCTTGGCCATCACCAAGAATCCAGTGTTCCATGCTTAGATGAAGCACATTGAGATCTAGTACCATTTCATCTGCAACAAGCTCATATCTTACTCTGGAGTAGTGTACCTCCTAAGAGAACCTGGCGGACATGTTCACAAAGGCTCTACCTCTAGTTCCACTCCAATGCCTGATGGACCTCTACAACATTCAACCACTCCTTATTGGAGCTACAGAGGCAGTATTGATGACATGATTGCTCCTACATCATCTACATTTGTATCTGCATGAGTGCATCTCCATTTTCTATCTAGGAGGCACTCCATTTCCAATTTATTTTCATTTTATATTGTATCTCTTTCTACCATTGTATTCATTCTTCTTTGAGGGGAATTATGCCACATGAGATGTACTTTGGAGAGCCCCTCCCAATATATATAAGAAGGGCCTCTCCCCCCATTTGTATTTGTTAGAATCTTGAAGAGCCTACTCCATGTTCTTGGCAAGCTCATTTCTAATCCATGTGAGTTAACCCACTTGTTGCTCTACTCACTTTAAGTGTCTCATGCTCTTTCTTTTGTGAGCACACTCTTCTTTTCATTTTCCTTCCGCACGTGTACTCTCTATAGTATCAACAACTACATACTCAAACAATCGACTTCCATCAAAGGCCTTGGATGGCATGAAACCATATGAACCATGGAATGGAAGAAGACCTAGCCTTAATCGTTGCAGAATCTTTGGGTGTATAGAAAATGCACATATACCTTCACAAATCAGAGTTAAATTGGATCCAAAGGTAGAGAAATACATCTTCATTGGCTACGACCTTAAGCAAAAAGGTTATAGGTTATACAAGCCAAGAAAAAAGGCTTCATTATAAGTAGAGATGTTGTGTTTGATGAAAACAAGTAATGGTATGTGCTCATATATTTAGGTAGTGATATGTGTGAACACACTAGGACCATTGTGGTCAGGTTCCATATTTGAAGCGCTAGATTCTACGGCTCTATTTATGAATGCTAACTTGATTCTCTAGTTTACTGGCTCTATGATTTTCTCACTCCCCTCCTTGCACATCGGGTTCACTAGGTATGTCGCGAAGTTTGTGGAAAAAAAGGGATAGTATTAAGAAGAAACTCCTTGTGCAACTCTTGGCCCACTTTTTAATCATTTCATTGGAAAAGCTTTAGCCTGAGTATATGTATATGTAACACTTGGTTTTTGTTGAGGTAAAATTGATCTTCGAGAAGTAATATCTAATGGGTCAGATGATTTTAATTCCTGAGATAAGATATTGATCTCCCCTCAAATGATTAGGAGAAGTTTCAAGGCGTAAGTACTCATTGAAGACAACATTCAACGAATTAATTTTCTTTCATTCTTCGTGTGTTCTCAATGTGATGTACAAACATTGATAACATTTATTACTTCTTCATTGCAATAGTGAAGTGTTACATGAAAAAAAAGCAAAGAAAAACTATAGAAGAGTTATCACTAAACTCTGGTGATCATTTGTTGAGGATGGCTAAAGAGCTAAAGTATAGAAATATGACTAACATCATATTTGAACAACAGGAAGTTAGGTATTCAAACTTCAGATTTCTCAGTTAAATTTGTTCCTCATTGTAAAGTTCTTCTAAGTTTTTGCTTTCTCATATGAGTGTAGCTTATGCCTTCATGTCTTTCAAGAGCAACATATACTCAAGTTCTTTATATATTGACAAAATAAACTCGTATGCCAGTCTACGGACGTCTATTGAACTCATTGTTTAGAGTAGAAGCGTTTAATATATCAAACTGAGCATTCAAGTTAACAAAACATTTTAGCACAGTACTATTAAAGTGAGAAGTTTGTTCAAACTTAACAAGTTATCCACAAGCGTAAAAATTCGAATTATGATCATGAAATATCATTTTACAAATTTAACACAAACATGTTTACCATCGTGACTCAGCATATACATGATGTTCACAAATATTCAGTGAAAAACTTGGTCGCAACTGAAAAGCAAGATGGTCAACGTTTCAAGATCATGATAGTTGAAAGTGTTGACGACATGATTGCTCCTACTTCATCTACATTTGTATCCGCATGAGTGCATCTCCATTTTGTATCCAAGAGGCACTCCATTTCTAGTCTATTTTCACTTTATATTGTACTTCCTTTGTATTTGGGTACCTTGCCATGTGCTTCTACCAGTTGTATTCATTCTCCTTTCAGGAGACTTATCCCACATATGATGTACTTTTGAGAGCCCCTCCCAAATCTATATAAGGAGGGCCTCTCCCCTCATTTGTACTTGGTTAGAATCTTGAGGAGCCTACTCCATGCTCTTGGCAGGCTCATTTCTAATCCACATGAGTTTATCCATTTCATGGTCTACTCATTTTGTGTCTCACACATTCTTTGTTTTGTGAGAGTACTTTACTTTTCATTTTGCTTCTGCATGCCTACTCTCTACATGGTATCAGAGCTCTAGGTGGAGGTATTGGTGGTGCGTTTGGTGGTCGTTTTGGTGGTGGTCGTGCTTCATTTTGGTGGCATGCTTTCTCCTCATTGAGAGAGGCCTTTTGCCATCAATTTTTGGGATTCATTCTACCCATTTTCCCACCCTCCCACCCATTTACCTTATCCCTTTGTCCACCTTTTACCCATTTTCCCCTCCCACCCACCCTCTTTGTGGCAACATTTTGTGGTTCTTTCACTATGTTCATTTTAGTGTGGAGTAGTTGATAATCATGCTAAAGTTTACTGCAGTGTTTATAAACACTATTATGCATTTATTTGTGACCACATGATCATTGGTTGGTGATGTTTTATGCCTCCATTTGATTCGGGATTGTTGTAATGCATCAGCTATAGCTACTTTGATTCTGCTCCCATCGCTCACGAAATTCTTGACATATCTCACATTGTCAGAATGATGTGTGTGAACTGTTTGATCTGTGTTCCTCTCCTGTGACTCTGATCGACCACAACCAGCTCGTTCCTCCACAGCTTCACCAACTTTGCAAATTAGTACTATTACATAACCCACATGATACTATAAAGTGCCTGCCATACTCTCGGTGGACTGTGTCTGTGCCATCACTCAGTGTGCATGGATTTTCAACTCTGGTAGGGTAAAGATCTATGAGCAAAGCTTGCTTGGACTAGTTGACAGAAGGTCGCAGGAGTATCATCTAAGAGAAAAAAGAGAATCAGCCCACTGTTGCAAAGCGCAGAGCTCAAAGCTGCCTTCTTTGCAGGAGCACATAAACGGGGAGCCTCTCCAAAATGGAGAAATCTCGATTATGGAGCTAATGTCTTGATTGAAAGCGAGTACAAGAGGGGAGTTCTAGTCGTCCTCAGAGCCTGTTGATACGTGGATTGAGGAATGTGCGGGGTGGGAGACATCCTAGCAGACACAGATTGAAGGTGCGCTTGCTCATGAAGTCCGTGTGCCAGTGAGCTGGTGGGGAGCGTGAGAAAGCATGGCTGAGAGAGACGGAACCCTCAGGGCACTCATTGAGCAACAGAGGAAGCGCCAAGCGCTCTTGACTTGCGAGCATTAGCATCAATTGTATAATCCCACTGTGCTTCACGTGATTCATCATGTTCTGATTGAGTGCACAATACATCAATTACCATATTTGGAATATGGTTACTGGCGGATGTGGCTACTGAGGGACAGACACCGTCAGCGATGAATGCATCAGTCAGTAGAAGGGGAGCAAGAGAGAGCGTTGTATGCGGTGCACCATCAGCTTGACCCACAGAGGCTGACACATGACAGACGCAAAGAGATGAATGCATCATTCAGTAGAAGGGGAGCACGAGAGAGTGTCATCTGAGCTTCACTATTTCTTGGGTAAGAGAGAGTGGGAGAGCAAGCTTGCACTACCTCCAACAACTGCAATAGTCCTTAAACCTGGAGACTGAAGAGAACCTCGCGTAGCCAGGAGTGGCGCAAAGGAAACAGAATGCTGGCAGAGTGAGCAAAATTCCATTCTATATTAGCAATTCACGTGGACACACCTGCAGAGGGAGAGTTAAGCCATTCACAGAATTTGGCACGCTTGTAGAGGCAAACGATCAGCCATTGTGTTTACACATAGACGGTGCTGGATGATTTTGGGCGCCTTTCACACACTATTTGCATAGCATAACCTTTGGCTTGGCACTCTAAGTCCTAAAAAGTATTGCTCCTTATTATCTTTTAAGAGTACATTTAAGTTTGCATATCTCCAACGGTTTTAGCACATCATTAGCATCCAACTTGACCCTCATCCTTTCATTATTAGTTTTTGTAATTCGCAAGAGTCTTAAACCTATCTCCCAAGAACACATTTACCATTCACTTAGGCACTAAGTGCCTCTGCTTTTGTACATCAAGAATATAAGAAGAAGACTCGTTTGTGTGTGCAGGTGTGGGTTGAAGGCTACTCTAAGCACACCCACAAGTGTCTAAGCCTACTCTAAGGCTCCATTGCTCTGCAATGGGCTAATCTAAGCCCCCTCCTCTCGCATCAAGGTTTCTTGATGTTGTACAAGTGTAGGGCTATTCTAAACCCCCCCGAAGTGTCTTTTCTAATTCTTGGTACAAGTGAAGGGCTACTCTAAGCCCCCCCCCTCCCCAAGGAATTTTTTTTCAGTGTGGTATCGAGTCATTCATTTCAAGCTTTGCAATTATTTGAAGCAGCAATTTTGGCAAGAGATTTTGATAGTGTTTCTAAACACTTTATCTTCAAAGCTTGTGCATTTGGCGAAGATTTTGGTAGTGTTTCTAAACAGTTTATCTTCAAAGCTTTGTAATGACCAAAAGTGAATGTAGCGCATCATCTATGGATAACTTCTTACCCTCTTTCACTCCTATTTTTATGCCTAAGGATGAATGCCTCAATGGACAAAATTACAATCTATGGAAAGATGTCATGCGCGCCTATCTCTACACGAATCTTCTTCATGAAGTCGTAGATGGGTCAGACCCCGAACCCAATAGGGATACCAACTTAGACAATTGGCATGTGTGGAATGTCAAGGACAAAAGAGCTTTAGGTCAGTTGTTACTTGCCTGCGACGAACTGATGAAAGGACATATCACTACCTGCAAGACATCCAAGGATGCTTGGGATACGTTAGCCGCTTTGTATGAAGACAAAACCCCTTCAAAGATATATGCATTAGAGGCCGAGTTTCATAATTTGACCATTAGGCCACACGACACAATTACCAAGGTCATAGCCCAATTTGAGGACTACCAGCGTAAATTAGCATTATGTGCTAGGCAGATATCTAGTGAAGACATGGCCATTAGGCTTCTCAACAAGTTACCTAAGTCGTACGAGACATTTGTCACAACTTTGTATAATCGTGGCCAAGTCTTATCTTGGGAAGAGGTTCGTCGACTATTGCTCCTTCACGACTCGCGAGCCAAATCGACTTCCTCACAAGAGTCAGTCATGAAGGCCAAAGGCCCATTCAATAAGGGCAAAACCACAAGTCATCAGGCTAGCAATGGATCTAATCAAGGATCACATAATTCATCTAAGAAGTTCACCTGTAATTTCTGTGGAAAATCAAGACACTTAGAAAATTTTTGCTATAAAAAGAAACAATCATCGAAGGCTTCTCTGTCTAGGCAAGCATCCAAAGGATCCCAACATAGATCCCACTGCTCGAGTGAGGAACTCTTCATCTCCACAGAAGCCAATGCACTAGTTACTTCTAGCTCCCCGCATGAGTGGATCTTTGATAGCGGAGCTACCTCCCATATGTGCAAATACAAGGACTCCTTTCAGGAACTCGAAGAGCACATGGGAGAATTTTATCTTGGCAACAACAAAAGTTTACCCATTGAAGGAAAAGGAAAAGTTCAAATTACCAACAATCAAGGTGAATGCAAGTCTTTATCCAATGTTCTTTTTGTTCCAACTTTATGTATGAATCTATTTTCCGCCAAAGCCATTACAGATCAGGACAAACAAGTATGGTTTGATAACACCTCAGTTAAGGTAGTTGATCCCCATACAAAGGATGTCATTGCTCAAGGTATTGAAGAAAAAGGCCTCTACAAGCTATCTTGCTTTGTATCCAAAGAATCCACCTCAAGTTTGTGGCACCAGAGATTTGGCCACACTTCTTACTTATCAAAAATCTCTTCATCCCAACTTGTGAAGGGATTGCCAAAGATAGGGTAACTTACTGATGTCTGCCAAGCTTGCACCCAAGGCAAGCAACACAGGGCCCCAGTTCCTAAGGAAGCTTCCACATGAGCGAGGAACCCACTAGCCCTTATCCACATGGACTTATGTGGATCTATGAATACCCCATCCCTGAGTGGATCCCTCTACTTTTATCTTGTAGTAGAAGACCACTCTCGCTTTATTTGGGTGTCCTTTTTGAAGTCAAAGGCAGAAACATTCTCTAAGTTTCAAACTTGGATCAAGGAAGTTGAGAATGAAGCTTCAACTAAAGTTAAAACCATCAGGTCAAATGGAGGCGGTGAGTTTATCAATTATGACTTTGATAACTTTCTCACCCAGAAAGGGATCAAAAGACAAGTCACTCAGCCTCATACTCCATCCCAGAATGGAGTAGCTGAAAGGAAGATACGCAGTGTAATGGAAATGGCACGAACAATGCTTCATCACAAGGATCTACCCTACAAGTTCTGGGCAGAAGTTGTGCATACTGTCGTTCACATTCTTAATCGAGAATTTACAAGTGCATTACACAACAAAACATCCTTCAAAGCCTACTATGGAAGAAAACCAAATGTGAATTACTTTTGAGTCTTTGGTAGTGAAGCTTTTGTCCATGTACCAAAAGAAGATTAGAAACAAGTTACAATCAAAGTCCAAGAAACACATATTCATAGGGTACAGTGACCAATCAAAGGCATACCGTCTATATGATATGGAAAACCACTCCATCACCATTTCAAAAGATGTGATTTTCAATGAAGCTTCCTCATACTCAAGAAAAGATTCAAGTACAAGTCTTAGTTCACCTATCTACACTTCAGAGGGGAACTCAGTATTTCTAAGCCCCAACTCAGAAGCAAGTACTTCACAACAACCACGCCGATCTCAAAGGCTTCTTGATAAGCGCCAACGCAAACAAAGTCATTATGTTAATTATGCTCTATGTTGATGATATAGCTGTTGGTGTAAATTGCAAGCCTACACATTTGACTCAAAGGATGCATTGAAGTTTATACATACATGAAGAAGCATATGAACATATGCTAGTGGATAATTACCACTTTACCTCATTGTAAAAGTCAGATTGACTTGGAGTCTTTTGTAACCACCTACAAAAAATATTCGTGGATAAAAGTAGCTGTTTGATTGAACGAATATCTCCAAGCATTTAGGAGCTTGACCATAGGGAACCAAAAGTTTCAATTTGAATTCAAACTTTTACCCATCACTTATAAAAATGGTCATGAAAAGTCGCGGGATAGAGAGAGCACTCCCGAGCCTAGCATTACTGATTTTTGAGTGTGTGTGAGGTCTACACTCTAGCCCACATCTCTCTATACCATTTGGCATTGGTGTTCATGCAAATGGAGTTGTATACAAATGTTCGTTAATACATACATTCATATTATCTATCTCTGAGATCTCTGTTAGTCTACTCAAAAGTCTGTCAACTTGTCAAGGGCATATCTCGGTCAATTCTTCACTAAATTCAGTGATTCAAAGCTTGTTGGATTCAGCTTGAAGTAATGTACATGCCATCAAAGTTTTAAGACATTCTATTCATCCATTTTGGAGAAATCTACGTCGAGGTGATCTCTAGTCATTTTCTGCTACAGTCCTAAAAAGTCGGGGGTATAGCTTAACTTGCTGAACTGATTTCTCTTAGTATAGTTTATCATTTTACATCATTCCACTTGGAATAGGTAGATTACTAAGCTAATTAGATACCCCTAAAAGGAATTTTTCCAATTCCTATTGTGTTGGTTATACTGAGCAAAATACCCAGCAGGTGTCAAGCCATAAATAGAAGGTTTTCTTGAGTTTGTGACTTCCAAAGTTATCTGTTTTGATTCAATCATTACACACATCATTTCCAAAGTACATAGAACATTTTATGGTGTCATTGGAAAGCTAAGGAGGTCTAGTTATCAACTCTGAAGCAAAAGAGGGCTGGTACAAAGCAGTTTTAGCAGTACCTACTCAGTCTCTTGGAGTATCCATCCATCATTCCCAACAGTGGTATCAGAGCTAACAAAGTTAAAATGGGAGATGGTTTTCCTTCATTTATTGACAAATTGGAGAGGAACAACTATCAAGCATGGTCTCTAAGGATGAAGACCTACTTACAAGGAAGGAGTCTCTATGGCTACATCTCAGGAGATGAGGAATTGCCCTCATTCAAAACAAGAGGATTACCAACCAAGGAAGAACATGAAAAGCTAAACACATGGTGTGATAAGGATGCATTGGCAAGGTCTTATTTACTCAACTCTATATCTGATTTTCTTTCGCCACATATTAGAAATTGTAAGACATCCCAAGAGACTTGGGAAACCTTGTCATCATATTTTTCCTCCAACACAAGGGCTAGGAAAAATCAGTTGTGGATTGAATTCACAACATTAAGGAAGCAACCTAAGCAAGTTGTTTCAGAATTTGTGACCAAGATTAAAGATGTAGTAGATCAGTTAGCAAGCATAGGAGAAGAGATTGAAGAAGAACAGATTGTAAGGCAAGTGATCAATGGGATCAAGGCTGATGACAAATGGGAAAGCTTCACCACTGCCATGGATCTTCACATGGACATGCACACTCCAGATCTTACAACTCTCATGGGACAATTGTTTACTCATGAAGCAAATCTCAACAAAAATGGAGACACATCCAAAGTTAATAACTCTTTTGCCCTATACATTGATAAGAAGTCTAAAGATAAAGGTAAAAGCAAGAAGGTGGAAGATGAAGGCTCTACTTCTCAATCCAACTATGTAGGGAGAGGTAGATCATCAAGAGGAAGGGGTAGAGGAGGTAAGCAAGGTAGGGGGAGATCTTATAACTCCTCACCATGCAACATTTGTGGTCTATCAAATCATACTACAGATGAGTGTTTCAGGAATTACAAGAATCAGAGAGGAAGAGGATATCAAAGAGGTGGCTACTCACAGTCAAGAGGTAGATTCAACCATCACCAAGGCTACAACAATAACTACAACAATAATTAGAATGGCAACTACCAAGGAGGATTCAAATCCTGGAAGGATTACAACTACACAGAGGAGCAAGATGACTCTCTTCTGATCATGAACATAACTTCAAAGTCAGGTACAAATGATGACCACCTATTCTACATTGACTCAGGATGTTCAAATCATGTGGCTGGCAATGTAGCATTACTCTCTGATCTTGAGGAACCAAAAGGTAAGCATCAAGTCCAAACAGGTGATGACACAAAGCATTATGTAGTTAAAGTTGGAAATGTTAAGACTTGTGATGGAAATCAGAATTTGTTGAGCAAGGTACTCTATGTACCAACTATTACCAAAAATTTGATGAGTGTTGGTTAGATTGTGGAGAAAGGTTTGCAGGTCAGATTCAACCAATATGGAGCATATGTGGAGGATCCAAGACATGGGTTCACGAGGATTGCTAAAGGAGAAAAATCAGGTAGACTTTTCACTTTTGAGTTAGAAGATACAAAGAACATTGCACTATACAGTTATAAAGATCAGACACTTTCAGAGTTTGAGATTTGGCACAAAAGGTTAGGGCACATAGGAGAAAGAACCTTGAAACAAATGTGCAGGGACCAATGTGTGCTTGGGATACCTAATGTATCCAAGCAACATATGATTTATAAGTGTGGTGCTTGTCAATTTGGGAAGTCTCAGAGGTTACCCTTCTCCAAGAAAGGATATATGCATGAAGACTACCTAGAGCTTGTACACACAGATGTATGGGGACCAAGCAAAGATCCCTCAGTCTCACGATCAAGGTACTATGTGTCTTTCAGTGATGATTATAGCAGATGGACTGTATTATACTTCATGAAGCACAAGGATGAGGTATTTAATTGTTTTAAAAAATATCTTGCATTAGTTGAAAATCAGACAGGAAAGAATTTGAAGAGGCTAAGGTCAGATGGAGGAGGTGAGTACTTCTCCAATGAATTTCAAGACTTCTTGCACGACAGAGGCATCAAAAGAGAGATAACCACAAGGTATTCTCCTGAAGAGAATGGGGTAGCTGAGCAAAGAAATAGATTAATTGTTGAGACAGCTAGATCTATGCTTAATGAGAAAAAGTTACCTAACTATCTATGGGCAGAGAGTGTTTCTACTGCCACTTACCTCATAAAAATGTTACCATCTAAGTCTCTTGATGGCATGACACCCTATGAAGCATGGCATGGTAAAAGACCCTCACTTGACAATTGCAAAATATTTGGATGTGTAGCATATGTACACATTCCTTCTCAGATAAGAGGTAAGCTAGACCCAAAGGTTGAAAAATGCATCTTTATTGGGTATGATTTAAATAAAAAAGGTTACAGGTTTTATAATCCTATCAATAAGGGGTTCATGGTAAGCAGAGATGTTGTCTTTGATGAAAATGATTCTTGGTATGAGAATGAATGCAGGAAGGTCAAATTACCCTATGATTTGGAAGAGGAATTTCCAAGTCTTACAAAGGAGGAACCTACTCAGAATGAAGCCTCAAGTTCAGATGATGAAGATACTATCAACCTTGAAGAATTCAAAGCATGGAAGTCCAAAGGCAAAATGAAGATGAAGAAGCTTGAAGACATACCTGAATCTTCAACTCAACCATTTAGAAGATCACAAAGAGAAAGCAAGAAACTTATCAGATATGGGTATGATACATCTCTTGTTACTAAACATTATGTTTATCTTGCCAAAGATTTGTCAAATGAAGAAGTAGGATCATATGAAGAAGCAATAACCAAATCAGAATGGAAAGAAGCTATGGATGAGGAGATTGATACACTTAAAGAAAGTGACACATGGGAGTTAGTACCTAAGAAGGACTCAATGAAGGTAATAGGATCCAGATGGATCTATAAGCTCAAAAGGAATTCTGCTGGCACAATTAATAGGTACAAAGCCAGATGGGTAGCCAAGGGTTTTGCACAAACCCAAGGCATTGAGTATGAGGAGACATTCTCACCTGTGACCAAGATGCCAACCATCAAAGTGTTGGTAAGTGTGGCTGCATCAAAAAATTGGAATATGTACCAATTGGATGTCAAGAATGCTTTCTTGAAGGGATGGATTTCAGAGGAGGTATATATGTCACAATCTCCTAGCTATGAGGACCCTAAGAAGGTAACATATGTTTTCAAATTAAAAAAGGCTTTATATGGATTGAAGCAGGCACCTAGGGAATGGAATTACAGGCTGAATACATATCTCCAAGACCAAGGTTTTGTCATGAGCAAGGCAGATACTTCTCTATTCATTAAGAGAAGTGATTCAAAGGTAATATACCTTTGTGTTTATGTTGATGATATCATCGTTACAGGTAATGATGTCAATGGAATCAGATATATCAAAAGTCAAATGATGAAGGAGTTCAAGATCAATGATCTTGATCTATTGAAGTATTTTTTGGGACTTGAATTAGTCTACACTAATTCAGGGATATATATTACTCAGAAAAAATATAGATAGGACATGTTGAAGAAGTTTCACTTGCAGGATGCCAAAGTAGCAAGCACTCCAATGGAGGTAAACCTAAAACTAAGTGCCCATGAAGGTGATGAAGTCAATGACATTACAGGTTATCAAAGTATGGTAGGTAGTTTGAACTATGCTACCTTAACAAGGATAGATATTGCATATGGAGTCAGTGTGCTAAGTCAATTTATGCACAAGCCAAGGATACCTCACTTAGAGGCTGCCAAGAGAATTCTGAAGTATCTCAAGGGTACACAGAACCATGGTTTGTATTTCCCTTACACTTCAGATATTGATATCAAAATTTATTCAGATGCAGATTGGGCAGGATGCAAGGATGATAGGAGGAGCACTTCTGGATATATTTCTTTTGCAGGTGACAAACCAATTTCATGGTCTTCAAAGAAGAAACCTACTGTTGCTTTGTCTTCCACAGAGGCAGAGTATAGAGGACTTGCTAATGCCACACAAGAAGCAATATGGATTAAGCTTTTGCATACAGAATTGGGATTATATACTAGGTCATCAATTATCTTAGGAGATAATACAAGTTCTCTTCACCTTGCAGCTAATCCAGTTTATCATGCTAGGACCAAATACAAAGAGGTTCATTACCATTATGTGAGAGAGAAATTGATAAGCAAGGACATTCAACTTACCTATGTATCAATCAACATGCAATGTGCAGATTTGTTGACTAAAGCTTTGGATGGAACCAAACTTTGCAGGTTCAAATCCATGATTGGATTGCAGGATATACTTGAAGATTGAAGATGAAGACTAAAGCCAAAATGTTTGGCTTGAGGGGGAGCTGTTGGTGTAAATTGCAAGCATACACATTTGGCTCAAAGGATGCATTGAAGTTTATACATACATGAAGAAGCATAGGAACATATGCTAGTGGATAATTACCACTTTACCTCATTGTAAAAGTCAGATTGACTTGGAATCTTTTGTAACCACCTACAAAAAAGATTCATGGATAAAAGTAGTTGTTTGATTGAAAGAATATCTCCAAGCATTTAGGAGCTTGACATAGGGAGCCAAAAGTTTGAATTTGAATTCAAACTTTTACCCATCACTTATAAAAATGGTCATGAAAAGTCGCGGGATAGAGAGAGCACTCCCGAGCCTAGCATTACTGATTTTTGATGTGTGAGGTCTACACTCTAGCCCACACCTCTCTATACCAGTTGGCATTGATGTTCATGCAAATGGAGTTGTATACAAATGTTCATTAATACATACATTCATATTATCTATCTCTCAGATCTCTGTTAGTCTACTCAAAAGACTGTCAACTTGTCAAGGTCATATCTCGGTCAATTCTTTACCAAATTCAGTGATTCAAAGCTTGTTAAATTCAAATTTAAATAATCTACATGCTATCAAATTTTGAAGACATTCTATTCATCCATTTTGGAGAAATATGCATCGAGGTGATCTCTGGTCATTTTTTGCTACAGTCCTAAAAAGTCGGGGGTATAACTTAACTTGCTAAATTGATTTCTCTTAGCATAGTTTATCATTTTACATCATTCCACTTGGAATAGGTAGCTTACTAAGCTAATTAGATACCCCTAAAAGGAAGTTTTCCAATTCCTATTGTGCTGGTTATATTGAGCAAAATACCCAACAGGTGTCAAGCCATAAATAGAAGGTTTTCTTGAGTTTGTGACTTCCAAACTTATCTGTTTTGATTCAATCATTACACACATCATTTCCAAAGTACATAGAACATTTTATGGTGTCATTGGAAAGCTAAGGAGGTTTAGTTATCAACTCTGAAGCAAAAGAGGGCTGTTACAAAGCACGTTTAGCAGTACCTACTCAGTCTCTTGGAGTATCCATCCATCATTCCCAACAATAGCAAGGACTCGAACCTTGTCAAGCCTGCGGAATTTGCCGTGCCATTGAAGTTGGCTAAGCTAGAGTGATATTAGAACACCTCTATAATCAGCAGTAGCTTAGCAAAGTTTCTGTCACTCAAACATATAAGACTGTGTTTTGAATTCACTGAAATTCCACTGGAACTTCACCGGACTGTCACCGTAATTATACCGAAATCTTACCGGAGTCAACCACAATTCTATTTGTAATTACTTCAAGTGAATATACATGAAGTAAAGAAGTGATGCGTGAACTTCCTTCACTGAATGAACTCGTTCTAAAGTTTAAGGAAAAACTTCACCAGTTCTGAGTGCCTCTTTCCGGTCATACTTTGTACTGTGTGTACATATCCATTTCACCGAAATCTTTGATGAACTGATAGTAGAGATGTCTAGCTACAAGATAAGCTATCTCTCATGCAAAACTTTACATTATTCTGTGAGATCTACTTCGTTGTTCTACCGGAAAACACGTTTACTGAGAAAACTGTAATTGATCGAAAAATACGTTTACCGAGAAAACTATAAGTGTTAACTAACTTTATACCGTAACATGAAAATACTCAGATTTCTTCACATACGAAGAATGCGTGCTAAGTTCCACATGAACATGTGTTTTCTTTTAGAGAAGATGTGTACAAAACTAGCTTGGCCTCTTCTTGCTCAAGCTATAGAAACTCTCCTATACTGAGTAGTTTCTTCTTACCATCTCTCTCAGATGAATACCTGACATTTCAGGTTTTTGTTATTCATCTTTACATACGCAATCTCTGGCGTCTTCTAGACCTATTCCTGATTTCTATATGCGCTCTATTCATACGACACGCTCTACTCACGCACACTCATGCTCTCACTTTTTCTTCTTCCTATCTCATATATATATAGTTTTGATCCGGTGTAACAAACTCTAATTCTTGAAGTTTCTATGTTGTACATTACAGTCGTGAATTTGTCCCTTCACTAAGGCTTTGATTTTTTTCTGAATACTTGATTCTGCTTCTCTTTATCTTTCTTTATCTTTATGTTTGTCTGTATGTCAAATTCGTGAGTGATTCTTCAACATCTCCCCCTCAATCACTAATTTGCATCTTCCTGTCTTTCATATATTTTTCTTTCTTTTATACCTGCCATTTCTTTGAATCTGCTTGTCTTTGTTCCATCCAAGCTCTTTGTCAAAATATCTGCAATCTGATCTTTTGTCGGAGTGTATACTATTTCTAGCTCCTTCTCCATCACCTTTTCCCTCAGGAAATGATACCGAATCTCTATGTGCTTTGTTCTTGCATGAAATACTAGATTTGCTGCAAGATACAACGAGCTCATATTATCTCCATGTATGATAGGTATACCTTGATCAATACCCATGCTTTTGAACAAGGTCTGCATCCATATCACTTCTTAGGCTGCTTCTACAATTCCTTTATATTCGGCTTCTGTTGACGATAAAGCCACTGTGTGTTGTTTCTTTGAACACCAGTTCACTAGCTTATCTCCTAGGTATATCATATAACCATGTGTTGATCTTCTGTCATCTTGACTTCCTGCCCAGTCTGAGTCACTGAATGCTCTCAACTTTAAATCTGACGTAAAAGGATAATATAATCCTTCCTTTATAGTTCTTTTGATATATCTAAGAACTCTTTGTCCTGCAACCCAATGTTGATCCTTCGGACAATGCATGAACTATGAGAGAACTCCCACTGCATAACTACGATCAGGTCTTGTTAGCGTAGCATAAATTAGGCTTCCCACTAATGACTGATACTTTCTCATATCTTTAAACTCTGCTCCATCATATTTACTGAGTTTATGATTTACTTCAAGCAGTGTTGAAGCTTCTCTGCAATTCTCCATATTAAACTTCTTCAGTAAGTTTAAAAGATACCTTTCTTGTGAAACATATACACCATGATCTGTGTATGTGATTTCTATTCCAAGAAAGTATGATAACTTTCCTAGATCATTGATCTTAAACTCCTTTTCAAGCAATCTCTTTACTTCTTTAATTCCTTCATCTTAGGTACCTGTGATTATAATGTCATCTACATAAATACAAATGTAGATCATACCTTCTTTTGTTTTCTTGATGAGTAGACTTGCATCTAACTTCAAACTTTGGTATCCAAGTTCATTGAGATATTTCACAAGTCTGTAATTCCAAGCTCTTGGAGCTTGTTTCAATCCATAAAGTGCTTTTCTTAATCTGCAAAAAAATTTTGGGTATCTAGAACTTACAAACTCTTCAGGTTGTTCCATGTAGACTTCATCTGATATATATCCATGCAGAAATGCATTCTTTATATCTAGCTGACTTAGCTTCCATCCTTTTGATGTTGCTATAGCAATCACTGTCCTTATGGTTGACATCCTTGCCACCGGACTAAACGTCTCATCATAATCTATGCCATGTGTAGCTCAAGCGTAAGCACCACCTCCTTTACTTGTCAATCTGCGGAGACGTGAGGACCGGTATGAAGACCACGAGCAAGTGAAGGAACAAGTGCGTGAGTGAAAGCACACAAACATGCACACACATACACACACGCGTGCACAAAGTAAGATCAAAGAGAAGAACAATGGAAAGCTTAGATTGCAAAAGAGTTCTCTTATAAAAGTTCTATTCTCTAACAAGATAACCCCCAAAATGAGCTCTCTAGTTCTTTTTATAGTTTTTTGACTAGTTTTGGCCCTGTCCAGACCTAGTGTCCGGCCTAGTTAAAAATTAGGTTCCAGGGCTTATTTGAGGGCTCAAACAATGTCTAAAAATTATGAAAATTGGTACGATGGTACTTCTAATACTCCTCAAGCTCGAGGACTCCTCAGCTTGAACAAAATGGATTTATAGAAATAGATAATGGTATTTACAATGATTTTTAGTGATGAAAATCACTATTTTTGTAGGGGATTCATCTGAAAATTTGACATACACTTCATGGAGCTCCCTACTTGCTCCCTTTCCTTGTGTGTCCACTTTTTGATGTGCTTCCATGCTTTGTCCTTGACTTTGAGCTTCAACACTCCCCCCCCCCCTCTCGAGTCTATCATCCCTGACAGACCCTTGTTGTAGTGGTGTTCCAAGTAGTTCCTTGAAAGGGAGCGTCCCGTCTGTCAGAACAAAAGTCGTCTGACTTCCAGATGTGTCTGGTTCTTCATCTATCACTGCGAGTCTTTGCAAGTTGTAGTTTCTTGGTATATGCTTCTTCCTGGGATTCCAGCATGACTGTGTCGTTGTGAGTCTTCGTTGATGTTTTCTAGATCTTCCACAGTTGATGTTCATAGTAGTCATGCCAAGTACTCCTAACCCATATTGAGTGATGAATAAGTGTGTTCGTGCATGGGTTGAGGAAAATATGTGCCTTGTGCATGGCCTTGTAATGTAGCCCTATGAATGCTTACTTGGAAAATGCATTGGAAGAAGTATGGTGCAAAAATTGCGGGTCTTGAGCTAAGTGCTCAAGGGTATGTTGACGAAGAGGTTTCCTAATCTATCATGGTTATGGTGTTGCCAGAGTAAAGATACTTACCATGGAGAAGGTTGATCGATGTTCATCTCTTCGTGTTGTACACTCGGCCTTTGGGATGGAACATTGTTGATGAATGTCCATGTTGATGGTCCACTGATGAAATCTGTTGAGTGGTTGATCCTCTCTCCTCTTTTCAAAGCAACATTTGCCAAATACTGAGAATTGAATTTCTTTATATTCTTTGGCAAACAACATTGGGTAACTACACCAAGCTGAGTTTCACATATTCTCTTTAGCTCACCATACGCAGGAGTCTTCTCCTCCAGAACTACCCTTTGCAGATATCTCCTTGGATGCTCTCGTACATGAAGTAGTTAAGCATCACTCAAGTTGCGGACCTTCAAGCTCTTCATTCCTACCATGGTAAGAGAAAATCATAATTGTAGATGCCATGTTCATGCCAAGTGCTTGCCATCTACCAGATAAGGCAGCAATAATATCATCTGCTAGCCGAGACACACTTCTATCCCAACTGATAAATGCCCAGTAATCAATAGTTCCCTCTTCAACTAAGCATGTCTCATTCATGTTTCATGAGCCAAACCTGGGAACAAGTTCTTCCTCTCTCTTTTTTTTTTTAATTTAATAGGAACAATATCACAAAACAAGAAGACAGAATTTAGTATCAATCAATAAAAATCTTTGACATATGTCAATGTGCTCTTGTGCCTGGGATTCTCAAGTGTGTCTATGCACGGCCGTGTAATGTGGCCCTATATTAATGCATACTTTGGAAATGCATGACCTAAATGGTGCAAAAGATAGGGTTGTGCAAGGAGCACATGGTTGTCGCTCGTCGAGGCCTGATGTCACCTGCAAATGTTGATGTCATCTTTGTTGGAGGTATCCATTGGATCTTGAGATGACCACTGATCCTTCCTCTTGATAGGGACCCATTTTAGAACAGTATTTGGCACTGTAGAGATTACTTCAGGCGTCTTCCTTGTTGGATGCTTTCTGAACTGTGGTATCCAGTGTGGTTGGCGCTTTGGTTCGATGAAGGCTACTTGTACTTTTGGCTTCCAAACCCATATCCTTTTTGCATGTCTTCCTACTATTGTTGAAGAGCTGATTTGATCTCAATTTCGGTCTCTGTACGTGGTTCCTACCCTCTTCTCCTTTTGGCTTCTTTGTTGAGACCTTTCGCATGTGGGAGAACATAGGTTGTTGTAGATGTAAGAGTTTCTTAGGTACCCACATCTGTAATTGCCCTTGTTGAGCTGCAGCTAGCTTCTTAGGCACCCAAACTTGTTGGATACCTTGTGATTGAGCTTGTCCGAGCTGCTTCCTTTGTCTTCTGGCCTGGTTGGCTTGCCTAGATGGGATTTGTGGGGGCAAGGCTGGTGGTTGCTCTCCTTTGCGTACCCAGATCTGCTTCATGTTCGGAACTGCTTTTTTATCGAATGGTGTCTTTCTATTTGATGTAGCAGTTGTCGTGATCGGTTGTGTTTGCTTGTGTGGTGGACTCACTTCTATGCCTACTTGATTCTTTGGAGAAGAAGAAAGATCCACCCGCCTTTGAACCTGTTCTTCCACGATTGACTCCTTCTGCATCATAGAGCTTTTGACACATACAACATCTTCTTCCATATGATTAGTCTTAGAAGAACTACAAGATGTGACATCTGGATTTGTGAGCATGCCATTTTCTAGTTCTAATGTAAAGCATTGTCCCAGGACCCAAACTTGAAGAAGTTGACTTCTTAGGTTTAAGTTGACTGCATTGTCATAAATCCAATCTTGTCCTAAAACAAGTGGTTCTGTAAGGTTCTCATCTTGACACACTAGCACTTTGACTTTCATTGGAACATCTTGCAGGTAGATGGGAAGTTCCACTTCGCCCAAACAAGGGGTTTCCACACCTCCCAATCCTATGAGATAAGCTTCTATGGGATTGATGTTCAACTGCAAGTTTTGGCAGTAGGATAGTCTAACTGCACTACTTGCAGCACCTGAGTCAATCAATGCTTTCACAGTCCTTGCATCCTTTCCTTGTCCTATCTCTATGGTCACAAATGGTCTTCGATCAATGACTTGAGAAATCGCTATGCCTGACTTTTGGCACATATCCATGTGATATTTTGGGGCTTTTGAGTGGACATCTAGGCCTAGTCGCCTTAACTTATTTCGCCTTATGCGCTCTCTAGCCTCGGCTTGGGCTTCTTCTCTCACCCTTAACTCCTCTTCTTTTCGCTTCTTAGCAGTGTTGAGTCTCGTAAGCATATCCTCTGTAAGAGGTTCTTGGTATAACTTGACTCTACAACCACTGATATAGTTTGGCAAGATGTCTCCTTCTAGAGTGGCCAACTGAACTGCACTGCTAGTGGAGATTCTATTAATGATCATGGGTCCATATCCCCTTTTTTCCAACTTACGGGCATGTTGTTTTAGTGTGTAAACCAACACTAGATCTCCCTCTTTCAATCCCTTATCTTTGATGTGTGCATCAAAGTATGCCTTTTGCCTCTTCTTTGCAGCATAGATACCTGCCGCCGTGCGTAGCCTTGTCTCACCTAAGCGTTCTAGATCAAAGATCCTAGAGGACAATTCATGTCCATTCCACTCATGCTCTTGTGCTACTTTTAAAGCAGGGATTAAGAAATCCAGTGGTAACACCGCATTCTGTCCAAAGACCATCTCAAATGGGGTGGCATTGAGTATCGTTTTGTAGGCAACTCGGTAAGCCCAAACAGCATGATGAAGTTGTTTGTCCCAATCAGAACGTTTATTATTTACCAATTTTGTCAATACGTTACAAAGGATCTTATTGGTACTCTCGGCTTGTCTGTTAGCTTGTGGGTGATAAGGGGCAGACTTTTTATGTATCACCAAGAATTCTTGGAGAAGATTTTCAATGACCTCATTCAAGAAGTGTGTGCTTCTATCGCTCACTAACTCTATTGGTAGCCCATATCTCGTGAACACATTCTCGAATAAGAACTTAGCCGTCGTCTGAGCATCATTCTTTGTTGTGGCTTTCACCTCTACCCACTTTGAAAGGTAATCTGTGGCTACAATAATATACTCTGCATGGGAGTTTCTAGCAGGGGGATTAATAGGACCTATGAAGTCTATGCCCCACTTGGAAAATGCATGCCCTCCCATCATTGGCCTCAAGGGCATCTCGTCTTTTCTAACTGGATATTGTGCACGTTGGCATGTGTCACATTTCTTCACATAGGTATGTGCGTCCATATGAAGAGTGGGCCACCAAAGTCCTGAGAATAGAATGGTCTTGATCACTCGGTCAGGACCAAAATGTCCACCTGCAACACCGCTGTGTGCAGTTTCTAAGACTTTCAAATAATCTGATTCGTGAACGCACAGTCTTAAGTAACCATCTTTGCCTCTTCGTTATAGGTTGTCTCCTACTAGGGCATAGCCTTGAGCCTCTTGCTCCATGCTTCGTCTTCTTGCTAGACTAGCCTCTTTGGGTAATCTTCCCGACCTCATAAACTCTACCAATGGAGCACTCCAATCTGGAATTAATGACACTTGATAAAGGGTCACATGCTCCACTGGGGGTCTCTCTCTGCACATTGGACAATTCTTAATCCACTCATGTATTTCTTTGTCCATGCTAGGCCAATACACTCCTAAACGTTTTAGATTCTGCAATGTGCGTTGTTTAGAATAGTGATTTCCTAGCAATCCTTCATGAGCTTATTGCAACCAACTATTATGTTCATCATCCTCGACACAACAAGCTAATACGCCCTCCGTATCTTGTTTGTACATGCTTCCTTCCAATATATGATATTTTTGTGATCTTACAATTTCTTATTGTGATGTTTTCACATTCTTATTTGCAGGGCCGAAGGCTAGGACTGGTACCAACTTATTTGCCCATTTAGGAACAACTTCCAAATTGAACAGATAAGCATCAGGTAGTTCATCAGACACTCCTTGTGGTGACTCTCCTAAAGTAATGCGAGAAAGGTGATCTGCCCGAAGGTGGGTTCTACCTTTCCTGACAACAACTTCAAAGTCATATTCCATTAGTAAGAGGAACCATCTTACTAAGCGTCCAGTTTTGCAAGGTTTATTGACCAAATATAACAAAGCTTGATGATCAGTGAAAAACTTGAACTTGTTGGCCAATAAATAGTGTCTAAACTTCTTCACAGCATATACCATGCCTAAGCCCTCTCGCTCAGTTGTGGTATAGTTCCGTTCAGCTGCAGTGAGCTGTCTACTAGCATATGCTATGGGCAAATCTAAGTTTCCTTCACTTGTGGGTTGTGCAAGCACACATCCTATGGCATGATTGGATGCATCCACATGGACATGGAATGGTTTATTCCAATCAAGAGTGGTCAGTATTGGTGCTGTGCACAAACGTTTCTTCAGTTCGTTGAAAGAATTCTCACATTCGTCGTTCCACTCAAAATTAGACAACAAGGCATAAAGGGGTCTAGCTATGATCACGTACATGTGGATAAACCTACGGTAATATCCACAATGGCCCATAAAGGCTTGTACCTCTTTAACATTCCTTGGCCTTGGTAGCTCCGCTATGGCTCGTACCTTATCTTCATCTGTTGAGATTCCATTCTTAGAAACAATATGACCTAAGATTTTACCTTGACGCACCATGAACACACACTTTTCTGGGTTCAGACACACTCGATATTCTCTACACTTGTTGAAGATCTATCTGAGCTCAGGAATGTGGTATCTTCTTTCTTGGGAATGAGCACATAAATCGTCCACATACACTTCTAAGCTCTTTCGCAAGAACTCTTTGAAGACATGACACATGAGCCTTTGGAATCTTGCAGGTGCATTGGTGAGCCCAAATGGCATCACACGAAATGCAAAAGATTCCCCACTCTGTAGCAAAAGCTGTTTTGTGTTGATCTTCTGGGGCAATGGCTACTTGATTGTAACCTGAAAACCCATCAAGGAAGCTATAAACTTCCTTGCCTGCAACACGCTCCAAAAGGTGTTTTGTGATTGGAAGTGGATAACTATCTATGATAGTAGCGGCATTGACTTTTTTAAGGTTAATACACACTCGCAACTTTCCGTTCTTCTTGGGCACCACTACAATGGGGGACACCCATTCAGTATGCTCAATCTCATAGATGAATCCAGCTTCAATCAACCTATCAATTTCTTCTTTTATTTTGGCTGCATAGGTATCATTATATGTGTAGGGCTTCTGTTTGGTGGGCTTGGCATCAGCAGTCATGGGGATAGTATGAGAGCAAATTCTTGGATCTACCCCTCTCAAGTCTCTATAGTGCCACGCAAACACATCCCTATATTCCCTTAATAGAGCTACAAGCTCCATTTCTTCTCTTGCACTTAGGTCATCTCCTATATATGTGCATCTCTCTTCGTTCTCTTCGATGGTCACTACAATCTTCTTGGTCTTTTCTTTATTATCATATGATTCTCCTATGATGGCCTCTCTCTTAGGCATTCGTACCAAAATTTTACGGTTGTCAACTTCATATTTCTTGAAGTTCTCTGGTACTTCAAACAATGATTCCTCCTCTTCTTGTTTCACTACTTTTCTTTTCTTTTGCTTTTGACTGCTCTCACTTCCATCCTTCGAATTTACCATTTTAATACTTGTGAGAGGTTCTTCTTCTTTCTGGGTGAACACTCCTATATCTTCTAGATAGTGCTGCTCTGAGTTAAAGCAACTATCCATCACAAATGGACTCTATATCATCGTCATTCTCTTCTTCTTCTATGACATCACTAGGGTCACATTCTTCTAGCAAGGGCTGACACATGAACACTGAGATATCATAACCCTCCTCATCACAATGAGGTGTCCATTGTTCTTCATTGACAGCAATGTCCATGGTGGCTAAGATTTCTGGCCAGCCATGAGGCTCAAATTCCTCATCTGGAAAGATCATCGGTGTATAGGCTGGGTCTTTAATTGGTCTATCTCCTGGCGAAGTTCCTTCTTCTCTTGCCTTTAAACGTTTTTCCTCTTCCTCTGTGACCTTGCACATCCACAAATGAGTATCTTCATGCAACCATGATGGATCAGGTGAACTTTCAGAATGCACAGAGATGGAATCTTCTTTTGCTTTGTGGATAGGATTCCACTGTAGGGGTGGTACATCTCTGAAGGAGTAATCCTTCAAATTGAACTTGGTAGTGACCCCTAAGTGCTGCAAGTACAAGGAGTTGGTTCCCCAATCCTGTACTATTTGCAATTGTCGTAGGAAGGGTCTTCCTAGGATCATCTCATAGACATTATTTTTCTCAAAGTCACATATAGCAAATGTGTGCTCAAACTCTACACCACAAGTGGTTAGAGTTATCCCTTCTAGCAATCCGAGAGGTCTTTCAAAATGACCATCAGCCATTTGAAGCTTCATTCTAGTTGGTCTTAATGTGGGCTTGCCCCATTGCTTCCACAAGGAGGTGGTCGCAATAGCAACACCAGCACCTGAATCTATGATTGCTTTGGTTGTGTAACCTTGGCAGGTGATTGAAAGATAAGTATTACCTTCTTCACCCTCACACATGTCCCCTATTTTGTCTAGAGGTATCTCTGGTACCCTTTGCTTGGAGCCTGCTTTTGGCATGTTGGAATCAAGTACTGGAACCTGATCCTTCACATGATTCCAAAGCTCAGGTTTTGCTTTGAGCAGCTCTTCTACAGTGAGATGACACTGAACCTTAGTGTTCTTCACGATATCCGTGTTCCTTGGAACCACTGAGTCTTCATTTCTTACTAGTATTGTGGGAGCTCTAATCTGGAGAGATTCAGATTCCCATGGGCCTGGAAATTGAGGCAGTTCTTCTAAGGTATTAGATTCAAAATCTAACATTTCTTCTTCTTGTTGTTCTGCTTCATCTCTGTAAATAGATGGAATGTCTTGGGGAAATTGATCATGAAGATCATCAATCTCAGGAATAGGAGGGGAATTACCCTTCTCCTTGGCCCATTTCTCTTCTTGTATTTCCCGCAAGAACTCTTGAGAGTACTGTTGAATTGAAGGAGGTATTCCTGGATTCGTGGAATTAGGAATATAAGCTCCCATTGGTGGTGAGCTTCCTCTTTCAATAACTGGTTGAGCCTGTGGAGGTAAAGAAACTTGTGGTTTGTTTACCAAGTGCTCTAATCGTTCTAGTAAGCCCTGGAAATGCAAATCCGTTTTGACAGAGTTTGTCTGATTGAACTTTTGACTAGTCTCAAGTATAGCTTGAGCTTGTTCTACCATTTTCATGCACATTTTCATCCGTTCAATCTCTAAATCTGCTCTAGGGTAACTCTTGTCTAGGTTTGCAGCTGTAGGCCCTTCTTGAAGTCAAGCCTGGTAGGCCTTGAACATCATGTCCAAACCTTCTGGGGTTGGATCTGCAAGAACAGACCCTGATTGCGGCCTATTTACAATGGGTGGTGGGGTGGGATGAGCTGGAGTGGATGGAGTTTTGGCATGCGAGGGGTTTTGAGATGCAATGTCTTCTATTTTTGTTTTCGCTTCTTTTAAGATTTCTTCTAGTTCCGATAACTTTTTATTCCACTTGCGATTGGCCTTCTCTCTGGTATCCTTCCATGTTCTTGTTTTCCTTTTACTAGGCTCTCCTGATTCACTCGACTCTGATTGTTCTGCTGGTTTATCTTGCTTTAAGGCTTGTGCTCTAGTGACAGCTTGTATAGGAGCCACATTGCTACTACTTGAACTTGAATCTGCCACTAAGCCTACCACATTAATGGGTGTAATCTTGGGTGCTATGGAGGGGTTTCTTGGACAATCTCTGGGGAGATGGTCTTTGCCACAATCAGGACAAAAAGCCTGTATTGTGATAGCGTGTCCTTGACTCGAAGATGGTGGGTGGGGACAGTCATGAATGAAATGGTCACCATGACATCTGAAACAAGATCCTCTAGGGGCTTGTGGTCTCATTTGTCTCAATTGGGGCCTAGGGTTAGGATTTGTGTACATGACATTGGAGTATTCTGGCTCCCAATTTTGCTCCATGGATGGTGCCTCATATTGATACGAGAAAATCTCACTATGTTCAGGTGACTCTGTATAATAAGCATGTGGACTACCTTCATGGGAGTAGTCTGAACTATGAGCATGAGAGTCATTATCTGGTATCAATGGGGTTAGTGGCACCAATGCTCTATTTGGATTTTCCTCTCCGACAACATATTTGACTGGAATCACGTTGGCAGGAGCTGGTGGTTGGTTTCCTAAGACTGGTTGTGGCCTATATTGTGCCTGATATTGCTGTTGTGGTCTATAATATGGCTGTTGGTATTGGTTTTGATACCTACCTGTTTGGTAAGGTTGTTGATAATTCTGTCTAACAGCCTTCCTGTTATAGGGACAATCTTGAGCCGTATGGTTTGTGTACTTCCTTTCAATAGTGCAGTATGGGGTATTCCTTTCTCTCATGTTCTGGTTGTGCATTGGGCATACATTAGCCATGTGGTCGCCTCCGCAAGTATAACACCGATTCAATGGGGTGACTCTCTGTGTTTGTCTATTTTGGACTCCCAGCTTCTTGGCAACTTGCTCAGTTATCTCCTCTATTTCCATGGAGATTTTTGAAGTATGACTAGTAGAACTATCTGAATCCTTATAGAGTTTGGATAATCCTAACTCCTCACCCAAGTTATCTTCTATGTCAATGCACGTCCGCACACACTCTTCTATGGATCTAGGCTCTTTCAGGTTGTGCTCAGTAAGCCATCTAAGAACAAAGCCACTTGTTTGGCTGGTGTGGGTAACTCTGGAGTAGGGCATCTTTCTAGGTACTGTCTGAACCTTCTACCTGCTAGTCACAGTGTTTCTTGGGGTGTCTGCTTGAAACTGTGGATCAAGGATGATGTGTTATGCCTGATACCACTCTTGGAAAATTCTACAATGAATTCGTCTAGCAGTTGACCTATATTCAGTGGTTGAAACCAAGCCAAGGTAGTGCCCTTAAGAGTCAAACCAAATGCCTCGTACTGGGTGAACAAGTCCTCAACCTGTTCAGCTCTTAACACTTGTTTGAACTCGGCCACATGATCATAAGGATCTCCTGACCCGTCAAAATAATTATTCATTGCCTTGATCACTTGAGTGGGTCTAAGGGTTCTTGGGTGCTCTCGGGGTCTAGACAATGGAAAATCATGTTCATATCTTTGTTGCCTATGTGCTTGATGTCTCTCTCTTTCAGGTCTTTCATTTTCAAATCCTGATCTATTCCTGCCCACGGTGTGTGCAAAACTTACCTCAGGTCTCTCTTTAGTTCTTTCTCTCTGGGCTTCATGAGCGTGGGATGATCCTACTCCTTGGAGGCCATGGGAAACATTGGATCTTGGTGGGGGGAAAATCAATTCATTCTTCCAAGTATATGCATGTCTATCATGTTTTGTTACCAAGAATATCTTCTCTGATGTGTTATCCAGGTAGACAACTTTGCCTGGTATCTCAGGATCTTTGAATTCATAGATGATAACTATGCCCCATTGGCTAGGTTGATCTGGCTTGAATCTCCAAAAGGCTTCCTCTATTTCTCTATTCAAAAATAGTTCTATGCTTTTGTTGTCTTGAGGGATCCAGTCTGGAGTGATCACTCGGGTCAAAACTGACTTGCCTCTAGGAGTCTGGGATCCTTGTCCTACATTTCCTTGTTCTAGGTCTCCTATCTCATTCTCCTGAATGATATTTCCAGACTCATCGGTCCTATCTGGTTGGTTGGTAACCACATACATGGTTCCTTCCTTATCAATGTATGAACCCTCTTCGAACTTGACCACCGGGTGTTCAAGTCCAAAGGATTGATCTGGATTTTTGAGTTGGACCACTGATCGCCTCATACCATCCTCATAGATGCGAGCACCTAATTGGTTGGTCCGAATATATTCCAACTGTGTCTTATAGGGACCTTCTGGTGTTTGTAGATGGGCAGTCCCTGAGCCACCTGCAGGTTTTCCCATGCTAAAAGACATTTATGAATCACTTGTGTCTGAACTTAGTAAAAGATGACCACTTAGTTGTTGTGCCCAAGACTTGGATGTATGGTTGACACTAGCCTCAGAAGATCTAATGCTTTGTTTATCCTTGCCTAAGTGTCTACCAGATCTCAGGTTCATAAGCTTTAGTCAAGAGTCCAAATTTTCCCTTTGGTATGGTTCAAAATTCTTTGGAGCCCCCTTGGTTCCCTAGTCCCACTTGAGGGTCAACTTCAAATTATCCTATCTCAAAATCAATGTGTTATTCTTGAAAAAAATAGTTGAGATCGTGTAGGATTCGAAACGATCTTTCCAACGAGCTATAGATCTCAAAAAATGGACTTTGGATGAAAAAGTTATGTCAAATCAGGCTCTTCGGGGTCAAAACAGGCAAACAGGACCTTTGGAGAAAATCGCAATTTTGTGAACTTTCAGAGAATCGCGATGCTGTGAAGTCAAAAAATCGCGATGTTGAGCACAAAATCGTGTTTTTGAAAATTGCGATTTTGAGCACAAAATTATGATTTGAAAATCGCGATGTTGAGCACAAAATCGTGTTTTTGAAAATCGCAATTTTGAGAAGAAAATCGTGATTTGAAAATCGCAATGTTGAGTACAAAATCGTGTTTTTGAAAATCGCGATTTTGACTCAGAGAATCGTGATTCACAAAATCGTGTTTTTGGCTGAAAATCGTGATTTGTGAGAATCGCGATTTTGAACCCGTTGAAAATCGTATTTTCTCATAATCGTGTTTTTGACATGAAAATCGCGATGTTGAGCACAAAATCGTGTTTTTGAAAATCGCGACTTTGAGCAAAAATTCGTGTTTTCACAGAATCGCCTTTTTCACAAAATCGTGTTTTTGGCTGAAAATCGTGATTTGTGAGAATCGCGATTTTGAGCCCGCTGAAAATCGTATTTTCTCATAATCGTGTTTTTGGCATGAAAATCGCGATGTTGAGCACAAAATCGTGTTTTTGAAAATCGTGTTTTTTGACATGAAAATCGCGATTTTGAGCACAGAATCGTGTTTTAGAAAATCGTGTTTTTTGACATGAAAATCGTGATTTTGAGCACAGAATCGTGTTTTAGAGAATCGTGTTTTTTGACATGAAAATCGCGATTTTGAGCATAAAATCGTGTTTTAGAGAATCGTGTTTTTTGACATGAAAATTGCGATTTTGATCATAGAATCGTGTTTTTAGAAAATCGCGATTTTGAGCAAAAAATCATGTTTACACAGAATCGCCTTTTTTCACAAAATCGTGTTTTTTACTGAAAATCGTGATTTTTTGAGAATCGTGATTTTGAGTAGGGAATCGTGTTTTCTCAAAATCGTGTTTTTTTTACTGAAAATCGTGATTTGTGAGAATCGCGATTTTGAACACAATCACAGAATCGCGATTCTGAGAATGACCACAGAATCGTGATATTTTTCAGCCAACTTTTAAGCGGGAAAACAGAAAATCGTGATTTTTCAAAAAATTTTGAATTTTCACAGAATCGCGATTTTCATCACAGAATCGCGTTTTTTGGCGGGAAATTCAAATTTCTGAGCGCCGGCTATGGCGAGCTCCATATGAGCAGAAAATCATGAAAAAAACAGAGCGCTTGCTCTCCCTTGCACCTCCTAACTCTTTCCCACACAATAATGCATGAAAAATGGTATGAAAATGGTGAAAATGCACTAAAAAACAAGAAATTTCTATCAAGAAGAAGATGGAAGAAGGTGGAGATGATGATGATGATGAAGATGAAGAGGAAAAAACAGAAAATGAATTGAAATGACAGTTTTTTTACCTTCCAACGTCGCAAATCTACGATCTTACCATCACAATGTTCGTCCTCGAAGCTCTCTCCCTGGCAACGGCGCCAAAATTTGGTGTAGCTCAAGCGTAAGCACCACCTCCTTTACTTGTCAATCCGCGGAGACGTGAGGACCGGTATGAAGACCACGAGCAAGTGAGGGCACAAGTGCGTGAGTGAAAGCACACAAACATGCACACACATACACACACACGCGCACAAAGTAAGATCAAAGAGAGGAACAATGGAAAGCTTAGATTGCAAAAGAGTTCTCTTACAAAAGTTCTATTCTCTAACAAGCTAACCCCCAAAATGAGCTCTCTAGCTCTTTTTATAGTTTTTTGACTAGTTTTGGCCCTGTCCAGACCTAGTGTCCGGCCTAGTTAAAAATTAGGTTCCAGGGCTTATTTGAGGGCTCAAACGAAGTCTAAAAATTATGAAAATTGGTACGATGGTACTTCTAATACTCCTCAAGCTCGAGGACTCCTCGGCTTGAACAAAATGGAGTTATAAAAATAGATAATGTTATTTACAATGGTTTTTAGTGATGAAAATCACTATTTTTGTAGGGGATTCATCTGAAAATTTGACATACACTTCATGGAGCTCCCTACTTGCTCCCTTTCCTTGTGTGTCCACCTTTTGATGTGCTTCCATGCTTTGTCCTTGACTTTGAGCTTCAACACCATGCGTCTGAGCATAGCCCTTGACAACCAGTCTAGCTATGTATCTGGCTATCCTTCCATCTGTAAGTTTCTTAACTTTGAAAACCCATTTATTTCCAATTACTTTCTTACCATTTGGTTTAGGAACAAGTTCCCATGTCTTGTTCTCCTCCAGTGCGCTGAACTCTTCTTCCATTGCTTCTTCCCATTGCTTCTTCCCATTGCTTCTTGCCTTTAGCTTCATCATAGTTCTGAGGTTCTTCATCATCTTTGACCATATATGCATAATTTTTCTGAGTTATATACAAAAATATAGGAATTTCTTCATTCCTTCTTGTTAATCCATTTCTGGACGTACTTCCTTGCCTATAGTCTTCATCTCTATTCACCTGCACAATTGATTTCCCTTTCTCTTTTCTTCTTACCTCTTCTTCAAATTCTTCAGTTGTATGACTTTGATCTGCATACCAACTTTTATGTTCATCAAATGTAACATCTCTGGAAACAGTAAACTGTTTTGTTAGAGGACTCCATAACCTGTAACCCATCTACTTTTCATCATATCCGACGAACACATATTTCTCTGCTTTTGGTTCAAGCTTATGTCTGAGTTGTGATGGTACATAAGCATAAGCTACTAATCCAAACACTTTGCAATGATCAAGTGTTGGTTTCTTTCCCCACCAAGCTTCATAAGGGGTCATTCCATCTAAAGCTGTACACGGTAATCTGTTTACCAAGTATGTAGCTGTATTTACAGCTTCAGCCCAAAGATAATTTGGACAATCCTTTTCTTTTAGCATAGCTCATGCAAACTCAACTAGAGTTCGGTTCCTTCTTTTTGCTACACCATTTTGTTGTGGTGTATACCTGTAGGTTATTTCTCTCTTGATACCTGCATTCCAAAGATAATCATTGAACTCTTGGGAAAAATATTCTCCCCCTCCATCACACCTCAGTCTCTTAAGCTTTCATCCTATAATTCTTTCAGCATATGCATGAAAATGCTTGAAGGTTTCAAATACTTCTGATCTTTCTTTCAAAACATATAACGTTATCCATCTTGTAGCATCATCAATGAATAAAACATAATACCTTGACCCACTGATTGATCCTTCTTTTGTTGGACCCCATACATCTGTATGAATGAGTTCAAGTACTCCATCATGTTTGAATCCTTTCTTCTGAAAAGGTAACCTGTGGGCTTTTCCCATCTGACATGCTTAGCACTTATAAATCATATGTTGGTTCTGTACATTCCGTAATCCCAGTACTGACTGATTTGAAATCATAGCTTTAATTCCTTTTTCATTAAAATGACCTAATCTCTTATGCCAGAGATCAAGTTCTGTAATCACCTTTTCACCATGTGTGAGCAACACTTGACCTTGTACTCTTAAAGTAAAGAGTCTACCTTCTTTCTTACCAGAGACGATCTGATGATATCCATTCTCGGGATCTTCTACAAATACTCCTTCATTTGTAAATCTGACCTGAAAACCTTTCTCAACTATCTGTTCCACACTAATCAAATTATTAGGTATTTTCGGAACATACAAAACATTGGTTAGCAAATCTGCTCCACTCTTACATTTCACTTTTCCAATTGAATGTACACTATGTCTCATATTGTCACCTGTTTGAACAGTATGACTGGAACTACCTTTTTCCAATTCTGACATCAGTTCTATATTTCCTGACAAATGATTAGAACATCCAGAATCAATGTAAAATACCTTTAGATCTTTGTTATCGGATGTGCCGATTGAGTTCATCATCAATGATGTATGACTTTCATTTTGTGTGTCATTTGCGTAGTTGTTGTAGGTGGTGTTGTAGGATTGATTCTGTCCCCAACTTCTTGCTCCACCTCTACCATAGCCTCCTCTTTGATTCTGTCTACCTCTTTGATATCTTCCGCTTTTGCCTCTGCTATTGTTATTCTGATTCTGACTTGATCCTTGGGAATCATGCCAGCAATTATGAGCCAGATGACTACTTAATCCACAAATCCAGCAAGCCTTCTTGTTGATATTCTGACTACCTCTTCCTCCTCCAAAACCTCTTGCTCTTCCTCTGCCGGTGCCTTTACCTCTTGCATAATAAGCCTGAGAACTCGACTCTTCTTCATCTTTTGACTTACCTTTATCGCCTTTCTTCTTGTTCTTCATGTACATTGCAGAACTTTGTCCTTTATCTCCATCTCCTTTCAAGTCTTCCTCATATGTGAGCATCAAACCAAGCAACTGATTTAAATCTGGTACAAAATGATTTAAAGACAATTCAGTTGAGAGTACGAAAGGTTTCCACCTTTCATCTCCTCTCAAACCTGTGAGCACTTGCGCTATCAATCTGTGATCTTCGATATCTTCATTTATGGATCCAAGACTATCTGCTAGATCCTTCATCTTAGTAACATAGTCACTAATGCTTTGATTCGACTTCTTTTTGAACGTTGTGAATTCGGACCATAAGCTAGCCTTCCTAGCTTTTGTAGTATTTTGGAAATGATCTTCCAACGCACTCCATATGTCCTCCGCTTTCTCCAGACCTCTAATGTGCGGTAGTAGATGATCTGTAACGGTATTATAAATGTAAGCTCTTGCCGTTGCATCTTTCTTTTGCCACAGCTTCAAGGCTTCTAATTCTTTTTCCTTTGGTTGTTTAATGTCTTCAAAGGTTGGCTTCTTTTCTTCTCCGGTCACATACATCATTAAGTCCTTACTCATAAGTAAGGCTTCCATGCGCATTACCCATGCAGGAAAATTATCTCTGTCCAATTTGTCAATTGAAACATGATCTTCCATAATCTTCTTGTTTCTATTTCTTCTGGTGAGTGTATCTTTAAAGAATTTTACCTTTTGTAAACCTTTACCTTGAGAATGACTTCGGAACACTTCTTGATGCCGTTTGCTATCGATCTCTTCAGCTTTCACCTTTCTTTATGAAAGTTCTTTGACTTCTCTTGTATCTTCACTTCCGTTTGCTCTTTGAGAATCTTTCTGCTCTTCAGAATCTTTTATGCTCTGATACCACTTATTGATGACACAGCAAGGACTCGAACCTTGTCAAGCCTGCGGAATTCGCCACGCCATTGAAGTTGGCTAAGCTAGAGTGATATTAGAACACCTCTACAATCAGCAGTAGCTTAGCAAAGTTTCTATCACTCAGACATATAAGACTGTGTTTTGAATTCACTGAAATTCCATTGGAACTTCACCAGACTATCACCGAACTATCACCGTAATTATACCGGAATCTTATCGGAATCAACCACAATTCTATTTGTAGTTACTTCAAGTGAATATACATGAATTAAAGAAGTGATGCGTGAACCTCCTTCACTGAATGAACTCTTTCTGAAGTTTAAGGAAAAACTTCACCAGTTCTGAGTGCCTCCTTCCAGTCAGACTTTGTACTGTGTGTACATATCCATTTCACCAAAATCTTTGATGAATTGATAGTAGAGATGTCTAGCTACAAGATAAGGTATCTCTCATACAAAACTTTAGATTATTTTGCAAGATCTACTTCGTTGTTCTACCAGAAAACACGTTTACTGAGAAAACTGTAATTGACCGAAAAATATGTTTACCGAGAAAACTGTAACTGTTAACTAACTTTATACCGTAACATGAAAATACTCAGATTTCTTCACATACGAAGAATGCACGCTAACTTCCACATGAACATGTGTTTTCTATTAGAGAAGATGTGTACAAAACTAGCTTGGCCTCTTCTTGCTCAAGCTATAGAAACTCTCCTACACTGAGTAGTTTCTTCTTACCATTTCTCTCAGATGAATACCTGACATTTCAGGTTTCAGTTATTCCTCTTTACATACGCAATCTCTGGCGTCTTCTAGACCTATTCTTGATTTCTATATGCGCTCTATTCATACGACGCGCTCTACTCACGCACACTCATGCTTTCACTTTTTCTTCTTCCTATCTCATATATATATACAGTTTTGATCCGGTGTAACAAACTCTAATTCTGGAAGTTTCTACACTGTACATTACAGTCGTGAATTTGTCCCTTCACTAAGGCTTTGATTTTTTCTGAATACTTGATTCTGCTTCTCTTTATCTTTCTTTATCTTTATGTCTGTTTGTATGTCAAATCCGTGAGTGATTCTTCAACACTCTAATGCACCAAATTCAGAAAATTCATGAGCCATCCAACTACAAAGAAGCTCAAGGCCAAACAGAGTGGGAAACAGCTATGAAAGAGGAACTCAATGCAATAGCAAAGAACAAGACTTGGACATTAGTTCCCAAACCAACCAACCATCAAGTCATAGGAGTCAAGTGGATATACAAAGTCAAATACAAGTCTGATGGCACTCTAGATAAATATAAGGCAAGATTAGTCGCTAAAGGATACAAGCAACAACATGGCATTGACTATGAAGAAACCTTTGCTCCTACTGCAAGATTCACAACCATAAGAATCATCTTAGCACTAAGTGCTCACTTTAAGTGGCCCATTTACCAGCTGGATATCAAAAGTGCATTCCTCAATGGAGATCTTCAAGAAGAAGTATATGTTGAACAACTTGAAGGCTTCAAGATCAAAGGCAAAGAAGATCAAGTCTACAAGCTTCACATGGCACTTTACGGACTCAAGCAAACTCCCAGGGCCTGGTATGAAAAGATTCACAAGTTCTTTGAAGACAAAAGATTTCACCGAAGCAATGATGATGCTAATCTCTATATCTATCAAAAAGAGCCTTTAGTAGCCCTCATCATTCTTTATGTAGATGACTTGATCTTGATAGGCTCAGACAAAGAACGCATACAATTTATCATCACACAGCTTCATCTTGAGTACTCTATGACATATCTTGGATTACTACACTACTTCTTGGGTATGGAAGTTTGGCAAACAAAAGAAGGTATATTTCTATCACAGAAGAAGTACTACTCTGATCTACTTTCTAGATATAACATGGACCAGTGTCGCTCAATTTCTACACCACTTGATCCTAACATCAAGCTTACACTGAAGGACTCATCATCACTTGTGGATGTGCATACCTATCGACAGCTTGTTGGCTCATCACTCTATTTTGCCAACACTAGACCAGATATTGCTTATACAGTTGGTATACTCAGTCAGTTTGCACATCAACCTCATCAGACTCATTGGGATGTTGCTCAAAGACTACTTCGATACCTTGCCCTCACCTGAAATCATGGTCTTTGGTATAGACGGGCCATCAAACTCGCCAGATATTCAGATTCTGATTGGGCTGGTGATCCTGATTCTTGACGGTCTACTTCTTGGTACATATTCTTACTTGGCTTAGGACCTATCTCTTGGGAAATTAAGAAGCAGCCTACAGTCGCTCTATCATCTACCGAGGCCGAGTTCGGAGCATCAAGCTTTGCAGCATGTGAGGCCATATGGCTTTGATGTTTATTATCTGACATTGGTGTTTTGCAGGATACTCCGACATGTCTTCGCACGGACAACCAGTCAACCTTGGCCATCGCCAAGAATCTAGTGTTCCACGCTCGGACGAAGCACATCCAGATCCAGTACCACTTCATCCGCGAGAAGCTCATATCTCAGGAGATTACTCTGGAGCAGTGTACCTCTCAGGAGAACCTGGAGGACATGTTCACGAAGGCTTTACCTCCGGTTCCGCTTCAGCGTTTGGTGGACCTCTACAGCATTCAGTCACTCCAAAATGGAGCTGCAGAGGGGATGTTGACGACATGATCGCTCCTACTTCATCTACATTTGTATCTGCATGAGTGCAACTCCATTTTGTATCTAGCAGGAACTCCATTTCTAGTCTATTTCCGTTTTATATTGTACTTCCTTTGTATTTGGGTACCTTGCCATGTGCTTCTACCAGTTGTATTCATTCTCCTTTCAGGAGACTTATCCCACATATGATGTACTTTTGAGAGCCCCTCCCAAATCTATATAAGGAGGGCCTCTCCCCTCATTTGTACTTGTTTAGAAGCTTCAGGAGCCTACTCCATGCTCTTGGCAAGCTCATTTCTAATCCACATGAGTTTACCCATTTCACGGTCTACTCATTTTGTGTCTCACACATTCTTTGTTTTGTGAGAGTACTTTACTTTTCATTTTGCTTCCACATGTGTACTCTCTACAGAAAGGTCATATGCTCTGAAACTCTCACAGAAGAATAGATATGAATGTTAGCTTTTAACTTAACATTTTTTAGTGCAAGCATGCATGAAGAGTATATGCTGGATTGAATTCGTTCACTTAACAAAACACTAGAAAAAAAAAGAGCGCATATTAAATTTTGCCAGCTAGATAGATGCAAGATAACTAGTCAGATCTTCACGACATTTTAAAGATAGTCCTATAGTTCTTAGGAAACAATGAGCACTTGGTTCCCAAAGACTTCCACACATTCAAAGCTAAGATTTTCAGCATGACTTGTTTTGTATTGACTCTGTGTAGCAGACATAGACACTGTTATTACCATAATAAAATTCATACATCTTTCAATCTAATCAAATCAGGTAAGTGTTCATCGTGACTTGCTGTACCAAAAAAACTTAAGCACCCAACCATGAATGTATGCATTCCCTCTTCTTTCTTCAGTCAATTACTAATTGAACATGGCAAAAGTCATGTCGTCAAACAACGTGCAAGAAAAACAAAAGATTATCTTTTATCATTGTTTACTTCTTGAAGACACAAATTCCATTTCATAGAGTTTGACTGTCAGAAGCGCATCAAAAGCAACATAGCTAGAGGTGTCAAGAGTAATTGGTATGCCGTGTCAACTTTGTCAGTAAAAGACAAAGCCAAAATCATTTGCTAGGTTCTGTAGAATAGAATGGCCATGGTCTACTCCGTTTCCTGAAAAAAAAATATGGAAGATGATCAGCAAACGAACTTCCCCCAGTCATTCAGTGCTGCCCTTTGATGATGAGCTTCCCTTCTCTACGCAGTAGACCCTTCTGTGTTTCCTTCATTTCTCTTCAAAACCTCTGCCAACACACCAATTATGCCCCTCAATCATACAGCAGTAAAGTGTAGAACTCTATCGAGAGTTTTGAAGATCGCCCCCTCACGCTAGAAGCTGCTCCCCCTTTTCTTTGTTGACATCGGACCCCCTTCTTCAAAAAACAGAAACATGCTAAAAAGCAAATGACATGAGCGCCTTCCCTACAGCTTCTCTTGCCATGTGATTTCCATTTTAATTAGTTGGGCTTATCTGCTCCTGTAAAACCAGCTCCACCGTGATGCGTAGCCTTCTCCTTGATGCCTCCCACCTCTAGTTCCCCATGGCATGCCACGATATGCCATAAAAATAATGAAAAAGAAAACGGAAAATGCTATCTCCAATGACTTGCAAAAACCTTATGTTTCCACTCCTCCTCCTCCTCCATTCTTCAATGTTTAACATATGGCATAGAGTCCAAATTGATTCACTAAGAACATTTCCAAGGTAATTTGAAAAACGAAAAGTCAAAATCTCTACGATATCCACCCTCTCCAAACCTGTGTGGCCTCCGGACACACCACACCGATCTTTATTTCTGCATCTGCAAGATCTTTGAAAATTCAAAGACTATCGAGAAGAATCGAGTGCACAGGAATAGGAAGTCATTGTTTCTATGCATGCCCTTGTAGTGGGCCCTATTCATGCATACTTTTAAGTGCATCAAAAAAACACATGGTGCATAGACATGGTAATAGGCATCCGATGATGAGGTTTCTCCACTCAAATTCGAATTGATTTTATTACAATTTAATTAATGTGCAACTCGATGTGCATCTATAGGCTTCAAAACTCCATGCTCATACATTTCCAACCATGCATACTCTAGATGCAAGCATTCAAAGTCATGGTGCAAGCATGGAATTAGTTCTCACAATTTCTAAAGAAATAAGCTCGCTCCTCATAATTTTGCTCACAAAGGTAATCACTCGCTTGTCTCAACTCCACTCATAGATCTCTCTTATTCTTATCCATGATATTTACAAATCCATTTCATGTGCAAATGAATGTGCATCTACGGGAATTAAAACATGTGCTCATTTCAAATTAAAATATGCATACTTTATGTGCAATGCAACTCGCAAATGGTGCAATAGATCAAGGTTAAAGCAAAGTATCTATTGAAAAAGGCGTTTTGAATTTCACACTTTTTTTTTCATCTCGATTGTCTTTGCTTGATCGTTTCTTGCACTCATAAAACTATACAAAAGATAGGAAACATTAGATCAAAATAACATTATGTACAAGTGCAATCCATGAAAGGATTTCTCGAAAATCTATCTGCAATGAAACATAAACTAGCAACTCAAAAGTAGTTGCCTTTTGTATGATCCATTCGATCTCAAGATCTTCAATTGGCTCTAGATCAGCACCTCTACTCATGAACTCATAAGAGATATCATGAACATCATATTCAATAGCATTATTTGAAAAATATTCATTCATTTTAACACTAGGTGCATGTGTTTGATTTGAATTAAATTCAAAATTTTCATCCAACATACATTCACTTTGTGAAAACAATTCATTCAACTCATCAAACTATTCACACTCAAAATCATGCAAACCCAAACTGGCATACATCAAATCAACAAAATCATCTTGAGTTATAAGATTTTCATGAATTCCCATTGAAAATAGCTCTCCACAGTCAATCAAAATCAAACATCCATCACACTCATCATCATCAGACACCTTTTCACACACATTCAAGTCTTCATAATGCAAAAGATTATGCTTGGGAGAAAATTCATCATGTTTTTCATTCTTCTTTAAATCAACCCCATCTCTCTCACCCCCTCCTTCTTCTTGAGGAGTAGTAGTGAGAATATCCTCAACTCGTGAAGAGTTAGTGACCAATGCCCCATCTTCCTCATCGTGGAAAGCCTTGACACCTGTTTCACTAACTACCTCAAAATTAAATTCACTCAAGTGTTTGATATCACTTATGATTGAATCATCATATGACTCACTTGAATCTTCTACCCAAACATCCTCTTGCTCTTCAATCAACTCAACATCTTGCACTTTTTATCGTCTCTATCAATTTGATGCATGCACACCAAAATCACATCATCAAACTCACTTTCTAATTTCTCATCATCTTTACTAGTCTCATCTTCATCTATCTCTTCATCTCTAGAAATGGAAATGGTTTATTCACACAACTTCCCCCTCAAATCCTCTCTTATCTTCTCATCCTCAACTATTGTATACTCTAAATCCACTCTAGATTGATGGGATTGGTTAAGGGACACAAGGTTGACTCCATGATCATTTTCATCTTTCATAGTCTCATTCATATAAACTAGAGGTCTTAGAGTGGGCATTGCAAGAATATGAATATCTTCAACTCTATCTTGCACTACATGTGATCTCCATCTCTTCTGTCTCAAGATCATCGATATGGCCTTATGCACTCTACTCCATTCTCTAGTCAATCCTAAAGGCTCACTTAAGTCTTCCAACATCTCACCTAGCTCTAAGGCCAAATCAGGGTCTAAACTCTTAATCAAGAGCTCTACTTTCTCATGTTCCAAACCATCTTGATCATTATTACTCAATTGGTCAAATCACTCTTCAAATTCTCAAAGTACCTCGGTCACCTCATGGCCTTTATGTGGAGTAGCCAGCCAGTCTCTAAGTTCATGTCCTCTGGGGATGACTAAGTCCTCTAAGTAATACTCTTTGCTAAGAAAATTTTTGAATTCATTCCATGTATGGGATCGCTCTTGAAGAGCATAAATGCTAGGTTTAACACCGGCAATTGCAATCCTTGCAAATTCACTAAGCTTCATAGAAGCACTCACACCATAGAGGTCCATTTTAGTATCATAGATTTTCAAGAACTTGGTTACATCTTGGCCATTAAAGAATCCACACTCTTTTGAGATTGCCTCTAGGTCTCTCATTGCTCCATCACTATTTGTAGAAATCTTCTAAGATTCAGCCAATACTTGAAGCAAGGTGCTTAAGGTTCTCATATCTAAGGCTAATGCCTCCATCATGGTCAAATCTTGGTCGAAATCAGAGTCCTAGTCAAACTCGACACTCAAGCCCTCAAACTCTCCTCCTCAAGTCTCTCACTTTAATGGCCAACTTAAATCATCTAAAGCTCAATCTCAACGTAAGCTCAAATTACACTCAAGGTAAAATTCATCCCCCTATGTTATTCACATCGAGTTCACTTATGTGGTCGGGTTCTTGCGCACTTAGGGGTGCACACAGGGTGCCAAGAAAGTATCTCAGCTTGAAAGATGTCAGTAGCTAGGAGATCTTCCATATTTGGAGTGCTAGATTCTACGGCTCTATTTATGAATGCTAACTTGATTCTTTAGTTTACTGGCACTATGATTTTCTCACTCCCCTTCTTTCACATCGGGTTCACCACGTATGTCACGAAGTTCGTGGAAAAAGAGAAGGGATAGTAGTAAGAAGAAAATACTCTTGGCCCACTTTTTAATCGTTTCATTGGAAAAGCTTTAGCCTGAGCATATGTATATGTAACTCTTGGTTTTTGTTGAGCTCAAATTGATCTTCGAGAAGTAATATCTAACGGGTCAGATAATTTTAATTCCCAAGATAAGATATTGATCTCCCCTCAAATGATTAGGAGAAGTTTCAAGGCCTAAGTACTCATTTAAGACAACATTCAACGAATTAATTTTCTTTCATTCTTCTCATGCTCTCAATGCGATGTACAAACATTGATAACATGTATTACTTCTTCGTTGCAATAGTGAAGTGTTACATTAAAAAAAAGCAAATCAAAACTATAGAAGAGTTATCACTAAACTCTTGTGATCATTTCTTGAGGATGGTAGAAAGCAAAAAAATAGAAACATGGTAGAAAGCAAACGACATGAGCACCTTCCATCCAGCTTCTCTTGCCATCCGACTTCCATTTTACTCAGTTGGGCTTATCTACTCCAGTAAAACCAGCTCCACCATGATGCATAGACTTCTCCTTGATGCCCCCCACCTCTAGTTCCCCGTGGCATGCCATGATATGCCATTAAAAGAATGAAAAAGAAAACAGAAAATGTTATCTCGAATGACTAGCAAAAGCCTTATGTTTCCCCTCCTCCTCCTCCACTCTTCAATGTTTAACATATGTCATAGAATCCAAATTGATTCACTAAGAACATTTCCAACGTAATTTAAAAAACGAGAAGTCAAAATCTCTACGATATCCTCCCCCTCCAAACCTGTGTGGCTTCCGGACACACCACACCAATCTTTATTTCTGCATCTGCAAGAATTTTGAAAATTCAAAGGAAATGAGAGGAATCGACTGCATGGACATATGAAGTCATTGTGTCTATGCACGACCTTGTAGTGGGCCCTATTCACACATAATTTTAAGTGCATCAAAAAAACACATGGTGCATAGAGAGGGTAATGGGCATCTGATGATGAGGTTTCTCCACTCAAATTCGAATTGATTTCATTACAATTTAATTAATGTGCAATTGGATGTGCATCTATAGGCTTCAAAACTCTGTGCTCATACATTTCCAAGCATGCGTACTCTAGATGCAGGCATTCACAGTCATGGTGCAAGCATGGAATCAGTTCTCACAGTTTTTAAAAAAATAAGCTCGCTCCTCATAATTTCGCTCACAAAGGTAATCACTCTCTTGTCTCAACTCCACTCATAGCTCTCTCTTATTCTTATCCATGATATTTACAAATCCATTTCATGTGCAAATGAATGTGCATCTACGGGAATTAAAACATGTGCTCATTTCAAATTAAAATATGCATACTTTATGTGCAATGCAACTCGTAAATGGTGCAATAGATCAAGGTTACAGCAAGGTATCTATTGAAAAACACTTTTTGAACTTCACACTTTGTTTGTCATGTCCATTGTCTTTGCTTGATCATTTCTTGCACTCATAAAACTACACAAAAGATAGGAAACATTAGATCAAAATAACATTATGTACAAGTGCAATCCATGAAAGGATTTCTCGAAAATCTATCTGCAATAAAACATAAACTAGCAACTCAAAAGTAGTTGCCTCTTGTACGATCCATTCAACCTCAAGATCTTCAATCGGCTCTAAATCAGCACATGTACTCATAACCTCATAAGAGATATCAGAAACATCATATTCAATAGCATTATTTGAAAAATATTCATTCATTTGAACACTAGGTTCATGTGTTTGATTTGAATTAAATTCAAAATTTTCATCCAAAATACATTCACTTTGTGAAGACAATTCATTCAATTCATCTAACTCTTCACACTCAAAATCATGAAAACCCAAATTGGCATACATCAAATCAACAACATCATCCTGAGTTATAAGATTTTCATGAATTCCCATTGAAAATAGCTCTCCACAGTCAATCAAACTCAAACATTCATCACACTCATCATCATCAGACACCTTTTCACACACATTCAACTCTTCATCATGCAAAAGATTATGCTTGGGAGAAAATTCATCATGTTTTTCATTCTTCTTTAAATCAACCCCATCTCTCTCACCCCCTCCTACTTCCTGAGGAGTACTAGTGAGAATATCCTCAACTCGTGAAGAGTTAGTGACCAATGCCCCATCTTCCTCATTGTGGAAAGCCTTGACACCTGCTTCATGAACTACCTCGAAACTCAATTCACTCAAGTGTTTGATATCACTTATGATTAAATCATCATATGACTCACTTGAATCTTCTACCCAAACATACTCTTGCTCTTCAATCAACTCAACATCTTGCACTTTTTGATCGTCTCTATCAATTTGATGCATGCACACCAAAACCACATCATGGAACTCACTTTCTAATTTATCATCATCTTTACTAGTCTCACCTTCACCTATCTCTTCATCTCTAGAAATGGAAATGGTTTCTTCACACAACTTCTCCTTCAAATCCTCTCTTATCTTCTCATCCTCAATCATTGTATACTCTGAATCCACTCTAGATTGATGGGATTGGTTAAGGGACACAAGGTAGACTCCATGATCATTTTCACCTTTCATAGTCTAATTCATATAAACTAGAGGTCTCGGAGTGGGCATTGGAAGAATATGAATATCTTCAACTCTATCTTGCACTACATGTGATCTCCATCTCTTTCGTCTCAAGAACATAGATATGGCCTTATGCACTTTACTCCATACTCTAGTCAATCTTAAAGGCTCACTCAAGTCTTCCAACATGTCACCTAGCTCTAAGGCCAAATCAGGCTCTACACTCTAAATCAAGAGCTCTACTTTCTCGTGTTCCAAAGCATCTTGATCATTATTGCTCAATTGGTCAAATCGCTCTTCAAATTCTCAAAGTAGCTCGGTCACCTCATGGCCTTACTTGGAGTAGCCACCCACACTCTAAATTCATGTCCTGTGGACATGACTAAGTCCTCTAAGTAATACTCTTCTCTAAGAAAATTCTTAAATTCATTCCATGTATGTGATCACTCTTGAAGAGCATAAATGCTAGGTTTAACATCGCGCATTCCAATCCTTGCAAATTCACTAAGCTTCATAGAAGCACTCACACCATAGAGGTCCATTTTAGTATCATAGATTTGCAAGAACTTGGTTACATCTCAGCCATTAAAGAATCCACACTCTTTTGAGATTGCCTCTAGGGCTCTCATCACTCCATCACTTTTTGTGGAAATCTCCTAAAATTCAGCCAACACTTGAAGCAAGGTTCTTAAGGTTCTCGAATCTAAGGCTAATGCCTCCATCATGGTCAAATCTTGGTCGAAACCAAAGTCCTAGTCAAACTCGAAACTCAAGCCCTCAGACTCTCATCCTCAAGTCTCTCACTCTAATGGCCAACTTAAGTCATCTAAAGCTCAATCTCAAAGTAACCTCAAATTACACTCAAGGTAAAATCCATCCCCCTATGTGATTCAGGTTGGGTTTACTTATGTGGCCGGGTTCTTGCGCACTTAGGGATGCACACAGGGTGCCAAGAAAGTATCTCAGCTTGAAAGATGTCAGTAGCTAGGAGATCTTCAATATTTGAAGTGCTAGATTCTATGGCTCTATTTATGAATGCTAACTTGATTCTTTAGTTTACTGGCTCTATAATTTTCTCACTCCCCTCCTTTCACATCGGGTTCACCAGGTATGTCGCGAAGTTCGTTGGAAAAAACAAGGGATAGTACTAAGAAGAAAATCCATATGCAACTCTTGGCCCACTTTTTAATCATTTCATTGGAAAAGCTTTAGACTGAGCATATGTATATATAACACTTAGTTTTTGTTGAACTAATATTGATCTTCGAGAAGTAATATCTAATGGGTCAGATGACTTTAATTCCCGAGATAAGATATTGATCTCCCCTCAAATGATTAGGAGAAGTTTCAAGTCCTAAGTACTCATTGAAGACAACATTCAACGAATTAATTTTCTTTCATTCTTCGCATGTTCTCAATGGGATGTACAAACATTGATAACATGTATTACTTTTTCGTTGCAATAGTGAAGTGTTGAATTAAAAAAAAAGGAAAGAAAAACTATAGAAGAGTTATCACCAAACTCTGGTGATCATTTCCTGAGGATAGCTAAAGAGTTAATGTGTAGAAATAGGACTAACATCATATTTGAACAACAAGCGATTAGGTATTCAAACTTCAAATTTCTCAGCTAAATCTGTTCCTCATTGTAAAGTTCTTCTAAGTTTTTGCTTTCTCGTATGAGTGTAGCTTATGCCTTCATGTCCTTAAGAGCAACATATACTCATGTTCTTTATATCTTGACAAAATAAAATTGCATGCCAGTCTATGGATGTGTACTGAACTCATTATTTAGAGTAGAATTGTTTAATATATCAAACTGAGCATTCAAGTTAACAAAAAATTTTACCATAGTACTTATAAAGTGAGATGTTTGTTCAAACTTAACAAGTTATACACACGCGTAAAGTTTCAAATTATGATCATGAAATATCATTTTACAAATTTAACACAAACACGTTTACCATCGCGACTCATCATATACATGATGTTCACAAATATTCAATGAAAAACTTGGTCGCAACTGAAAAGCAAGATGGTCAACATTTCAAGATCATGATAGTTGAAAGGTCATATGTCATGCAACTCTCATAGAAGAATAGATATGAATGTTAGCTTTTAACTTAAAATTGCTCAGTGCAAGCATGCATGAAGAGTATATGTTGGATTCAATTCGATCGCTTAGCACAACATAGAAAAAAAAAGGGCACATATCAAATTTTGCCAGCTAGAGAGATGCAAGATAACCAGTCAAATCTTCACGACATTTTAGAGATGGTTCTGTAGTTCTTGGGAAACAATGAGCACTTTGTTCCTAGAGACCTCCAGAGATTCAAAGCTAAGATTATCAGCAAGACGTTTTGTATTGACTATGTGTAGTAGAGGTACACACTGTTATTACCACAATAAAATTCATACATCTTTCAATCTAATCCAATCAGGTGAGTGTTCATCGTGCCTTGATGTACTGAACACACTTAAGCACCCAACCATGAATGTATGCATTCCGTCTTCTTTCTTCAGTCAATTACTAATTGAACAAGGTAAAAGTCTTGTCGTCAGACAACATGCACGAAAAACAAAAGATTACCTTTTATCATTGTTTACTTATTGAAGACACAAATTCCATTTGATAGAGTTTGACTGTCGGAAGCGCATCGAAAGCAACATAGCTAGAGGTGTCAAGAGTAATTGGTATGATGGCCAATAAAAGGCAAAGCCAAAATCATTTGATTGGTTATGTTAGAATAGAATGGCCACGGTCTACTCCGTTCCGGGAAAAAAAATGGAAGATGATAAGCAAACGAGCTTCCCCCAGTCATTCAGTGCTGCCCTTCGATGATGAGCTGCCCTTCTCTATGCAGCATCCCTTTTGTGTATCTTTCATTTCTCTGCAAAACCTCTGCCAACACACAAAATATGCCCCTCAATCATACAGCAGTAGAGCGTAGAACTCCATTGAGAGTTTTGAAGATCACCCCGTCATGCCAGAAGCTACTCCCCCTTTTCTTTGTTGACATCGCACCCCCTTCTTTGAAAAATAGAAACATGCTAATAAGTAAACGACATGAGCACCTTCCATCCAGCTTCTCTTGCCATCTGACTTCCATTTTACTTAGTTGGGCTTATCTGCTCCAGTAAAACGAGTTGCACCCTGACGCGTAGCCTTCTCCTTGATGCCTCCCACCTCTAGTTCCCCGTGGCCTACCACGATATGCCATAAAATGAATGAAAAAGAAAACGAAAAATGTTATCTCCAATGACTAGCAAAAACCTTAGGTTTCCCCTCCTCCTCCTCCTCCTCCATTCTTCAATGTTTAACATAAGGCATAGAGTCCAAATTGATTCCCCAAAACATTTCTAAGGTAATTTGAAAAACAAGAAGTCGAAGTCTCTACGACATCCACTCCCTCCAAACCTGTGTGGCCTCCGGACACAACACACCAATCTTTATTTCTGCATTTGCAAGATTTTTGAACATTCAAAGAAAATGAGAAGAATCGAGTACATGGGCATAGGAAAACATTATGTCTATCCATCGCCTTGTAGTGGGTCCTATTCATGCATACTTTTAAGTGCATCAAAAAAACACATGGTGCATAGACATGGTAACGGACATTCGATGATGAGTTTCTCCACTCAAATTCGAATTGATTTCATTACAATTTAATTAATGTGCAATTGGATGTGCATCTATAGGCTTCAAAACTCCATGCTCATACATTTCCAAGCATGCATACTCTAGATGCAAGCATTCGCAGACATGGTGCAAGCATGGAATCAGTTCTCACAGTTTCTAAAGAAATAAGCTCACTCCTCATAATTTCGCTCACAAAGGTAATGACTCTCTTGTCTCAACTCCACTCATAGCTCTCTCTTATTCTTATCCATGATATTTACAAAGCCATTTCATGTGCAAATGAATGTGCATCTATAGGAATTAAAACATGTGCTCATTTCAAATTAAAATATGCATACTTTATGTGCAATGCAACTCGCAAATGGTGCAATAGATCAAGGTTAAAGCAAGGTATCTATTGAAAATTGGTTTTTGAACTTCACACTTTGTTTTTCATCTCCATTGTCTTTGATTGATCGGTTCTTGCACTCATAAAACTAGACAAAAGATAGGAAACATTAGATTAACATAATATTATGTACAAGTGCAATCCATGAAAGGATTTCTCAAAAATCTATCTATAATAAAACATAAACTAGCAATTCAAAAGTAGGTGCCTTTTGTATGATCCATTCGAACTCAAGATCTTCAATAGGCTCTAGATCAGCACATGTACTCATAAACTTAAAAGAGATATCAGAAACATCATAATCAATAGCATTATTTGAAAAATATTCATTCATTTGAACATTAGGTGCATGTGTTTGATTTGAAATAAATTCAAAATTTTCATTCAACATACATTCACTTTGTGAAGACAATTCATTCAATTCATCTAACTCTTCACACTCAAAATCATGCAAACCCAAACTGGCATACATCAAATCAACAAAATCATCTTGAGTTATAATATTTTCATGCATTCCCATTGAAAACAGCTCTCCACAGTCAATCAAACTCAAACATTCACCACACTCATCATCATCATCACACACCTTTTCACACACATTCAACTCTTCATCATGCAAAATATTATGCTTGGGAGAAAATTCATTATGTTTTTCATTCTTCTTTAAATCAACCCCATCTCTCTCACCTCCTCCTACTTCCTAAGGAGTACTAGTGAGAATATCCTCAACTCGTGAAGAGTTAGTGACCAATGCCCCATCTTCCTCATCCTGGGAAGCCTTGACACTTGCTTCACTAGCTACCTCAAAACTCAATTCACTAAAGTGTTTGATATCACTTATGATTGAATCATCATATGACTCACTTGAATCTTCTACCCAAACATCCTCTTGCTCTTCAATCAACTCAACATCTTGGACTTTTTGATCGCCTCTATCAATTTGATGCATGCACACCAAAACAACATCATCAAACTCACTTTCTAATTTATCATCATCTTTACTAGTCTCACCTTCACCTATCTATTCATCTCTAGAAATGGAAATGGTTTCTTCACACAACTTCGCCCTCAAATCCTCTCTTATCTTCTCATCCTCAACTATTGTATACTCTAAATCCACTCTAGATTGATGGGATTGGTTAAGGGACACAAGGTTGACTCCATGATCATTTTCACTTTTCATAATCTCATTTATATAAACTAGAGGTCTCGGAGTGGGCATTCGAAGAATATGAATATCTTCAACTCTATCTTGCACTATATGTCATCTCCATCTCTTCCGTCTCAAGAGCATCGATATAGACTTAAGCACTCTACTCCATTATCTAGTCAATCCTAAAGCTCACTCAAGTCTTCCAACATGTCACCTAGCTCTAAGGCCAAATCAGGATCTACACTCTTAATCAAGAGCTCTACTTTCTCGTGTTCCAAAGCATCTTGATCATTATTTAAACTAAATTGGTCAAATCCCTCTTCAAATTCTCAAAGTCGCTCGATCACCTCATGGCCTTTTTTTGGAGTACCCACCCACTCTAAATTCATGTCTTGTGGGCATGACTAAGTCCTCTAAGTAATACTCTTCTCTAAGAAAATTTTTAAATTCATTCCATGTATGGGATCGCTCTTGAAGAGCATAAATACTAGTTTTAACACCGGGCATTACAATCCTTGCAAATTCACTAAGCTTTATAGAAGCACTCACATCATAGAGGTCCATTTTTGTATCATAGATTTGCAAGAACTTGGTTACATCTCGGCCATTAAAGAATCCACACTCTTTTGAGATTGCCTCTAGGGCTCTCATCACTCCATCACTATTTGTGGAAATCTTCTAACATTCAGCCAATACTTGAAGCAAGGTGCTTAAGGTTCTCAGATCTAAGGCTCATGCCTCCATCATGGTCAAATCTTGGTCTAAATCAAAGTCCTAGTCAAACTCGACACTCAAGCCCTCAAACTCTCATCCTTAAGTCTCTCACTCTAATGGCCAACTTAAGTCATCTAAAGCTCAATTTTAAAGTAAGCTTGAAGAACACTCAAGGTAAAATCCATCCCCCTATGTGATTCACATTGGGTTCACTTATGTGGTCGTGTTCTTGTTCACTTAGCGGTGCACACAAAGTGCCAAGAAAGTATCTCAGCTTGAAAGATGTCAGTAGCTAGGAGATCTTCCATATTTGAAATGTTAGATTTTACGACTCTATTTATGAATGCTAACTTGATTCTTTAGTTTACTGGCTCTATGATTTTCTCACTCCCCTCCTTTCACATCGGGTTCACCACGTATGTCGTGAAGTTCATGGAAAAAAAAAGGGATAGTAGTAAGAAGAAAATCTTCATGCAACTCTTGGCCCACTTTTTAATAATTTCATTGGAAAAGCTTTAGCCTCAGCATATGTATATGTAACACTTGGTTTTTGTTGAGCTAAAATTGATCTTCGAGAAGCAATATCTAACGGGTCATATGATTTTAATTCCCGAGATAAGATATTGATCTCCCCTAAAATGATTAGGAGAAGTTTCAAGGCCTAAGTACTCATTGAAGACAACATTCAACGAATTAATTTTCTTTCATTCTTCGCATGTTCTCAATGAGATGTACAAACATTGATAACATGTATTACATCTTTGCTGCATTAGTGAAGTGTTACATGAAAAAAAAGCAAAGCAAAAATATAGAAGAGTTATCACTAAACTCTGGTGATCATATCCTGATGATGGCTAAAGAGCTAAAGTATAGAAATACGACTAACATCATATTTGAACAACAGGCGATTAGGTATTCAAACCTTAGATTTCTCAGCTAAATCTGTTCCTCATTGTAAAGTTCTTCTAAGTTTTTGCTTTCTCGTATGAGTGTAGCTTATGCCTTCCTGTCCTTCAAGAGCAACATATACTCATGTTCTTTATATCTTGACAAATAAACTCGCATGCCAGTCTATGGACGTGTACTGAACTCATTGTTTAGAGTAGAATCATTTAATATATCAAATTGAGCATTCAAGTTAACAAAACATTTTACCGTAGTACTTATAAAGTGAGAAGTTTGTTCAAACTTAACGAGTTATCCACAAGCGTAAAGTCTCGAATTATGATCATGAAATATCATTTTACAAATTTAACACAAACATGTTTACCATCGCGACTCAGCATATACATGATGTTCAGAAATATTCAATCAAAAACTTGGCCGCATCTCAAAAGCAAGATGGTCAACGTTTCAAGATCATGATAGTTGAAAGGTCATATGCTCTGAAACTCTCACAACAGGTAGATATGAATGTTAGCTTTTAACTTAACATTGCTCAGTGCAAGCATGCATGAAGAGTATATGCTGGTTTGAATTCGTTCTCTAAGCAAAACACAAGAAACAAAAAAAGAGCACAGATCAAATTTTGCGAGCTAGAGAGATGCAAGATAACCAGTCAAATCTTCATGACATTTTAAAGATAGTCCTGTAGTTCTTGGGAAACAATGAGCACTTTGTTCCCAGAGACTTCCATGCATTCAAAGCTAAGATTTTCAGTAAGACTTGTTTTGTATTGACTCTGTGTAGCAGAGGCACACACTGTTATTACCATAATAAAATTCATACATCTTTCAATCTAATCAAATCAGGTGAGTTTTAGTCGTGACTTGCTATACCAAACAAACTTAAGCACCCAACCATGAATGTATGCATTCCCTCTTCTTTCTTTAGTCAATTACTTATTGAACATGGCAAAAGTCATGTCATCAGACAACGTGCACGGAAAACAAAAGATTACCTTTCATCATTGTTTACTTCTTGAAGACACAAATTCCATTTGATAGAGTTTGACTGTCGGAAGTGCATCGAAAGACAACATATCTAGAGGTGTCAAGAGTAATTGATACGATGGTCAGTAAAAGACAAAGCCAAAATCATTTGTCAGGTTCTGCAGAACAAAATGGCCACGGTTTACTCTGTTGCGGGAAAAAGAAAATATGGAAGATGATCAACAAACGAGCTTCCCCAGTCATTCAGTGCTACCCTTCGACGATGAGCTTCCCTTCTCTGTGCAGCAGCCCCTTCTGTGTTTCCTTCATTTCTCTGCAAAACCTCTACCAACACACCAATTATGACCCTCAAGCATACAGCAGTAGAGCGTAGAACTCCATCAAGAGTTTTGAAGATCGCCCGCTCATGACAGAAGCTGCTCCCCCTTTTCTTTGTTGACATCGGACCCGCTTCTTCGAAAAATAGAAATATGCTAAAAAGCAAATGGCATGAGCGCCTTCCATCCAGCTTCTCTTGCCATCTGACTTCCATTTTACTTAGTTGGGATTATCCGAAACTAGCTCCAACATGATGTGTAGCCTTCTCCTTGATGCCTCACACCTCTAGTTCCCCGTGGCATGCCACGATATGCCATAAAATGAATGAAAAAGAAAACGGAAAATGCTATCTCCAATGACTAGCAAAAACCTTATGTTTCCCCTCCTCCTCCTCCTCCTCCTCCTCCATTCTTCAATGTTTAACATATGACATAGAGTCCAAATTGATTCACTAAGAACATTTCCAAGGTAATTTGAAAAACGAGAAGTCAAAATCTCTACGACATCGTCATGGCATTTTTTTCTCTCTTTAGGAGGTTTTTTTCCCCTAGCTTGTATATACACCTATAACCCTAACGCGTCACTTATCTTTGTACATTCTCTTGGGAATACATTCAGTATTATGTGTTGTGCTCCAAACTTCTTCTTCTTCCTTGTTTTGTTTGCATGCTTTCGCAAACCTCAAACTCCAAAAACTCATATCAGAGCAGGTTGCCGCTTTATCTAAGGCAGTCTCAAAATTGCACAAAATTTAGTGAGCATACTAAGGGTGATTAGGAGTTCAAAAAATCTTCACATTGTGGTGTCAAAATCATGATCTAAGCTCATTTTGACCTTCGAATGCACTATCATATTACCTATGTAGGCAATTTTATCTTTTTGTGCCAAAGACATATACAAGTTTTGGTTTGCCAGTATAAGCATCTTGAAGTTTGCCATAGGTTTAGCAGAACTCAACTAGGTAATTCTGTTCAACTTTTTGAGATACAATCATTTTTTTACATCAACATATTTTAGTTAGTGGCCATGGCTAAAATCAATGATGTTTTTTGTATGTTAACCGTTGAGGATAAGTTGGATGGTACCAATTACCCATTATGGGCTTATATGATGTGTCATGTACTGGTTGCAAAAGGACTCTAGAATATTGTGCAGGGTGTTGAAAAATGTCCTATTACACCTACAAATACAATTACTGAAGGTGATGTAGATGGCATTGAAGATGGTAATATTCTTTAGGTTCCTATTCGTGCTTCGATTCCTACTGCACCTACTCTAGAGCAACTTCACTGGGATTGCAGAGATACTCAAGCACATGCATTGATAGCCTTATTTGTCAAATGTGCCATTATTCCTCACATTCGATCTTGTAGAACAACAAAAGATGCTTGGGATACACTTACCAATTTACACCAAGCAAGGAATGAGGCTCGTGTTTCTTACCTCAAAAAGCATGTGGTGAGTGAGCACATGAATGAAGGAGATTCCATGGACAATTTTTTGACAAAGATCAAAGATTTGAAGGAGCAATTGATTTCTACTGATGAAGTTGTTCCTAACAGTTCACTTGTGTGGACTATTCTTAATGGTCTTCTAGATTCATATCAGAGTTTTCATCTACTCTTTGATTGATGATGAAAGGCAATCCGATTGCCTTAACATTTGAGGAGTTAGTCTCTGTTCTCTTACAGGAAGATTGGTCTAGGAAGAACAGGTCCTTTATACGTGTTACAGATCAAACTTTCTTGGCTAGTCAAAAGGGTAAAGGCAAATGGAGCTCATCCACTAGTGAGCAAAAATCTATTAGTTCTACACAATCAAAGAAAGATGATAGGGATGAGAAGAAAACACAAAAGCAAAAATTGCTTTGAGAGTACTATAAAGGAAATGATCATGCCATAAAGAGTTGTCTAAAACTAGTTGCAAAAGAGGCAATGAAGAAAGAGGCTAGAATGGTTGTTGTAGGAGGCCTCTACACCCAAAACACAGTCTACTAATCTTGTGCAGAATGAAGAATGGGCATCTGCTATTATTTGTAGTTATGACCCATCTTCTCATGAACAGTGTATGTTTGCAATAGATTCAGATGTTTGCCAATACTCTGATAGTGGGGCAACCAAACATATTACATCACAACGTAGTTTCTTCACTTCATTTGAGCCTCTCCCTATAGGGAATACTATCACATGTGCCAACAACTCCTCTTATCATGTTATGGGAGTTGGTAAGGTCATTTTGACTACTGCTAATGGTAGTTTTTTAAAATTTTCATATGCTTTATTTGTGTTAGGGATCAAGAAAAATCTATTATCACCTTTAGCATTAGCCAAGATTGGCTTGGTTGTGAAATTTGTTGATGAAAGATCTACAGTTCATCATCTATCAAATGGCAATGTCATTATTGCTTTTAGCATTTTATGTCATGGGCTATATAAGCTCATAGATTATGAAAAATTTATGAATGATTCAACATCTACAGTTCAAGATTCTCAGGCTATGTTAGGTGCAAAGCTTTGGCATGCATGCTTTGGTCATCTGAATTTTGCTAATTTGTTATGCGTGGTTTCCTGTTTGCCCAAACTTGAGGAACCTGGTAAACATGTCTGTAAAGGATGTATTTTGGGCAAAATGCAGCATTCCTCCTTCCCAAAAGATGGTTCAATTTGAGCTACTCAGAAATTGTAGCTTGTTCACAGTGATGTATGTGGTCCTATGCAAACACCTTCTTTTGGGAACTATCTTTACTTTGTGACTTTCATTGATGATTTTTCAAGGCGTGCATGTGTATATCCATTGAAAGCAAATTCCAAAGTGTTTATCTACTTCAAACAGAATTTGGTTTGGGCTAAAAAGCTATCAGCATGTAAAATAGTAACCTCTGTTTTGATCGAGGGGGGGAATATATGTCTTCTGATTTTAATGCATTTCTAGTTGAACATGTGATAAAACATTAGTGTACAATGTCATATACACCTCACCAAAATGGTGTTGCTAAAAGGAAGAACAAGTCACTCATGGAGGTGGCGAGGTGTTTGGTCAAGAGTCAGGCTTTACCACATAGTTTTTTGCTTGAGGCTCTTACATGTGTAGCATGTGTACTTAGCAGGTGTCCCACTAAAACATTGCAGTCTATCACTGCATATGAGGCTTCATATGGTTGTAAGCCATCTATTACTCACCTACATGTTTTGGTTGTCTATTTATGCATTAGTGCCTGAACAACAACACAAGAAATTGGATGATAAAGCAGTTAAATGTATTTATTTTATATAGTTATGAAAGCAAAGGCTATCGTCTATATCATCCATAGAATAAATGCATTTTGGCTAGCCATGATGTTGTTTTTTTGGAAGATGTTATTAAGCCATTACTTTCATGTATTAAGGAAACATCAGTTAGCTCCAAAGACAAGTATGAAACTTTGCTGCCTCTTTTTATAGGTGGGCAATCTAGTGCTGGTCCTAATGAGACAACTTCTTAGCCTTTGTAGGTTTCACATGATGATGCATATCATTCCATTTCTAATGCAGATTTACATAATGCATTATTGATGAGAAACTGGTATAAAGGAGACAAAAACTATGCCTAAATGGCTGGTGTAGACCTTGCAAGATATCAAATTAGATGCACCTCGGTCATATCGTACTCATTCATGCTCTAATAGTGCTTCTTTTGCATCAAATTGTTGTGCTATGCCTGCCTCAAGTCTTTCTGATGAGAATGGGCTAGTTTCGTTTGATGAAGCACAAAATTTTGAAAATTGGATGGCTACTATGCAATCAGAATATGATGCTATTATGAAAAATGGTACCTGGTCTTTATGTGACTTGCCTCCTAGCAAGAAGGCCATTGGTGCTAAGTGGTTATACAAGCTAAAGCATAAGCTAGATGGAATAGTTGATAGGTATAATTCTAGGCTTTTGGCAAAGGGTTATGCTCAAGAAAGAGGCATTGATTTTGATGAGACCTTTGCTCCTACACACCGAATGACTATTGTTCATAGCATCTATGCACTTGTAGATCATCATGGTTGGAACGTACATTAGTTGGACATTAAAATTGCATTTCTAAATGGTGACTTGCATGAAGAAGTGTATGTTTTTCAGCCCCATGATTTTGTGTAGAAAGAGCATTAGAACAAAGTGTGGAGGTTGAAAAAGGCATTATATGGTTTGAAGCAAGCACCACATGCTTGGTATGAAAAGATAATGCCTACTTGATTGCACTGAGAATAGTCCAATTGAGAGCACCTTATATGTTAAGCATGCAAATTATTTGCTTTTGATCATTGTTATCTATGTTGATGATATGCTGCTCACTGGTCCTCATGAGAAGCATATTGTTGATTTTAAGGCTGAATTGCATGCCTCATTTGAGATGTTAGATTTGGGGCATTTGCATCATTATGTGGGCATTCAATTTATGCAAGTTGATGGTGGAATAGCTTTATGTCAAGCCAATTTGCAAGTTGATGGCAGGATAGCATTTTGGCCTTGAACACTACAAACCTATTGCCACTCCTATGGAAACAGGTTTATCGTTGAGTCTTCATGATTTTGGAGATGTATTTGATGTTGTTCTCTATCAGTAGGCTGTTGGATGCTTGATTTACTTATGCATTACTTGGCTAGATATTTATTTTGTTGTCTCATAGATGAGCATGTTTATGCATTGCCTAGGTGTCAAGCATTGGCAAGCGGTTAAGCACATCTTTTTCTATTTGAGTGGTACTCAGTTACTTGGGTTGTTCTATCCCAAAGGGGGATCACTACCACTAGATTTACACACTTTTTCTGATTGCAACTTGGTTGGTTGTTATGACATTCATGTGTCCACAAGTGGTTTTTGCTTCATGCTTGGTAGCTCATGCATATCTTGGTTGAGCAAGAAGCAACCTACTATGGCCACTTCTAGTTGTGAGGTTGAGTATAGGGCAGCTTTCATAGCGACTATTGAGTGTGTGTGTGTGGCTCAGATGCCTTATGGCTGATTTGGGTATGTTGAGATATCAAGCTCAACATGTGATGATCCAGGATGACACACATTACTTTTTCATTTCTTTGACATGTATAGTGAGCACACTCAATCGCGAACATTGGATTTTTCCTTATGTACTGGTCTTTATATATTGCAATAGTTGTATTCTTGTTTTTTAGGTCATTCTTGTACATTCCTTTTTATGTAATAGAAGAAGAAGAAGAAGATCATTCTTCCTTGCCTCAATCTGAGTGTGTGCTTCTCTTTGATTGTGAGAGTGTGTGTGTGTGATCTCTCTTCCTTATCTCCTGCCTCATGACATTGTATCAAAGCCAGTGTGGCTATAGAGAGCTCATGGAGAAGGTTGATGGTGAAGAGTATACGTGAGGGCACGGAGAAAGCGTGACTCACAAACAACCTCAGATTGCTATGAAAATTGGCGTGAAGGTAGACGATCTCAAAATATTTTTGGGATTTATCCCTTTAGGGTCACTTGTTTTTGTTAGATCGAAGTTTCAAAGCCATCTCGATCTCCGTTTCGAGCCTACAAGGTGGAGCCCACAAAAAAACCAGGTCAGTTTTGAAAATTGTAACTTGTGTCATGTTCGGCAACACTCATATATTCAAGATCCAGAATTTCAAGCGATTCCATGTACTGTTGATACACAAAAACTATGTTTTTTTTAGATCAAACTGTCAGGTCATAGTGTGACAGTGTTCAAGCAGAAGTGTTGATTGTGGTGTTTTGTAGTGTTATGAATTGCTGCAAAAATGGCAAACATAGATGGAATGAGTCAAATTTTGAGGGATAAGCTAGACAAGAACAACTTCCATGCTTGGAGATTCAGAACGACGAATTTCCTTATGGGAAAAAGCTACTAGAAGTACATCGAATGAGAGAATGAAAATGCTCTGCAATTACCAGAGAGGAATCGGACTACAGAACAATTAAGAGCATATGAGGAATGGAATTAAGGAGCACAAAAGATAATGTATTGGCTATTTGTTAGTATACACGATAGCATGATTGGGCACATACAAGATGCCAAGACTCCGAAAGAGGCTTGGAATAGTTTGGTCACATTGTATGAGACAAATACAAAGGCACGGAAACTGCAACTCAAGAACGAGCTACATACATTGGAAAAGAAGAGCATGTCGGTAAGTGACTACATCCTGAAAATCAAAAGCATATGTGAGTCACTTGCATCTACTGACATGAATGTAGATGATGATGATAAGGTGGAAGGAAGTGTGCCTTTGTGGTTTAGGAGTTTCATATAAGCAGTTCAGAACTTCTATAGAGACTAGAGAAAATATTTAGAATTTTAATAGCAAGAGCCTTGATGGTTGAGAAGAATATGCCTCATTGTTATTGGACAAAAGCTGTGTATACCGCTATATACATTATGAACAAACTCCAACTACTGTTGTACATCAAGTTACACCTGAAGAAAAGTTCATCGGTAAAAAGCCAAACTTATCACATATGAAAGTTTTTGGATGTATTGCAAAATGTACATGTTCCAGATGAGCTGAGGATGAAGCTTGATCCAAAAGCAAGAAAATGTATCTTCATTGGATACTCCCTTGGGCAAAAGGGATACAAATGTTATAACCCATTCACATGGCAGGTGAAGGTGAGCAAAGATGTGGTGTTTGATGAAATGTGAAGCTTCTATGAAGATGCCAAAGAAGGACTGAATCTTGAACCAAATGACAAAGAAAATGCTGAAAAATCAAGTGCAGAATCTCAATTTTTGAGTGGATCGGATGCATCACCAAGAAATAGTTCCAACCCAAATCCATGGAGTGGAAGATTGCGTGCAAATTTCAGTCCAGTAAACTCATCAAATACATCCAAGAAAGGTAAAGAAAAGCTTTCTGTTGGTCATAAAACATGTGCTAGTTTTGAAGACTTTGACGGAGATTCAAGCGACTCAGAAAAGATTCTTAATGAGGAACTTGGATTGCCCTCTGTGAAGACTCCAGGAGTAAGAAAGGCATATGCAGATGATACAAGGAGAAGTGACCCAAGACCAAGAAGATATGGGAGGATTTGGAATTCAGTGCAATGATTGACATATGATAGTTACATGGATCATCATTGTGCCTACATGACAAAGGTAATACAAGATGCTGAACCTTATTGTTTTGAAGATGCATTTGGAAATGCAGATTGGGAAAAAGCTATGGATGAGGAGATGGCTGCACTTTATGGAAATGATACATGGAAGCTGGCTCCATTGCCACAAGGAAAGAAATCCATCAGCCGCAAGTGGGTTTACAAGGTAAAGCACAATTCTGATGGTAGCATAAGCAGGTATCAAGCACATTTGGTAGCAAAAGGATATGCACAAACTTATGGCATTGATTATGAGGAAACATTCAGCCCTTTAGCTAAAATGTCTACTGTCATAACACTTCTTACATTAGCTACAACAAAAGGGTGGACTTTGCATCAGATAGATGTGAAGAATGCTTTTCTACATGGTGAGTTACGGGAAGAAGTATACATGGACTAGCCACAAGGATATGAAGAGTCAAAGCATCCAGAATATGTTTGCAGATTGCAAAAGGCTTTGTATGGGCTGAAGCAAGCTCCTCGTGCATGGCATGCAAGGATTGATGATTACTTAACCACCATTGGGTTTTCTATGTGTGATGCAGATCATTCACTATATGCAAGGAAGGGTGATGATGGCATCACAATTGTGGCTATTTATGTTGATGACTTGATTGTAGGTGGTGATAATGAAGAAAGCATTAAAGAGGTAAAGCAACTTCTTATGCAGGAATTTGACATGAAAGATCTTGGTGTCTTGCGCTACTTCTTGGGCATTGAGTTCATACATACAGAAACATGTATATGGATGTCACAAAGGCAATATGCCTTGAATATGTTGCAAAAGTATGGTATGGCTAATTGTAAGCCAATTTCTATGCCATTAGATCAAAATTTGAAGTTGGATACTACATCAAGTGAAGCATTGGAAAATGCTACTATGTAAAGGAAAATTGTGAGAAGTCTTATATATCTCACAATTACAAGGCCTGATCTAAGCTATACTATTGGACTTGAAAGTCAGTTTATGCAAGTTTTGAGGAAGCCACATTTGGATGCTTTGAGGTGGACTCTACGTTATGTGAGTGCTACTTTGTATTATGCATTGTTTTATGAAGCTAGTGTAGCTTTGCGGGTTCATGGATACACTGATGCAGATTGGGCTAGTAGTACTCTAGATAGAAGATCTACCAATGGCTTTCTATTCTCACTTGGAGGTGCAACTATTACATGGAGCAGCCAGAGGCAACCCACTATTGTTGTGTCGAGTATAGAGGCTGAGTATAGAGGTGTTGCAATGGTAGCATGTGAGGCATCATGGTTGGAGATGCTACTTGCAGATTTAGGTGTGGAAGTGCAAAAGCCTATCACCATCTATTGTGATAATGTTAGCAGCATACAGCTAGCATACATTATCACTTCATCAGAGAGAAGGTATTAGCAGGTGATATTGATCTTGTTTATGTGAGAACAGATGAGCACATTGCTGATACCTTCACTAAAGCACTTGGAGCAGAGAAGCTGAAGAAGTTCCGAAATATGTTTGGATTAGAGGACATGGTGTTGAGCTTGACGGGAGTGTTGAGATATTAAGCTCAACATGTGATGATTTAGGATGACACGTATTATGTTTTCATTTCTCTGACATGTATAGTGGTCACGTCGGTATATGTCAAGGACAATTCATTGAGCTTTATTAGATTTATCTATCGAGAGTGATGGCACATTTGTTTCTTGCCAGCTCACTCAATCGAGGACATTGGTTTTTTCCTTATGTACTGGTCTTTATATATTGCAATAGTTGTATTCTTGTTTTTTAGGTCATTCTTGTACATTCATTTTTATGTAATAGAAGAAGAAGAAGAAGATCATTCTTCCTTGCCTCAATCTGAGTGTCTGCTTCTCTTTGATTGTGAGAGTGTGTGTGTGAGCTCTCTTCCTTATCTCCTTCCTCGTGACAGGGTATTGGTCAGTCTTATGTCACAACCATCTTCAGTGACAGTCAGAGCACATTAGTAGTTGCAAGGAACCCTGTGTTCCATGCTTGCACCATGCACATTGAGGTGCACTATCATTATGTTACGGAGAGGTTATTTATTGGAGAGATCAGTTTGGCCTATGTGCCCACATAGGAGAACATTGCTTACCTTTTCACAAAGGCTCTACCTAGGGAGAAGTTTGAAGCTTTCTGCAAAGCTTTGGGCTTACTTCCAACATAGCTTGGCACTTCCTTATACATGAGTGCCAACTCCTTGTTCACCACATCACTCCAAAAGGGGATTTGTTGATATATTTAGGTAGTGATGTGTGTGAACACACTAGGACCACCAGGCTTTTTTTTTCCCTCTTTAAGAGGTTTTTTCCCCTGACTCGTATATATGCCTATAACCCTAATGGGTCACTTATCTTTGTACATTTTCTTGGTAATACAATGTGAGCAAGGCAGATCCTTCCCTCTTCATTAAGAGGAACCAATCAGAGGTCATATACCTATGTGTACATGTTGATGATATAATCATTCCAGGTAATGATGTAGAAGGGATTAGAAACATCAAACTCCAAATGAAAGAAGAATTCAAGATCAGTGATCTTGTTTTGCTTACATACTTCCTAGGATTGAAAGTTGTGTATATAGAAAGATGTATGTTTCTCACTCAAAGGAAGTACATGAGAGATATACTTTCCATATTCAAAATGGAGAAAGGTTGCATGTAGTCCTATGGAAGTGACCCTAAAGCTAAGTGCTCATGAAGGTGAATTGATTGAAGATGTAACTAGCTATCAGAGTCTAGTTGAAAGCTTAAATTATGCCACACTAACTAGAGTGGATATTTGTTATGGAGTTAGTGTATCAAGTCAATTCATGCGAATCCTCAAGTATTTGAAGGGTACAATCAATGAAGTTTTTAACTATACCTACACATCTGATATAGATATCAAACTCTTTTCTTAAATTTCATTTGATGTGTTTATGTTGTGGCAATGGACATGATTCGTTCTTCCACTCAACAAATCTTCATACCACCACATTTTCCACCCAATTCAATCAACCCAAAAGGGGTGCATTTGTTTCAAACCCATCTAAGAGAACTTTGGTAGAAAAGAGAATTCATCTTCTTTAACACCTTCAAAGAGGTAGACTGCAAGTCCTACTTTATGTCCAAAGAATTGTACTTATTACATAATAGTGACCATGTAGTATTGAATGTGAAGAGGTGATGGGATGTGTCCACAGATGAGTAGGTACTACAACAAACTTGCTCTACACCAACCAAAGTAACTACAAGGATGCTTAATATACTCATTTAGCTTTCAAAGAATGTATAATAATCTATCAAGTCCTTTAGAACATCATTTTCAAATGTTTGCATCAAAACAGATGTAGGTGCTACAACAAACCTGCTCTACACCAGCCAAAGTAACTCCAAGGCTGCTTAATAGAATCCTTTAGATTTCCAAGAATGTATAATAATCCATCAAGTCCTTTGGAACATCATTTCCAAATGTTTTCATCAAAATAGATAACTTCTACTCTGCAAGGGGTAAAGAAAACCTTCTATTTGTGGATGAGAAGGTCTCAGTATTATGCTTAGAGCTCAGAACGTGGCATGAATTGACCAAAGAGGTTTTGCACACATATATTTGAAATGCATATCTAACTAAAGCAAGTTATGTGATGAGTTTATCTCCACCATACACTGATAAATGACATTAAGAAGTTTGGGGGGTTACCCTCACTTTTCAAGAATAAGAACATGTGCAAAAGTAGTCAGCTTCAAATCTTCATATCTCAAGATCTACTACACCAATGATGATGAAACTTGATATACGGATACTCAAAACTCTTATCTAACTAATATAACTAAAATTATATCAAATATGTACTCATGCAAAGAGAAATAGACAAAACAACTTCACTAGGTACATGAGTGTACTACAACAGTGTGTAGAGATGAACTTACACAATGTAATGATTAATAATGTATGTTGTATTATGCATATGATACATGGGAAGTGTAGAGAACTAATTCTTCATGAAGAGATATCAATGTGTACTCAAAAATGTAGCTTGATCTCTCAGTAATGGGTGCAATTTTTCCAACTGAGGAGTGAGTATATTTATACTCATATTTTGAATTTGAATTTGAATCTTGCTCACCTAAATGTGAGCTGATAGCTTAGGAATGATTTGGATTAGATTGCAATCAAGTAAATTCATGGACTAGTATCCCTAATATCATGAGATTCTTCTTTAGTATTTAGATTTTACATTTCATCAAGGTAAATGCAATGAGAACTCCACAAGAATATGTTCCCATGTCAACTCTTTTGGGTAGATGCACTTCATGAGAATAGTCCTGAGTATTAGACAAATATCTTAGGCTTTCTAATTGCACCAACAACTACCCCTCAAGCCTAAGTACCTTGAGTCTTTAGTCCTTCAAGATTTCCTCCAATCCAATTATTGATTTGAATATGTTTAATTTGCTTACATCCAATGCTTTAGTCATCATATCTACACAGTGTTGATGTGTAGACATGTGTGGAAGTTGAATCTCTTTGCTTATGATCTTATCCATGAAATAATGATAATTTGCTTCTATGTCTTTGGTCTTGGCATGATAAATGGGGTTAGCAACAAGATCTAAAGAATTGATATTATCCCCAAAAATGTGTGGAGTGGAAAACTTAAGCCTTAGATCATAATCTATGGTCTTAATCCACATTGCTTCTTGGGTAGCATTTGAAATAGCTCTATACTCAACCTTTTTTTATGAGAGCGCTATAGTTTGTTGCTTCTTTGAAGATCAAGAAATTAACTTTTTACCTACAAAATTAAAGTATCCAATTTAGAACACCATACACAAATATAGGTTGGCCTTGATAGAAATATTTTTCTTAAAGGTCTTGGAATAAGACGCAAAATTCTTGCTTCATTGGATCCTCATATACTACCATGGTTGGAAATTTACAAGATCTAAGCTCATAAATTTTCAAGGAAGATGCACTTCACCCATCTATAAGAGGAAGAGTTGAGAATGTTTCCTTCGTGTCCTAGAGCAATAGATTTCAATGATTTGTGAGTCTCCTAAAATTTTGGTCAAGGAAAAGGTCCTTGCCATGTAGATTTGTTATTGGTCATCAATCCCTAGATCCCCTAAATGGATGCTTGTGAAACCACTAGAACCAGCACTAGAGGTAACATGTAGCTCATCTAGGAATTCATTTCCAAATTAATCCAATTTCTCAAGATTCTCATGGAAAACATATAATGATCTTCTCTTATCCACATAAACATTACCTTCTTGCTTTAAAACACAATGGTGGTTTAAATGTACTCTAGCATGTGTGCTCTTGATCTTGACTAGGGCATGACCCCATGGGTCCTTGAATAGAGGAGCACCATGCCCATTATCTTTCTCATAGTGAGAGTGGTGTCATATTCACCCTCAAACTTGGATCTTTCTAAAAATCATCCACCTTAATGGAATAAGACATAACTTTAGAATAATTTTTGGATTCACTCAAAGTAATAAAGATTTTGGGAATAGATTCAAAGAGCTAGCACTTTCTCTAGTGAAGTCTTTTTTATTCTGATTTCTATCTCTCTTCCACTATGGTGTTTTGTGCACTAGCAATACATCTCTCACCTAATGTTGTTCTTGATTGCAAAATCATGTATGTGATAAATTTTATGTATATATTAGTGTATGACTCGCAAGAATTTGACTAAAAGCACACTATGCTCACAAGCACAAGGTTACACAAACAATCTTTATGTCCTAATGATTTGGCGAAGGAATTTTAATACACAAAGATATTTGAGATCATTACTAGAGGATTCTCCTAAATAGCTCTCAAGAAGAATAAATCTTCTTTTTAATAGATTCCTAAGGTTAAGAAAGGTCATAACCTTTGTATTCTATGGACAGATATATACACACTACTCTTTTCTAAACACATATTTATAGAGAGAGATATTGAGGTCAAGAGTACTTCATTTGTCTTTTTCAATTGAATCCACTTGGAACCTTTCAAGATTCTCAAAATGGCCACTAAGGCTTCCCTTGGGTTCAATTAATTCTTATGAGGGATTAGGCTTCCTTTTTCTTATACTCATGGACTCAAATATTGCCTATTATGGATGTATGCATCAATGAGAAAGTAGAAGAGCAACTTTTCCACGAAGATGGTTATGATAACTTCATTATTGACATCTTCAGGATGATGAACCCAATGTTAGAGAGGTTAGTACCATACGAATGCTATGAGTTTGTAGAGATGGATCAAAGATCTATGAGTAGAATCATTGAGCCTAGCATTAGATAGAACAACACAGTTGAGGAGGTTTAGGAGACCTTAGTGGAGGATGAATACTTTAATGTGGAAGAAGATCTCCTCGAGAACCGAAAGCATTACATGAACACACAAGGGAAAGAGATGTCATATCAAATACAAGAAAAAGAGGATTCAAGTGAACAAGTGAATGACCAAGAAGAAGAATTTAAATGTGCTAAAATGGGTAGCATTGGTCACTTGAGCCATAGTTTTTGACAACAAATAGCAAACCAATTTAGTATTGGTGGCAATGGAAAATGGCAAAGAACTTTGTACCTACATAGGAGATTATGTTTGAGTTGAAGAAGAAAGAGACTCAGTAGCTTTGCTATGTGAATATTGAGATGTATTTGCATGGAGTTCAAGGATTTGAAAGTTGCTTATGCAAAAATCTACACATATAGGATCCCAATGACAGCTAATGCAAAGACCATAAAACAAAGGCCTTACACATATAATGAGTGTACTCTACAAAAATCATGGAGGATATTGACAAACTTATAATAGTAGGATTCATCTATGAAATTGAATATACAGAGTGGGTGCCACCCATCATAGTAATGCCTAAGAAGAATGGAAAGTTATCTTTTACATATCACTCATCATCTGCTTGAAAGTATAGGAATCCAATAAATTTATACCTTCTTGGATGGCTTTTCATACTATAGTTATCTAGGAATCATTCTTAAGGACCAACACAAATTGGTCTTTCCTATCAAATAGGGTATCTTTGCATTTTTTGATAGGCCATTCTACTTGATCAATGCCCTCGATACCTTCCAACACTAGATGTGTCACATGTTTAAGGAATTTATATGTAAGTGCTTGGAACTATAACTAGTTGACATTTGTACATATGCAAGGTAGCACATTATGCATATTCTTGACTTGAATCGAATTTTTGCAAAATATATATAGTATCGTGTGTGTCCCAATTAAAAGAAGTGCATCTTCATGGTGCATCAAGGTAAAACTTTGGGATGCATTGTATCCAAAAATGGGATATCAATAGATGATGACAAAATAAAAGTCATTGAAGATCTATCAAGACCTAAGAATGTCAAAGATGTTCAAGATTTTATGGGCCATTGTGATTACTACTGAAGGTTTATTCATATATATGTTTTCATACCAAAAAAAAAAAATCATTATTGAACAAAATTGAATGGATGGATGATTGTGAGAAAACATTCCATGAGCTCAAAAGTCAGTTGCTAACACTAACCTTGAAAGTCCCATATTGGACTAAACCATTCCATGTGCATATAGATGCATCAAATTATGCCATTAGTTACATTTTACCACAACCAACTCATGATGGAAATACGGACTTTTCAATTGCTTATGTGAATAGGAAATTGAATAGTGCTGAAAAAAATTACATGACTACTGAATGTGAGGGAATCAGAATGATGTATGTAGTAAAGAAGTTTTTACATTATCTTTTTCCAAAACAAATTCAAATTCTTTACTGATCACCAAGCCTTGTTATATTTGGTCAACAAGCCTTGCACTATTGGTACATTACTAAGATGGTTTTAATTCTCACATGGAAGTAGTAGTTGTAGTTTGGCAGAAGATAATATCACTCTTATATTCCATGTGATATGCTTGGATAATACTTGCTCTTTTGGTGGATAAAGCTATGATAATATTTGCTCTTTTGAATCATGAAGCTATGTCTTGGATAGCATTTGTCCTTCTTGTCCTTGTAACAAGGGTTATCTGCTGACACTCGAGACTAAACTTTTCTTGGGCTATGGCATGAATCCTTAGGGCATCTTCTTGGAGTATCTCCTTGGATCATTTTTGGAGTATCTCCTTGGTGGATTTTCTTTGAGCATCCTTGGATCATCTTCTTGGGAACTTTTTGTGGGGTGTCTTTCTAAGGGTTGGGGCCACCCCTTGGGGGCGACCCTCACCCTTGGGGCAGGGGCCACCTCCTTGGGGGCGACCCTCGCTCTTGCACTAGGGGCCACCTCCTTGGGGGCAACCATTGACTTGGGCAAGGGGCCACCTCCTTGGGGGCATCATCGCCTTGGGTGGGGGGTACCTCGGGGTGACATCAAGGACATATGATGTGACATGAAGGGTTGAGCACAAAGGACATGGTGGAAGGAATCAAAACCTAATCATGAACAATGGCAGAGGGCAACAAGAAGGCAACAAGAAATGAGGCCAAAGACCACACTATCTAAGGCAAGAAGTTACACTCTATCTAAATGTAAGAATTGGTATTCCTCTCATGAAAAAGGGAAGGCAACCCTAGGATTAGGTTTCCCTCTCACCTTAGTGCACCTATAGAGTCCCACTCACTCTTGAAGCTTGATTGGGTGCCTCCTCTACTCAGGCTACCTACCTCTTTTTATGGTAAGCACATCGACCCCTCGCCCATTAAGATAATGGTTAGGGCACCCCCTCACTTGCATGTTTGAAGGATGAATTGATGGTGTGCTGCATAAAGAGGAAAATTGAAAAGGTTGTAGTATATGGATTCGAAGAAAAGGTTGACTTGCATGCCAAGGGAAAACTCTATATCACCAATCTCCACACATCTTGGAACAATTTTGGGTGCCTACTATAGTGGGATGACCCCTGCATGACAAAGGGTGATTAGAGCTCCATGGCCTCCTCAGGTGATTGTACCACCATAGCCTCCTCATGTGGGAAAAATATCTCCACATGATGCTATGGGTGACTTCATACTTGGGTTATATGGCACAAGGTGAGCTCCCACCTCAATGCCTTCATGGGTGACTATACCTCCTGAAGCTGAGCTCTAGCCCATATTATTCAGCTGAAGGTGACTCCATATCAAATGCTTCCTAAGATGACTCCATTAAGAGTTATCCCAAGGTGACCCACCTCTCACCTTTGATGTATTTTTAGGTTCTTAATCTACCAGCCCAACTCACCTCACATGGCTACTTCAATGGCCCACTTAATGCATATAAGGATTTGATGTCTTGAAGTGTTTATGCAACCTCTTTCATTTGGGCACCAAAGGATGGCAAGTATTTGGAGCATCAAGGGAAATATTCTCAAAGGAATGTACTTGGATAAAACTTAATGTTTCAAAGGGGAAGGCTACACTATGAAGGCATGGTTTAACTCTAAGGCCCTAAGTGGTAAATTATCAAGCTACGAAGATTCTACTCTTTTGGAAGATGTTACACTCATTGTAAAGTGAAGATGTGTAATGGTAAGTGGTGTAGCTCAGTGATGAGTAGCACCTCCTTTAATGTTAATCCGGGAAGACGTGAGGATGGTATGAAGACCTCGAACAAGTGATGGCACAAGTGTGTGAGTGAGAAGCACACTAACATGCACACACATACACACACACGCACACACACGGCAAGACAAAGAGAAAGACAATGGAGTTCTTTTAGATTACTTCCAAAGTGCTCATACAAGTTCAATTCTATTACAAGCTACCTCAAAAATGAGCTCTCTAGCTCTATTTATAGTTTTTGTCTAGCTTTTGGCCCTGTCCAGGACTAGTGTCTAGCCTAGTTAAAAATTAGGTTCTAGGGCCTATTTGGAGGCTCGAACAAAGTCTAAAAATAATGAAAATTGGTACGATGATACTTCTAATACTTCTCAAGCTCGAGGACTCCTCGGCTTGCACAAAGTGGAGTTACAAAAAGGTGAAATGGTATTTACAATGATTTGTAGTGATGAGATTCACTGTTATGAAGATGTTGTTTTGGAAAAATTTGAATGGCCTACTTGCCAGATCTTCGTTGACTACTTAGCTTGCTTGTGCCTTCCCTCCGCTCTGGCTCCCTTCTTTGGCTTCCTTGTCTTGCGAGTCCTTCGGTGCTTTGACTGCTACTACCAACACCCCCCCCCCTTTCTCGCGTCTATCGTCTCTGACAGACCCTTGTCGAGCTAAGCGTTGGACATAGTATTGAACCACATCTGAAGCAAGGTGGTGTTCTTCTAGTCGCAGCCCCCGTGCTAGGTCTGTTAACAATGCATCCCAATCGACTAGACCTGGAACGTCTGGATGTGGTACCCGCAATTGATCTGAGTGGATGGTCCTCTCCACAGCGAATAGTTGGAGGAGATGTGAGGGCCTGGGTACAAATATATCTCAGTGATATTCCCAGAACCCTGTGACGAACATCTCCTCGAAGGTCTGCTTGAAGCAAGCTGGGAGGTATTTTATTCTTGCATGCCTGGTATATATTACCTTTATTGAGGGAGTGGTGTTCATGTCATATACCAGGTCTAGGTTGCCTGCAGTCATGTAAGCAACGGTGGCAGGTCCTTGAGGAGGTGCTAGATAGACATAATTTAACCACTTGGCACAGCCTTTGACGTTTTTTTACAGCAATGGTAAACTCGAGCCAAGTGCTTCTGCGGAGGACTAGAACGTAACATTTGTTGTATTTGATAAATAACGGCATGTTATTCCAGGTTCAAACCATCTCCGGCTAAGTTTCTAAGAGTCGTATCCGCCAGGTTGGTTGATGAATTGATCCTTTTTTAGCACTTTCAGGGATATCATTAGGGCCGAATTGTGTGGCGAAAGTTGGGGCTTTGCCACATTGTTGTTGAATCTCCGCATTGTAGTCGGCCAGGAGTATACAATATGGCACATACTGATCATCATTGGTGCCTATCCATCTGTGATGAGACATGCTTCGGAAATATTCTGATTTGATAATGGTGTCTTCAATCTTACTCATGGACTGAATCTGGATTGCTACTCGATCTTCATGTGTATTGGCTGTTTTTTCGAGTTTCTGCATCCATTCTGGGATTTCTACCTCTAGTGTGTCCAATCCCTCAGCGGTTTGTTGCCCCCCGACATTGGCATAGGGACATATGGCTCTTCATAGGACTCATCCACTTCGATGGGTACCAATTCTTCTGGTTCTGGCTCGATGACTAGGGAGGGTTGTCTTTCATGCTCAAGTAGCTTCTTTTGCAATTCTTCCACCTGCTCCTTTAAGGCATTTACCTCCTCTAAAGTCGCTGTTGTCTCTATGACCTTGGGTTGTCCATCATGTTCCTTGAGCTGTCGGTGTAGTTCATCTCGTTCCTTTTCTATATCATCATGTGCCTCTAGTAAATCAGCATAGCTTTCTAGGATTGTCTTCATTGTATCTGAGGGGACTGCTTTAAACTGTTCTGGGTCGATCTCGTGGGGGGAGCCTTCCATTGCGGCTTCTAGGTTTTCTTCGTTTTGCTTCTGTAGACGCTTGTTCTCTTCAAGGGCGGTAGCCATGTGTTTTCTGAGTAGGGTCAAATTACGCCGGACTCGTAGATTATCTGTTTAGTAGACTTCAAGTAAAGCTTCAAGTTGTTTGACGCCTGGCAATTGTGATGATTGGGGTGTCTCCAGGAGGGCTTGATGGGCATGTTTGAGTGTGGTATAGCGTTGATTGAGGTCAGCGTTTTCGTCTTCTATAGTTGTAAGCCGCCTTTGTAGTTGTTGGTGATTCGTATTTAGCTGATGATGACGGTCTTCGAGAGCCTCATACTCACTCTGTAGTTGGTACACACATTGATGTAACGTTGAAAACACATTATTTACATTAAAGAATGCAGGGAAGGGAAAGGTTGCAGGGGGAATGGGGAAGGGAATGGGACTCGTGAATGATGTGGAGTCAAGTGGTGATGTGGGTGGAGGGGGTATGGGAGATTGGGGTTGCGTGGGGGGAGGGAGTGGTGCTGTGGCTAGTGATGTTTCCATGGTGTCAAATGTGTGTGTGATCGTGTAGATGGGGACAGTGGGTGTGGTGGATGTGATGTTCGTGAATAGTGTTGTGAAAGTGGGCATGGTAACTCCTCCAAATTGGATGCCGGGAGAGAGAGGAATTCCCATGACATAGGTGGTAATGGTGGAAGTGGGGGTGGTAGTGCCATGTGGTGACGTGAATTGTGTAGCGAGAGGTGGTGAGGGTGGTGATATTGGTGCCTCATGATGTTCCTCTGTTTGTGTAGTTTCTCCTGGTGCTGATACATTCATGTGAATCTGCTTGCCATTGCGCATGGGGTGGGTTGTCACCCATTTCTCAAAGCGATGAATATAAGCCATAGCTGCATGAATGGCTTCATCTAAGCCTACCGCGTCTACGTGAAGGTTCATGGATTCAATAAACATGTCATCCATGCCTTCCTCGGCTAACATTTGGCTCATGAGCACCTTTCCTGTCTCGAGCGGCAGTTTGTGTTGTTTCTGGACTTGCTTCATGGTTTCATACAATCTTTTTATTTGGGCCGAATAGGCTAGGGCACTTACTAGTTCTGAAAGTTCGTCATATTCTTGATCATGTTCCTCGTTTGCTTCTTCTTCTTCTATCTCTTCTTCATCCTCTTCTACTTCTACTACTTCCAGTTGGGTCGGGGCTGAAGTTGTAGTGGTAAGTTGTGGTCTTTGGGTCTGCTCTGGTTCTGTCGCCAGGTTAGACTCATTAATCATGCGGGCGATTTCTTCATCTGTCAAATCGGCTAGGGTGTAGCCTTGTGGGAACTCCAAGTCCGATGGAATCGGAGGGAACACCAGATTGGGTCCTTCTACACTTGGTCTCGGTAGGTGAATAGTAAATGGTCGGACACCTCTGGTGTGGTGGTGGCTCCCCTTGCTTGGGCACATGGTAATTGAACTCCCCCTCTCATTTTCTTCGATGGAGGACCCGCCATTGATAGCCATCTTTGGAATTCTTGGGTCCTGGACCATACTAGTGCTCTTTGAATGGGCACGTCATACGCTAAGCACCTGTAAATTATTTTTGTCAGAGCACAACACCCATGAAGCACATTCTTCTATTTCTTATTCCATCGTTGATGGGCTAGGTGGATTTGATCAATGATCCAGTGTGGCAGATTGATGGTGAGATTCTCTGTCTCTACCAAGTACAAACTGAACTAGATCTTTTTTGGTGGCATCGTGAAGCGTTCTTGGGTGGGGAAAGCGAAGTGTTGCATGATCGTTCGTAGGTGGAGAGCGATAGTTGGTGTCATTGCTACCATGTCCTTCAATTTTTTGAGATCCTTGTGCTTCATCCTTCCTAGAATCATTGTTTCTTTCTCAGTGGGAATATGCATACCTTGCATGTTCAATGCTTCCCGTACTAGGTTGAGGGTCAATTTGAATCTTTTGAGTTCATGGCCTGGCTTCAGTGAGGGTAGCACAAAAGTACTATCTCCTCCCTTGGCTCTGCTAGGGGTGATGGTACTGACAAAGTAGGAGCAGCGCAAGAAATCTGGCTTAGGTAAATATGCCCGAAAATAGCCATCCAAGCCCGCCTTGGTCCATACCGATCGCATTACTTCTGCATTCTGGTACTGCTTGAACTCACGGGTAAAGAAGTGATATCGTCCCCATTTGCCATTAAACTCAAGTTCTGCCTCCCAAAAGTAGGTGTCGTCTCCCAATGGCCCTACAACATCACTGAACCAATGTGTGTGTTTCCCTACTTGACAAGTGTGCCCCTAAGGCGGGTCTTGAATTGGAAGCACATGCACAGCTCTAAGTTCTTGAGGCCTCTCAGTGAGTTGTGGTTCAAGAAGGAAGGCTTCAATGTCCACAATCTGGGCGCTAGACCCTGCTTGGGAACTGGTGCCTCCTGCTTCTGCCATGTCACTACTTGCTTGTTGGTTCTGTGAGAATATAGAAGCATGCGTTAACATTGTAATGGACAAGGTAGAACAATTTTTGTCCCCGTTACAACATCAACATGAGGTGAGTAAGGGGTTAGTAGGTCAGTGAGTGTTCGATGATTGTGTGTATTGTTAGTGAACAAGTAGTCCTATGAGCTAAGTGAAAAATTGTAGTGTGAGAATGATGCCGTTAGTAAGAGCCGATGAATTTACAAATTGGGGTTGGGTGGTTTATTACAAACTTTGGGTCGCCAAGCACAGTGGATGGGTTTTGGTTTTGATTTTGTGGAAACTCTGGAGGGATTTATGAGCGTGACTGCTTGGAAATGAGGCTTTTTAGGGACCCATTCACAAGTGAGTCTACTCGTGCTCATGGGTGCACCTGTGTTGGTGTGTGTCGAATAAGAGTGGGCATCGGTTGTTCGAGTGAGTGAACCATGTTGTACAAGGTGTAGTCTCCGTGTATCTATTTGAGCCCACAAGCAAGCCTTAGGCACCCAAATTTGTCTTGATTGTGGGCCGGCCTTCATCGACTTCTTGGGTACCCAGATAGACCTTACTTTCACCGAAGAATTTTTAGAAGACTTTTTATTAGTGTCGGGTTGTCGATCACTAATAGGAAGCTGAGCCAGTTGTTGTGGCTTATCTGCAATAGGATGCTCGCCTTTTCGTACCCACATTTGTTTTGGTGGCTGGGACACCTTGCTTCATACTTTCTTTTGGCTTTGAGCATAGGTAGTCTGCTTCTTCTGCATCTCATTTGCCTCTAGTTGTTGCATCCCAATGGCCTTTGGAAAAGAAGGGAGTTCCATCGTATCCTTGACTTCTTCATTGAGATAATCATCCCTCTGCATCACATAGTTTTGGACAAGAATAGCATGGTCATCTTCATGTGTACTCCTAGAAGGACCAAGAGTGTGTGCCTTTCCTAGTTCCTTGAGTGCTCCATTATGTAACTCAACTGTAATGCGACTTTGATTTACCCATACCTGAAGAATTCCACTTCTTAGGTTTAGGTTGACTACATGATCATAGATCCAATCTTGACCCAAGATAAGAGGCGCAGTGAGATCCTCGTCTTGACACACTAGCACTTTAACTGTTGTTAGCACATCTTGAAAGTAGAGGGGAAGTTCCACCTCCCCCATACAAGGGGTTTCCACACCTCCCAACCCTATGAGATAGGCTTCTATAGGATTGACACTCAAGTTCAACTCTTGATAGTAAGCAAGTTTAACAGTGCTAGTGGCTACTCCTGAGTCAATCAAGGCTCTTACAGTCCTTGCACTCGTTCCTTGTCCTATATCTAAAGTCACAAAAGGACGTCGATCAATTATTCTATGAGAGCTAATACCTGAAACTTCACACATATCCATGTGATATCCTGGTTGCACATAGTCATCTGTCCTAGGCTGATCTCTACCCTGTCTTCTCAATTTCATCCTTCGGATGCGTGCCAAATCTTCTGGCTGTGCTCTTCTCGAATTCGTTTTTCTTCTTCCTTGCGTTTCTTGGCAGTGTTGAGTCTATTTAGCATCTCTTCAGTTAGGGGTTCTTGATATAACTTGACTCTGCATCCGCTTATGTAATTAGGAAGAATATCGCCTTCTAAAGTGGCTAGTTGTACTGCTCCACTAGTTGAAATCCTATTGATGATCATGGGTCCATAACCACGCTTCTCTAATTTTCTCACATGTTGCTTCAACGTGTAGACTAAAACTAGGTCTCCGGCTTTCAAGCCCTTATCCTTCACATGGGCATCAAAGTATGCCTTCTATCGTTTCTTAGCTGCATATATCCCTGCGGCAGCCCTCAGTCTTGTTTCACCTAGTTGTTCAAGGTCAAAGATTCTAGAGGAAAGCTCATGGCATGTCCACTCGTGCTCTTGTGCTACTTTCAATGTAGGTATCAAGAAGTCCAATGGTAGCACTGCATTTTGGCCAAATACCATCTGAAAGGGGGTGACTTGGAGTACTGTTTTATAGGCAACTCGGTATGCCCAAACAGTATGGTGTAGTTGTTTGTTCCAATCGGAGCGTTTATTATTCACTAATTTGGTAAGCACATTGCATAGAATCTTGTTTGTGCTTTCGGCTTGCCCATTAGCTTGTGGGTGATAGTGTAATAAAGTAAGTCTATGATCTAGGGATCCGATGGCTTCAGACAGATCTGAAATCGGATACCGTTTGGTCACTCGTCTGTAGGACCAAAGATCTCAAGAGTAGACTCAAGCATAAGTCATGTGCTCTCATATTCAAGTAATCCACTTAGCCTAGTGGTTAAGTCTCATGGTTGTGAAGGAGGAGGTCTTGGGTTCAACTCCCATGGGGAGCATGGGGAGAGAGTTTTGCCCAAAGAGCTCTAGAGCCTTCTAACTCAAGTTAACGTGAGTTAACTTGAGTCCAGTGGACTTAACTCAAGAGGTCAGTACAACAACCACTAGTGGACTCTAGTGGAAGGTACTAAAGTAGTGGTCGAGATCACTCCAGCCACTAATAGACTCTAGTGGTGGATATGAAAGGAGTGGAGGAGATTGCACATGCACTTGTGGACTCTAGTTACATTTGTGGTCCTCATTAGTTCAAGCAGCTATATATACAGGCATAAGGTTGGGAGGAGAGTCATCTCTCAAGCTTATGGTGGTCATAATTCTTAGATTGTTGCATTGGTATCAGAGCTCTAGGCAAGCTTTCATGGTGACCTTGCTATGCTCATCATCTTCCTCATGCTTCCATGTTCTCAACTGCCTATGCGTGGAGTCGCTTTCTCTCCGGCGTGCATCAAACCATCCCGAATCGTCATTCTCTTGGCGGGCATAGCATAAGGAGAAGATTAGCAAAACAATCTTCGTGCTGTGGTCGAGGACGGATTTGATCTCATGACCTCTGTCTAGAGAATCTAATCGCCTATCCACAAGGCCAAACAGGCGTTCGCGAAGAGCGCTTTAGACGAAACTTTGTTATTCGATATTTGCGCTGCAGAAGCTCTTAATCATGAGCTAAAAAACAAGTTTACTTTCTCTGCTGTTAGCCCGCGGGATTCGAACCCCCGCCCATTTGTTGGGAGCGCTCTGCTCTAACCACAAGAGAGAACCGCCCGCGTGAAGACTTGTCCGCAGCAGACATTACTGATCGAAGCCGGCGCTGAAGAACTTAATTTGAAGATCTAAAAGCATACAATCTCTGGTGAAGCAGAGGGAACTCGAACCCCCGCCCCCGCAGCTAGAGGACGCCCGCCTATCCATAAGGCGACAACCGATTGACGAGAGGTAGTCTGCAAAAAACTAATCTTTTGCTAGAATCTGGCGCTGAGGAAAGCTTCAATCAGAGAACAAAAGGACGTGCCGCGCGCTGCTGTAGCCGGGACTTGAACCCAGACGGGTTGGAAAGGAGCCAGAAGATATAGCCACGCGCCCAGCCCGATTGTTTGTTCTATAGTGCAGAGCAAAATTTAGAGAAGCAGGAAGCAGAGCTGAAGTAATAGCCCAATTCTCATCCATTCAAGGAGCCAAATCAGTTGCCAAACCCGAGAAGTATTCTGCTTCAGTTGTCGCAGAGTTTGATGGAAGTGGAGTTGTGGAGTGAAGATCCGGAGGCCTAAGTTAGTCGATATCGACGGACCAAGTCATCCAAGATTATTTCTTGATGAGGAAGCTTCAAGAATGGTGAATAGCTCATGGCAAGGATCAAGAGGATGAATCACTCTTCCAAAGGATCAAGGGAAGGACGTAGCTCTATGTGGAGCTAAGTATTTTCCAGTTTTTGCTTGGCCTTAATGCTTGATTTATCTTGTTTTCATTATTCTACACTTAATCCTAGATGCACATTGAAATAGCCAAGATTTCAATTGATTAAGTCTAGATTAGAATAATGAATTAATCCATTTCTCATTCCAAGCATTAGTTTGCATTAAGGAAAGACTTGATTTCAAAAAGATCCTTGTGCATCAAAGAATGTATTTTGGTAGTTTAAATACATATTTCCTTTCCATTGAGTAAGTTTTCTATTGCACCTTAAGGGTATTTTTTATATCGTAGTGCATTTAGACAAAGGAAAGGATATACATGCATCAGGATTGCATGATATACATTCTTAGTACAAGAAAAAATCGTGCATCAAGCTCATGCATGATTGTTGTATTATTTTTTAGGCATGCAAAGAACATGCATGCATACGCATGTGAGCATATGCTTTTGCATGTAGATACATGCATTTGCATGGAAGAATGGAATGTTGTTTGCAAGTAGATATGAAAATGTACTCTCTTAGTATTTAGCTTACTTTGCAAAGCTCGCAGTTTGACATTAGGGAAGACCAAGGACTAGTTAGTTGCAAAGACATACTAGTTCTAGTTTGCAACTCAAGTAATTAGTCAATTTCTTCCCAAGTCGATACTCTACTATCAAACATAAATACTTAATGAGAATTAAGTATGTTAGATGTCTTGCTAGGTATGAGTAAGCACTAAGAGAAAGTTAAGTAATAAATTTCCTTGATGACCAAGAAATTTTAATTACTTGCAACTCTTTTGTGATGTATGATGACTCTAAGTCCTTGATGTACTTAGAAAGTCATGCGGATAAAGCTTTAGTTGATTAGTTATATATTTTATGTAACTTCTCAAGCATCCCAAGGTTGGATGAAAACGTCAACTATATTTCCAAGTTCCTTGAGTACTCTTCTATTTAGAAGATTTCGAAAGTTTAAAGAAGTTTCTTTGTGGTTTCAAGATTTGTATCTCATGATGAAACCTCGATAAGTAACTTTTTGGAATTGAGATATGAAATAGTCAAGCCTTCTATTTCATGTGAGATCATTCTCCTACCATGTTTAAGATGAATTTATTTTTGGGAAGGTAGATGTTCCAAGTAGAGGATCTTAATTGATTCATGAACTCTTCCCAAAATACACATAAATTCATATTATATGATAGGTCCAGGGAATGATGCAGGCGAAACCTCTTTAGGATATAAATGTTTTGCCAAGATATAAAGGTACCAATCTTTTATAAATTTTCATTTGATTTCATCCCAAGGGGTGATGGAAATCAAAGGTTAAACCTCAACATCAATTGATCCTTGACGTCAATAAAAGGATGTTAGGTTCTATAGTTGCATCTCTAGTAAATGATGCAACTAGCTAAGCAATCTTTAGGAAACTAATATAAGTCCCTAAGGACTTGAAGCAAGTGTGAACTTTTCATTTAGGAATAGAAAAATCCAAGAAATGGATTTTCAATCCATGAACTTCTCCTAAACAAGTTATAAAGTTCAAAGTTGTGTTCACAGTAACATTACTATTGGATCAATCATCAATAGATTCTTGGACTTTAAACATAATTTTGATTGGTGAAATATGTTTAAAGGACTCTAGTAACATCTGAAGATTGACCAATAATAATGAGTTTTGTATCAAACTCAAGAATAGAAGTCGATATCACATAAATGGAAGTTCAACTTAAACTTTTATAGTGACATGGGAAACCATATCCAAAAGGTGATATTTAGTCTCTAGTTTGATACTCAGGAAATGAATACAATTGAATCAGTAAATTTTTTGGATATTATTTGAAAGAATTTCTTTCAAATGTTCTTTTAACATTGCAAAAGATTCCAAGATGAATCATTTGCTCAAGTTATTTGATTCCTTAGAAGGAATCTCAAGTCTTTGAAGAATGGCATTCTTTCAAGTATTGAGAATGAAATTCTTCATACTCTTTAGTCTGTAAGTAGTTCCTTAGCAATTCCCAAACCATCAGTATTGGTTAATTAAGTCCAAATAGTGATATAACCCAAAGGTATATCAAAGATTCTTAGCTTTGGAATCTGAGAGGCATAAGTGTATGCTTGGACTTGAGAAAGATCTCTAAAAATCCTGCAGGTAAGCAAAGCAGCTTAAAGATAGTTTAAGAGATCTTAAAGATAAAGACTAAAGTCTTTATTTTTATCGCAAGATCAACCAGACTTGATCAATCTTGGCCATGATTGTCCAAGTAATGTGCGATTAGAACTACTTTGTAGATTGCCCAAGTATTGGCAATAAAATTCCTTTTGGGAATTATTCCCTCAAGTTCCATTTATTCGATGGAAAACTGTGAAAAAGAGTAAGTTGTTCCAAGTCTGAACAGAGTAAAGAAATTCCAAGAATGTAGTCTGCAACCGTGAAAATGGTAATTAAGTCTGTGGAAGGTAAAACATAAGTGTTTACCTATCCTTAAAGGGATTTTGGTACAAATCCAGAAAGCATGAGCGGATGCTTAAGACTTAAGCAGTAAAGAGATTCCTAAATAAAGTCCCCGGGGTAGGTACCTAAAGCAACAGTAAAGAAAGGAATCTAAAGACAAGAAGTCAAAAGCTCTTGTCGCTACAAAATTGGTCAAGGGTAAACCAATTGAACTTGAATTCAAGAAAATTCAAGTACTTGGAATTTTGATTGGTTTTCATTTGAAAACCCTAGCAAAAAGGACTGGAGATATTCTATTAAAGGTTTTCAAGTTCCCAAGGTAAAGCACATGATTGTGAGACGATCATGTGAAGGAATCAAAACCTAGAAAATCTAGTTAGAGGTAATGCCTGAAACTTCCAATTCTTGTAAAAGAATTGAAGAAATAAGGTACTCTATCAAGAGATGTTTAGACTTTAGGATAAGAATCACCCACACATTAATGTGAATATAAAATAGGGTGGTATGGGACACCAGATTTTATAGTCAGATTGATGTAGGAAAGATGGAATGGGACATCGGACCGTAGGATGATGATTATCTTTTAGTCCTAGTTTGGATTTTGAAGTTAGGTTTCATCCTCAAGGGAATTAAGACTTCAAGGAAAAGTTTAATTCGTAAAGGATGAAAGTAGTATCTTACGATACTTCAAGGTAACTTCAAGATTAAGGAAATTGAAGATATGAAGTAAGTAACTTCCAAGATCTTCATAGAACACTTCAAGTTTAAGTGTTATTGATCAGAAATATTTGATAAATTTTCTGAAAGAAGTTGGACTTTTACTTTGAGTTGATCTTTTCAACTAAAGATTCAATTGACTAAGTCAAGTATCAAGTTCCTAGTGTAACTTGATAAATTCACTCTTTTAGACTCAAAGAAATGCACAAGAATTGCATTCACGATTAGGAGTCAAAAAGACTGAATGTGACATGAACTTAGTCTCAAGTGAAGCATTATTTGAAAACTAAACTCATCGATAGAACCTCAGTGGGTCGACACACTGATGTTGGTTACCACACTAGTATCTTGTGGTTGGATGATGTTTTTTATTTTCTTTGTATCTTTCTGAGAATCCAGCTTATTTCTCTGAAAGATAAAGACAATGCTTCAATATCTTGTTGAAATAGATCTTTGAAAAGTAAAAAGTCCTGAGTCATCTAGTCTTTGACTCATAGCAAGTTTATGTATATTCAAAGTTTGAATTGGTTGTACAGAGTCTTAGTTATTTCTTTCCGCTTTCCAAATCTTTTGAAATTGACTCAGATATAGTATCTGATTCCTTTTGCAAAAGACCAGGGTTAGCCGGTTAGAATAAAATAACTAACTTGAACATCCTAGATAGATGTTATGTACAAGAACCTTTTCAATCTTCAAAAGATGATAAGTCTAAATAGACTTATTCATTTGATTTTGCTTCAAGTTATAGCATAAAAGATTTCCTAGAGTCCAGTATACTCTAGAATAGAGAAGTTAGGAATTGCTCATCAGATTGACAATTCCCAAGAACTTTCAGTTAAAGTCTTTGAGAAAAGTGTCCTAAGTTGGACAAATTTTCATTTTGAATTTGAATTGGTGAAGTTAGTATGGTTGATTCCACCGGAATGGTAAACTTTCTCCTACAGTTTACATAGGATTTTTTCAACTCATTGGGACAGAGTAGTCCTCTAGTCAGGTGAAAAAACAAGTAACTGTTGGATCAAAGTAAACCATTAAAGTTAGATGTATGGGAGAAACAAACTTCAAGTTTTCCAAAACAACTTCAAGTGAATCAAGAATTCTCAAAGTCTTGTGAGGGATAAGAATCCCACCTTCATTACTAAGACCATGCACCAGTTATGCCTAGAAATGGACTAGTAATTTGAATCCACCTAGTTCACATGTTTGTGCCTAGATCGCACATCCAGAAACTGTGAATTAGCCAGGGATATCTGTTTAGATCCACCTTTATTATTCATTCACTATTTTGTACTTTGACTAGTTTATCAAAGTGCAAACCTGGATAGTGTTTTGAATCATTTGGGCACGGATGCCACCACAGAGATGAGACATGTTCTTCCAGTTCTAGAACATGACCATGTTCTTCCACTTTTAGAACATGAGGCTCGGGGGTTGCCTACAGTTATATATATAGCTTTATTTTCGAGGACGAAAATCTTTCCCAAGGGGGGAAGAATGTAATAAAGTAAGTCTATGATCTAGGGATCCGATGGCTTCAGACAGATCTGAAATCGGATACCGTTTGGTCACTCGTCTGTAGGACCAAAGATCTCAAGAGTAGACTCAAGCATAAGTCATGTGCTCTCATATTCAAGTAATCCACTTAGCCTAGTGGTTAAGTCTCATGGTTGTGAAGGAGGAGGTCTTGGGTTCAACTCCCATGGGGAGCATGGGGAGAGAGTTTTGCCCAAAGAGCTCTAGAGCCTTCTAACTCAAGTTAACGTGAGTTAACTTGAGTCCAGTGGACTTAACTCAAGAGGTCAGTACAACAACCACTAGTGGACTCTAGTGGAAGGTACTAAAGTAGTGGTCGAGATCACTCCAGCCACTAATAGACTCTAGTGGTGGATATGAAAGGAGTGGAGGAGATTGCACATGCACTTGTGGACTCTAGTTACATTTGTGGTCCTCATTAGTTCAAGCAGCTATATATACAGGCATAAGGTTGGGAGGAGAGTCATCTCTCAAGCTTGTGGTGGTCGTAATTCTTAGATTGTTGCAGATAGGGAGCATACTTCTTGTGTACTACCAAGAATTCTTGGAGAAGATTTTCAATAACTTCATTCAAGAAGTGGGTGCCTCTATCACTTACTAGCTCTATGGGTAGCCCGTATCTTGTGAATACATTCTCAAATAAGAACTTAGTTGTCGTTTGAGCATCGTTCTTCATGGGAGCTTTTACTTCCACCCACTTAGTTAGATAATATGTGGCCACAATAATATATTCAGCATGTGAACCCTTAGCTGGGGGGTTAATAGGACCGACAAAGTCTATTCCCCACTTAGAGAATGCACGTCCACCCATCATAGGTTTCAGAGGCATCTCATCTTTGCGTATAGGATACTGAGTTCGCTGACAAAGATCGCACCTCTTCACGTAGGTATGTGCATCCATGTGAAGGTTCGGCCACCATAATCCTGCAAATAGGATTGCCTTGATCACCCAGTCTGGTCCAAAATGTCCTCTTGCTACACCTTGATGAGCAGTTTCCAAGATCTTGAGATATTCACTCTCATGGGCACATAGTCTCAGGTAACCATCTCTACCACGCTTGTATAAATTATCACCAATAAGTGAGTAGTCTAGGGCTTCTACTTCTAAACTTCTCCTCCCCGCCAGGGTCATATCTTGAGGGAATGTATTCGTCCTTAGGAAGGCTACTAGTGGTTCACTCCAGTCTCGTACTAGAGACACTTGGTACAAAGTTGCGTGCTCCATAGGTGGTTTAACACTACAGACTTGGCATTCCTTACACAACTTATGAACATCTGCTTCCATAGTTGGCCAATGCACTCCGAATCTCCTTAGTGTCTGTAAAGTTCTTTGCCTCGAATGGTGTTGCTCTAATGCACCTACATGTGCTAATTGCAACCATTTTGCGTACTCATCCTCTTCCACACAACAAGCCAATATCCCTTGATCTGTTTGTTTGTACATACTTCCTGCCATGATATGGTACTTCTGGGCTTTTACTATCTCCCTGTCTTGAGTGTTTATGACTGGGTGGTTAGGCCCGTATGTCAATACTGGCACTAATGGCTTAGCCCATTGAGGTACAACTTCCAAATTAAACAAGTAAGCATCAGGAAGGTCATCTGACACTCATTGTGGGGCTTCTCCAGAGGTGAGCCTAGAGAGATAATCTCTCTTTGGTGAGTCTTTCCTTTCCTCACCAAAACTTCAAAGTCATACTCCATTAGCAAGAGGAACCATCTTACTAATCTGCCCGTATTGCATGGCTTGTTTACCAGATATAACAGTGCTTGATGATAGGTAAAAAACTTAAACTTATTTGCAAGAAAATAGTGTCTAAACTTTTTAACCGCATACACCATGCCTAATCCTTCTCGTTCAGTGGTGGTATAGTTTCGTTCAGTTGCATTCAACTGTCTTGTGGCATAGGCAATTGGGAGATCCATATTACCTTCACTTGTAGATTGTGCAAGCACACATCCAATAGCATAATTGGATGCATCTACATGAACATGAAAGGGCTTATTACAATTTGGTGTGGTCAAAATTGGTGCTGAACATAATCTCCTCTTAAGCTCATTGAAGGAGTTCTCACACTCTTCAGTCCACTCAAAATTAGTCAAAAGTCCATACAGAGGCTTTGCTATGATGGCATACATGTGTATAAACCGTCGGTAATAGCCACAATGCCCCATGAAAGCTTGTACTTCCTTGACATTATTGGGTCTAGGTAGCTCTGCGATGGCCCTCACTTTCTCCTCATCCGTGGATATGTCATTCTTTGACACTATGTGTCCTAGAATCTTGCCTTGTGTGACCATGAAAACACACTTTTCTGGGTTCAAGCAGACTTGATATTCTCTACATTTGTCAAAGATTTGCCTGAGTTTAGGTATATATGTATGTCTAATGTTGGAATGAGCACAAAGATCGTCAACATAGACCTCTAAAGTCTTCCTAAGGAACTCTTTAAATACATGACACATCAGCCTCCGGAAGGTAGCGGGTGCATTGCTAAGCCCAAATGGCATTACTCTAAAGGCAAATATGCCCCACTCTGTGGCAAAAGCCATCTTATGCTGATCTTCTGGTGCAATGGCTACCTGATTGTAACCAGAAAATCAATCAAGGAAGTTGTATACTTCCTTGCCTGCTACTCTTTCTAATAGATGTTTGGTAATTGGAGTTGGATAGTTATCTCGAATTGTGGCTGCATTAACCTTCTTCAAGTTAATGCACACACGTAACTCTCCATTCTTCTTGGCACCACTACAATGGGGGATACCCACTCAGTGTGCTCAATTTCATAAATAAATCCAGCTTCCACTAGACGATCTATCTCTTCTTTGATCTTGGCAGCATAATTATCATTGTATGTGTATGGCTTTTGCTTAGAAGGTTTGGCATCTGAGGTCATGGGGATAGTGTGTGAGCATATGTCAGGATCCACACCTTTCAAGTCCTTGTAACTCCAAGTGAATACATCTCTGTATTCTCTTAGCAAGGCTATCAATTTGCGCTCTTCTTCTTATGTCAGGTCATGTCCTATGTAAGTGCATCTCTCCTCTCCTTCTTCTAGGGCTACAACTATTTTCTTGGTGGTTTCTTTGTTATCATAGGCCTCTCCTGATTGTGCCTCGCATTTAGGCATTCTTACCATGACTCTTCTATCATCTATTTCATACTTCTTAAAATTTTCAAGGACCTCAAACAAAGATTCTTCTTCATCTGGGGTGACTTCCTTCTTCTTCCTCTTCTTGCCTTCACTCTTGGAAGTCACTTGTGTGGTTAATCTCACATCATTTATAAGCTCACCATGTCTCTGAGGATGAGCTTCTACTTCGTAGAAGTACTCTTCATCTGATGCAAAAGGTGGGTCCATAATGATTGATTCTAGATCGGAGTCACTCGCATCCTCAAATGCATCAGGGCTAGGTTCGCATTCCTCTAGAATCGAATCTCCCATGATTGGCTCTATTGAGAAGACTGAAATGTCATAGCCATCCTCATCACAATGGGGTGTCCATTGTTCTTCATTGATGGCTACATCCATTGTTGCTAAAACTTCCGCCCAGCCATGAGGTTCAAACTCTTCGTCAAGAAATACTACAGGTGCATAGGTTGGGTCTTGAATTGATCTATGTATCTCTTTCACACCTACCTCTCTGGCTTTTTCTCTCTTCTCCTCTTCTACTACCACTTTGCACATCCATAGGTGTGTGTCTTCATGCATCCATGAGGGTCCTGATCCTATGGAGTGCACAGACTCAGTATCATCTTTGGCTCTATGGATGGGGTCCCATTGAATGGGGGGTACATCCCTATGAGAGTAATCTTTAAGATTCACTTTGGTTGTCACACCTAAGTGTTGCAAATACAAGGAATTGGTTCCCCAATCCTGTACCACTTGCAATTGTCGCATAAATGGTCTTCCCAAAATCATCTCATAGGCATGATTTTTGCTAAAGTCACATATAGCAAATGTATGCTCGAACTCAACACCACAGGTAGTGAGAGTTATTCCTTCTAGCAGTCCTAAAGGTCTCTCAATGTGACCATCGGCCATCTGCAATTTCATTCTCGTTGGCCTGAGTGCTGGCTTGCCCCAATGCTTCCATAGGGAAGTGGTAGCAATTGCAACACCTACACTAGAGTCCAGAATTGCCTTGGTTGTGTATCCCTGATGGGTAATGGGAAGATAAGTGTTTCCCTCTTCACCCTCACTCATGTCTCCTATCTTGTCTAGAGGTATCTCTGGCACAGCTCTATGAGATCCCACCTGGGAACGAGGTTTAGCTACTTCTGGCACTTGTTTGGCTACATGTTTCCATAGCTCTGGTCTAACCTTGAGTAGCTCTTCTAAAGTGAGATTGCACTGCACTTTATTGTTCTTTACTACCTCCGTATTTCTAGGTATTACTAAGTCTTCGTTTCTTACCATGACTGTGGGTGCTCTCATACAAGTGGACTTTGCTTCCCATGGGTCTATGAAATGGGGCAATTCCTGTAATGAGTTAGACAGGAAGTCTAAGCTCTCTTGAGACTGGGTACTCTCCTGATCTCCATAAATGGATGGAATGTCTTGTGGGAATTGATCATGCGCGTCATCCACAAGTTCAAAGGGAGGAGGGACTTCACTCTCTTTAGCCCACTTCTCTTTTTGAATCTCTCATAGGAATTCTGAGTATAGGTGTGTATGAGTGTGATCATTAACAAAAATATGATCTGTGTAAACATTTGAATTAACAAATATATGTTTATATTTTATCTATTATAATAGTGTGTGTGTGTGTGTGTGCATGTAATTATTAAGGTATTTAATTTAATTTTACCTTAACGTGAACTTAAATTAACTATATTAAAGAATTATTAAAATAAAAGAACAAAAACGAAAGAAATAGAATAAAATGAAAAATAAAAAAGAAATATATGATGACTCGTGTGTGTGTTAAAGAGTGGTTTGAATGGTTTATGCATTTAAAGTGAGTAATGTGAATGAATAAAAGAATAGTATGTGAGTATGTGTGTTAAAGAGTGGTGCATATGGGTTGTGTAATTAAAGTAGATTAAAAGAGTGGTATATGTGTGTGTGCTAAAGAATGATGTGCATGAAAAGGTGAATGTGTGCACATAGTATATATATGTGTGTGTAATCTTTTATTTTCTAATTATTTTTGCAGGTACTTTGCTCCTCTCTTTTTTCTTTCCTCGTGTCATTTTCTTCTCCTTTTTCTGCTACTTGTGCAAGGGAGAGAGAGAGAGAGAGAGAGAGAGAGAGAGATTTAGATAGGTGCTGCATGTATGAGACATTTGTATAGCTCATGCTTATTCCAAAGGAGAGTCTTATTTCCAATTTATCTAGTGCATCATGAGTGAATTGTTGTCACAATGTATCTCCAAGGGTTTCTTATCTTTGAGGCGATCTGAAAGAGATCTGGGCAGAGTAATTGATGTCCTCAAGCCTGGACCACTGGCTATTCTTGACTCGTATGTGCCCAGCTTGTTATTGTAAGTGGCTGCTCTATGTTCAGATTATCTTCAATTTTGGCTCCTCTACTAGGTGCTCTACCTATCCCTTCAAGAGTTGAAGTATAGCTGTTGTATGAAAAAGGAAGATATACATAGTTTCTCTGCGTGTGACAGAGATTTTTCAGTCATCGTGTAGGAAAGAGAGATTTATATTACGAGCAAAGAGAGAGAGGTACAGGTTTAATAGCAGAAATGTGGACAGAGATAAGTGGTGACATTTTCTTCTGATTGCACGCACAGACAAAGAACTTTTGAAGAAGGAGGTATAGGGAAACTTTTTGAGAACATTTCCTTTAAGGCAAGGCATATGAAGAACAACGAGCAGCTTGAAGGATTTGCGTGCTCAAAGTCTGTGAGAAAGAGATTATGGGCTACAATGAGAATTGTAGGAGAGAGAGAGAGAGAGAGTTATTAGCTCACCTCCACTCATCCTGACCAATCTGACAGGCCGCGAGCAGTTGATTTTGACGTGTAGCACAGAGAGAGAGAGAGAGAGAGAAAGTAAGAAGGCCTCCTTGGACTACAGATCTATTGATGCAGAACACAAAGAGAGAGAGAGAGAGGGTGATGAGAGAGTGAGTGAGAGAGAGAGAGGGTGATGAGAGAGTGAGTGAGAGAGAGAGAGACAGAGAGTTAATTAGTTATTTAATAGTGATGTAATTTATTTTATAGTTACTTCATTTATAATTTATTTATTTATTTTATAAATAATTAATTGATTTAATAATTAATTAATTTTATAATTAAAATCTATGCATATACTTATAGTTAATGAATGCATAAGAATTCCTAATTAGATATATGAGTATACATAAGTGCATGTATGAATGTGAGTATGCATGTGTGCATGTGTAAATATATATGCATAATGATGTAGATGAGATGCATATTCATGTTAGCAGGTATGCGTATATGAATGTGTGATAGCATAAGTATGTGATTATGTTAGCATGTGAAAGTGTATTCACATGATTGAGCATACATTAGATGTATGAATGCATAAAAATGCCTAACTAGTTATATTTGTGTGCATGCATATGAGTTAGATGCATGTGCATGAGAAATGCATATGAGTGTATATGCATATAAGATGAGTGCAAGTCAACATGTATGCATGTGAGTGCATAATATTAGGTGCATGTATGCATGGGAATGTATATGCATATTAGCCAATGCATAAGCATGATGTGTGTGGTATGAGTTCATGTATATGCATGAGAATGCATGAATGCATAATATGAATGCATGTGTGCATAAGTAAACATAAGTACATGGCTGTATGCATATGTGTAAGCATGAAGTATATGTATGCATATGCATATTAGAAACATATGAAAGTATGTGTTGGCATAAATGAATGTGAGTTAATATGAGTTTATGAAAGTGAGTTAGCATATGTTAGCAATGCTAGCATGAGTATATGAGTGTGTGTTAGCATATGCATGTGAGTGTGTATTAGCATATGCATAAGAGAGTGAGTTAGCATGTGTTATCATGAGTATAAGTTTATGAATGCGTGTTAGGTTTATGAATGTGTGTTAGCATAAAAGTACATGAGTTAGTATAAGTTTATGAATGTGTAGTATATGTATGGATGTTGTATTAGTGTATGTTAGCATGCATGTATATAAGAATGGGTGATTACATATGCATGAGCATGAGTGCATCTAAGTGTGAATGCATGTGCATGAGTGCATCTAAGTGTGAAAGCATGCATATGAGTGCATCTAAATATGTAATGCATGAGCATGAGTGCATCTAACTGTGAAAGCATGCATATGGGTGCATCTAAATATGTAATGTATGTGCATGAGTGTATGTGTTTGAAAGATTAATGCATGTGCATGAGTATGGATATAAGTAGTATGTATGCATATGTGTATGCATGAGGTATATGTATACATATGCATATTAGCAGTATGTATGAATGTGTATATATATAAATGATAAGAGTTGAAAGTAAAGCATGAGTATGATTTTATGTTTCATAAAATGTACTTATGTTTTCGAATGAATTTTTGTAGCATTGAAGAAGATGAAGAGGACCGAATGATTTTTGCAATAAGTATTGATAAAGATTGATGAATATTGATGAAGTATGACAAGTCTTTACAAGATCGAAGATTGGAGCTGCTGATTCGTTGCTTCATCCACCTTTTCTAAATCCAATTTTAAGCTTACCTTTGTATTAGCCATTTGCATCAAAATATTTGTATAGGGTGCATTATAGTTCCGCATTAAATTAGCAAATTTATGACTGAAGAAGGATTTAGCATTCTGAGAAATACAGTTTATAACTATTCATCAGCCAATTGATAACTTTCATTATTTTAAATTTTAGATGTCTACTGGACCTTTGCATGAGCCTAGGAATGAGTCTATGCATAGTGGATCTGTGAACGAAAATAGAATTGCTACATCTTTTAGAATCTTTATTACCACCACCTGTTGATGATACTACCACTCAACCTAAAGACAATGAGGCTAATAAAGAAGTAGAAGTAGAGGAATTTATCAAAGATCGTATTACTAATGAATATCTAGTGTCACCATCTTATGAATATTGTTTATCTAGATTTCTTGTTGCACAACCTTATGGTCATGATTTAGATTAGGCCATTTTTCACATGATGTATATATGGGGGTCTTGAAGAGCATGCCACATGGCATCATTTTGGATGGACTCCGTATTTGGTAGAGGAAAGGATGAGAAATCTCTCTCATCATTCGAGATGAGAAGTGGACGGTTCAGACGCGGTTGGGAGGAAAATGAACATCTCTGTGTGTTGATGGAGCACGATCGGATGGTAAAAGAAGAGAAAACGTCATACTGGTATCAGAGCATAGCCACAATCATCATGGATTTTTGCATGCACTACATGGGGTTTGAACCCATGCCACAAGGTAGAGAGGCGAAGAGCTTAGCCAAAATGCCATCCCTTTTTGATGCATCCAAATCACGCGCAACAGGTAATAATCTCTTACACTGCTGACGGATGGAGCGTTCACAAGAATGCCTTGAGATGGAGCTTTGAGATGTGCATCTTCTTAGAGTATAGATGCTCACACAAGAAGTACAAATTTTTGAAGCAACATCTTAACTCACCACATCTATGAGATAAAGTTCATGGCATAACCATGTGCAATGGCCTACCATTTTTGTTTTTTCGTAGTTTTTGGTAAAGATGCACATCTGATGTAAGCATGTGAAAAAAAAAGTTATTTCTTTCTCTACTCTTTACAATGAAGAATCCATGCCAGCATAGATATTTTCCAAGCGTGAGTTATTCAAGAAGCAAAACAGAAAAGCTTCCAGTGATTTCTTCCACTCACAGATGTGAAAGGGATAGGGCAATCAGTAAAACAATGAGCAAAGGTAGAAGATGACGTTGTCCTCTATGGAAGATAAGGAAATTTATGGCATCCTGCATGATTCTAGCAAGAAGGAGGAGTTATGGTCTCAATTTCAGAGTTGAATGTTTTTGAATTTTTGTAAGAATCTACATTTTTGAGAGGGATAATGAAGGATTAGAGGGCCAAGTTTTTTCAGGGAAACCATATGTATGGAGAGTATGGAATATAAACTCTCATCTTCAGTCAAGAGTTCCCTCAAATTACAAGAAAGCATAAGGTTAGGTGCCTTCAAAATAGCCTACTTTTATAATTTCCACATAAATTTCAGGTGCTATTTGTGAGAAGTGGCCATTTCGGGAAGGGGATATAAAGAGGGATTTTTCAAAGATTAGTAGGAAAAATCATGCATACTTATAGTGTAGTGTATTGACTTATAAGATACAGAAATCCAAAATATACCTCAGTATGATGGGAGTTTGAAGCTCCACAAAACCTCCTTCCATCATAGTTTGAGAAAAATTTCGACACCTGAATCTGAAAAATTCCCATTTTGGAAGAGGGAAAAGGAGGTGCGGTAAGTTAAGGAGGAAGTTTAGTTCCTCAAAACCCCCTTTCCTCACTTTTTGGAAAAATTGCAGGTAATAGTTTTAACCAAACCCCAACTGTGGGAGTAAGAAAAGGGACTATTTAAGAAGCTTCCTATAGATTAGTACATACATACATGAATAATTGTGTATGAATTACCTTGGAGAAGAGAAAATCCAAGAAAAATCCACATTGGGAGTGGATTAGGAGCTTGCTAAAAGCTCCCATTTAAGTTTTTGCATAAAAGCAAAAATCTTGATTTAGGCCTCTTTTGGGGAGTGAATTAGCATGCACGAAGGGAGGATTTGGTAGGGTAAAAATAGGCCCAAGCATCTTCATATATTTCTCTTTGAGATTATGGAAAGAATTTTAGGATTTGCTTGATGGAAGAATGCTTTTGGGCACTCCAAAAATCACATTTTCTTACTTTTTCCAGCCCCTCCAACAGTCCACTAGTTTGGCATGTCCCGCTTGGAAAGGCATATCTTGGGCTAGAAAAATGTTTACAGAGAAAAGAAAGAGAGAGAGAATGCCATAGCTTCATTCCATCATGTCGTCATGCTCATAAACTTCAATAAATGAAGGAGAACAAGAATGTTTCTGTCTTAACAGATACATAACATTACAGATCCACACTTTTCGCCATTAACGCACGCAGACCAATATAAATATAATAACAAGAAAGTAGAAGGAGAAGAAGCCATATCCAACACACAGACTTGCTCCAAGAAACGTGCGCGCTCTCGCCTCTCTTTTTATTAATCCAAGTGAGATATTTATATAACTTGTCACACCCATTCGCACGGGGCATCATGACTTTCCATTGCAACCTTTCATAGACCCTTCAATTTGATCTTTAATTAAAACTAGAAAATGCCAACACATATGTGCCTTTAACACTGGCACGCACGGTGGACTCGAATCCCACACAGTGCTTACCAATGTCCTAGGTTGACTATATGCAACTACCCTATGGAACATTGTTCACCAACCAAAGTGCATGGCCCAAATCCATGGTATGGAAGGTAAGAAAATGCCCATAATAATCCAGAACTAGGAGAAATGTGTAATGCAAAGCAAAGTGCCAGGAACTAAATCCAAGATATGCAAATACATTACATACAACCCATAGGCTTCCCTTCTATATGCTTTGGCATGAAGTACAAAAAATGGCAGATTTACATAGCTCATTAATTACATCACTTATCATATATAATCTTTGTGAATTTACAAGAGGGGTGAATCATCCAATCATAGCTTTTTCGTCGAGAATTGTTACTTCTTTTCTGCATATTCTTCTCTCTTTAAGTACTACAACATAATGCATCAAATCAGGATCAAGCATAGCTTGTCTATTTTGGATCAGTATCAAATAACCATATATGAAGACTCGAATCAACATGAAGGTGTGTATCCCATATTCCACATCATCCACTACTCAAAACATGCTCATAAATGAAAAAGAAAATCAGTGAATGCTTCTGCCGAATCAACGCTACCTCACATTCACAATCTATATGGAGTGTTTCTACCGACTTAACGCTACCTCACACTCTCTCATTACCGAAAACAAAACACATGAGTGCTTCTGCCGATTTAACGCTACCTCGCACTCAGACCGTACCACCGCATGCAAGCCTTTTTTCATCATCCTTCATATAACATACCAACTTATAGAATACAAATTGTCATGTGATGAGGGTCTTCATAACACAAACATAGCCCCGCAAAAGAACAAACCACCATGAATCATGACATGCAACAAATGTTGCAACATACTACCAAGGCCAAGAGATCAAGCCAAGCCACTTCAGAACATAAATCGGGATCTGTATCACTATAAACGTTAAGTGGAGAAGAGAATGTGTCCTATACATGACCTTAGGGCATGCCAATATCACATGGGGATTAAAACAACAAAATGATACAAACTAGAAAAGGACTCCATTTTACGTGCTCTGTTCCTTCCGTTATTATAATTAGTATTAGTATTAGTATTTTGAATGTCATGTTATTTATATATATGTATACTTCTCACGCCCTCTGACTAACCAATTTTTTTTTTTTTTTTTGAGAACAACAGAAAATATAATATTGATGCAGAAAAGAAAATTACAAGGCAAACTCCCAAAGCTGAGCTAGGGAGGAGAACAACTCAACACAAAACCTGAATCTAAGGCAAGGAGAGTCAAGTCAACATGACTTACATCAAGACATTTCTAATATACCAGTTAAAGAAGCTGATCATGTTGTCTCTATCCCTAGAATGTGTCTGAAGTAATTTACTCTTCCAAGAACTAAAAGGGTAATTTTTTACAATATACAAGGGGTTCTTATCAAGAAATTTCTCATTGAGGGGAATATTGCTGCACTTGTACACTATTCTTCTTATTCCAACAAGGCAGGAGAAAAGGAAGCATTTTCCTTTTCTTTCAAAGATCTTACTATTTCTGTTTTTCCAGACAAACCAGAGGATGTGAGCCCTCACCATCTGCCATAAAGCAATGTCCATTCTGTAAGTTTCTCCAATAAGCAGCTCCTTAACTCCCAGAGGGTTAATACCAACAGTTTGACAGTAGAAATGGATGATTTTCCAGAAGTCAAAACTGTCTTTACAATTAAAGAACAAATGCTCCAAGTCTTCAACCTTGCCACAAGATTTGCACAATCCTGCATCAATATTATATTTCCTAGCTCTGCTTCCAGTCCAGACACCTTTGTGAAGAATCAGCCACAACAGACAGGACTGCTTATTAGTCATAGGGTAAGCCCAGATGCTTTGAAACCTGTACCTCCATTGATGATAGTTCCAGGACAGGTCCCACTTTTTATTCATTCTCTCGCATATGCTACGAATACTGATGAAGGAAGACTTGAAACAAGCATACATGTCCTGAGCCACCACCTGTAAGGCAATATTTCTGACCCACAAGCACTCAGCCTTCATGTTCAGCAGCTTCAATTTCTTTTCTTTGATAATCTGTTTACAGGCCACAGAAAGGTCATTAATATTCATAATTTGATTATCTTCCAACACTTGACCATTTCTCATCAGGTCCTCCCATTTATTGAAACCAAACTTTTTACATTTATGCCATCTAATAGGGAGGGAAACTTCCCTGTGATTAGTAAACCACCCAACCCATAAAGAATCTTGTAAGATAAAGGAGGAATTCTTGGAAAACCATATGGGCAGTTTATACTCTTCCTTGATACTAACCAATTTTACTAAATGGCAATCCCCGTTGAGTAATCTATCATCACCATGTTCGAAAATAGCATTGAGCAACGTTGCTGAAGACTTCCATATATAGTGTGCAAGTAGGCATACACAGACATGCGCAGAACTGTGGAGAAGTCCTCGGCAGATGTCACCAGCAGAAGTGATATCCGTTATACTCCGTGTTTTCTCTCTATGAATCCACGGCCTATAATAATAATAATAATAATAAAATTGCTAAGGCCTATAACGCATTGGAAGCTTTTTAGCGGAGGGAAAATGCGAGCCACAGTACCGTAAAAGCACCGTATGGGCACCGAAAACACTCTATCAACACCGTAACATCCGGAGAATGCTACCAAAGAAGGGTCATAAGCACCGGAATGATGCAAGGAACACTGCAGAGACCACCGTAATAATGCGAAAGCGGCGTTTTGCTATAAGCGCACGTGATTGCCTGTCATTTTTTATGGAACTACATATATTATATGTAGATGCCTTGTATTAGCATGTCAAAATTTCACTTATGAAAGATAGAAGCAAAATTTTTTACTGTCATATGTGCGACAAATGTACTCACTGCACACCTTCGTCAAAGTCGCATCCTTGAGAAATAGTATCCATGAATGTATTGTGTTTGGTTTGTGAGCATTTTTTGTTTTTAACTTGATTTCAGTGCAATGAGTCGTTGCAGATGTAATTTTCAGTCCATGAAGGCAGTATGCAGAGGTTTCTGAGCACTCTGAACTCAATTCACAGCATTATAGTGCATAATTAAGATATCAAACTCACAGATTTCCATCGTCACTAGAGTTTGTGATCTTTGGATTTCATGTGTTCTTTGGAGGACCCACTATCGCGTTCTTGGTGTGCCTATTTGCATTAAAGTCAGGGGTATCATAGAGACAAATTCTTCATAGGTAATGGTCTGTGTAATGTCTTGGATTGTTTCAGGATCGCCCATAATAAGCGCATGCAATGCTTCTTCTAATGCATGGACAGTAAAGTACCCGTTGTTATCCTTGTCAAGAATCGTGAAGTGGTACGGGCAACTGCTCCTGCGCTATGTACAAGCACCACACGACATTGAACATTCATCGAAAAGGATCTAAGAATCACAAAAGATGCACTGGCATGGGCGGCGAGGTACCAAAAGAGTGCCGGACACCAGATGATTACCGGATAGCCACAAAATTCTAGCCCATTGATCACTGGATCAAGAGCACAGCAAGAGAAATCGAATGGATGGGATAAGCACAGGCATCAGTACACCTCAATAGATTTACTAACACGCTAGAAGGTTGACAAAAATATGTGCAATCACCGGATGACCGAAATACCAGTAAAGTGAGGGTGGACCGGAGTCCCACTGTAAGTTCACCGACACCAGACTAGGGAGGCAATCAGAATACGAACTCCCACCGGATCAAGGTTTGGATTTCCCGTTCACTATTCAAATGCACAATTGGGTTAGATGCCGAATCAAGCGGGATGATCATAGGAGTAGCATCGTAGTACCGGAGGGGCACCGTATGCAAGCGTCAATCACCGTAAAGGTCTGAGAGTCATAATGGTCAGCGAGCACCGGAAGCAAAAAGCACCGGAGGGTCAGACCACCGGATTGATCAGGAGTCACCGGAGCACCGAATAGAGGATGAAGCACCGGATGAGGCAAAACACACCGGAAGGGTGCTGAAGTATCACCGTTATAGCACCGGAGAAGTCACCCTGTGCAGATTGGAAGTGGAGGTATCGCAGTTTAGGAATGACACAGGCTGGAGACCTTCGACTGGAGACAATCACCGGAATGCCCCAAGGGGACAGAAATAGCACCATGATCACGGAGATTATACTCAATTACAAAACCATCTTGCAGAGACTCCAGGGCATCTGTCTGGAATTGTAGTACAGGGGGTTGATGAAGTGGGTTGTCGGGACCTTGCCACTTGGTGTCGTCGAACGAGATGTGGTTCGCAGCGGATGAGTTGCACGGACGATGCTGGAGGCAGCGGCGGCACGTCGGGTTTTGAGACTATTTCGAGCAGGAGTCCGGAGAGTCACTTTTGGGCTGAGCGAGCCAGGAGCAGTATAATTTTTAGGAAGGCGGCCCGTGCAGACAAGGCAAAGGGGGGTGGCGACAGACATTGCGCATGGGTTGGTGGCGGCGGAGGGTATGCTACTGTTGGAAGTACGACTGCCGGGAGCAATCTTGACCTCCTGAAGTTCCTGATTCTGATAATTCTGTTGCTGATGGTGGCCCCTCTCGCCCAGAGCGACGCTGGTGCCTTGCAGGTTCATGCAACTCAACTCCCGAAGACACCACTCAACTGCCCTGCCAATGTGTGCATTGGGACGTCATCCGTCGACGGAAGCGCCATTTTCATTCGCACTGTTCAAGCGATGCTGCTATACAATCGATGACACAAGCTATGGATGGAGCTTCAGGCCGCGCAGCAGGATTACGGCGCATTTCGAGCACAGCAGAATGCAAGTAAGCAAGCAGCATGTTGTCCACGAGAGTGCAAAGGTCAGAAGCGCAGCGCCTTCCTTATATGCTCCAGCTGGTAGAGCCAAGGGGGGTAAGCTGAGACGGCGCCAGTGTTTACAAGGAGCCAGCACCTCCATGCAACAGAGGAAAGAGAGAGAGAGAATGCCATAGCTTCATTCCATCACGTCGTCATGCTCATAAACTTCAAAAAATGAAGGAGAACAAGAATGTTTCTGCCTTAACAGATACATAACATTACAGATCCACACTTTTCGCCATTAACGCACGCAAACCAATATAAATATAATAACAAGAAAGTAGAAGGAGAAGAAGCCATATCCAACACACAGACTTGCTCCAAGAAACGTGCGCGCTCTCGCCTCTCTTTTTATTAATCCAAGTGATATATTTATACAATTTATCACACCCATTCGCACGGGGCAGCATGACTTTCCATTGCAACCTTTCATAGACCCTTCAATTCGATCTTTAATTAAAACTAGAAATTGCCAACATGTACGTGCCTTTAACAAAAATTGGACGTGCTATGGCTTTTTCTTTTTGTAGGTCTGAACAGGTCTGCAAAGTTTGAATAGTTTTTGGCAACTACCTTTCGGGAGCCATATTTTACAAACCGGGAAGGCAATTGAAGTAATTTCACTTCCAGTCACTTGCACATGACATATATTTCAGTTTATGATTATTTGCAGGTCCTAACATGGTTTTTGGATAAATTTACATTATTTTGGTAATCATTTGACCATGCTTTATGTTTTGGGAAGTGATCTGATGTTTTCAGACACTTCAAAGCTTATATTAGGATCTAAGGAGGAAGGTGCAGAGGTCTCAAAGATCATCAAGAAGGATTCAATGCATGCAATTCCAAAACCAAAAACATTCAGGGACGTATGCTTTATGCTTCAGGCATTTTACTTTATGTTATGGCATGTTCTATATGTACATGCATAGATTGGATTGCATACATCAAATATTGATCATTGTTTAAATTCTAAAAGTATGGATCAACAGGCGAGAAGTACACTTTTTGATTGTTTGCAGGAAAGAGGATTGCAAGAACTACATGGTTATGCAGCAAAGAGAATTGTTGCTAGCATTTGTTTTTATGTTTTTGCAGCTTATGGAGTCCATGTATGAGTTTATGGCATGTATGCCATGGGCCTATCAAGCACTATGTTGTTAGATGGCCTGTGTGTAATTGAGTTTATGGTTAAATTTTTTTTGGGATTCCATTTCGTGGGGAAATGCTGTCAAAATTCTTCCCACCTCATGGCGTTATATACGCACTTACCTTTAGGTAAGAATGTTGTGGCATGGTAACATGCCTTTTCTACAAACGTCAATAAGGTGTTAGCATGCTTTTAAGCATGTAATTGATGGTCTTAGTACCATCATAGTAGTATACATAAGGCAACTTTAGTACTAACACGATCCCTACACATAATCCTTATGGATTTAGACCATAGGATTGCCAAGGGGGAAGGACATGTACCTTCACCATTAGGAATGTGCACAAGCAATCCTATAGGTTATAGGAAGTTGCATAGAGGCACAGGAGATTCATTTATGATAATCTCCAAAGTAGTGAAGATTTATTTATCTTCAAAAGAGTCTCACGTGATGATTAGGAGACTATGGGGTATTATGACGAATACCCAAAGAGTGACTAGTTTCACTCATGCACATCACTTGAACAAGTAGCAAAGCATTTCTGCTTCGCTACTAAGAAAACCAATTAGATGGGATCACAAAGATGGGTTTCATGAGATAGCATCAATGGGTGCTTATGTGATTCGAGTGATGCTTAGGAAGGCCATAGGTCTGGCACTAGCTCTATGACTTAGAGCATAGATTCCTTAGTCAGGAATAGTTTGGGTACCCAATACATGTATGTATATTGGGATCTACAGAGAGGTGCTTAGATCTAGTCTTGGTACCTAGAAACAAGTTGGTTTGGAACATAAGGGGATATCCACTGTCACATGTTGATTAGAACCAAATTAACTAGTTCAAGGACATGGAACTCATTTGAGTCCACTTATATGAGTTGAGGATATGGGATTCATTAGAGTCCACCTATATATTCCATTACATATATATGGAATATATATTCGGTTTAGTGTAGGAATGACACCGTGAATTGGAAGAAGGTTCCACTAGTATGGGACAGTGGAAACGACTTCCCTTTGAGCACTCTTCTTCTATGGCCAGAAAGAAAAGGACTCATCATTCATGGTGACATGTCGCACTAGATCATACGAGAGCTCTTAGTAGATATCTCCTTAGGATTGGGAGTTATTCTTCATAATTTAGGAAAGATTTATTCTTCCAGTAGAGAATGTGATAGGTGATTTCATCACCATTGATATCACATGCTCATTTTGATGTTTTTAGAAGGATAATTCCATGAGTTTGATTGGATCGTATAGATCCATGCATAGAGGATCATTGGCAGAGATAGCTCTTTAGTATGGATACACATGTGTTTATGGTATCATGTCATATCATTGCTCACCATTTTAGCAGAGGGCTTTGACCTTTATAAGGAATTAATTTTCTCCACTCTTTACTACATACACCTTCATTAGCTATGGGAGATTTTTTCTCCATCTTTATAGTAATGTTTGTAATGAGGGATTACACATCAATCATGGAAGAGAGGAGCAAATGAATTCATAAGTTTCTCTTTTAAGAAAAGGAGAAAGTGGGAATTAGCTTAGAGATCAAGGAGAGATCTCACTTTAGCTCAGTGGTCTCACTTTAGCTCCTATTCTTTGAGAGAGAAAGAAGGAAAGGAAAATATGATTTCTTCATAGAAGAAAAATAGAGTATATTTTCCTTTAGACATAAGAGGTGTTTAGAAAACATCTCTTAGTTTATATTTCAGAAGGAATTCATTTATTCTAGTTTTCAGTATAATTTTCTTTCACATGGGAGTCTCTTTCTCCACTATTTTGGAAGGAATAAACATAGAGAACTTATGTGTAGGCTCTCAATTATCGATGAGTAGAGCAATTGGATTCAACAATCTCTCTTTCGAAGGGAAAGAGAAAAAGGAATAGATTCCACTACCAGAGCTCTTCTCCTTAGAGGAGATTAGAGATTATAGAGAGAGACAGAGAAAGAGTTTCACTTTCTCACTTTTAGATTGTCTAGATAGAAGTGGCACTCTTCTATCAAAGACAAGAGGGAGATCAATTAATCATGATGGTTAGATTGAGTCTCACATGGAGACTCTAGAGAGGAGCAATTTTGTTATTCCAGTGATGGCCTTTGACTAGATGAGATGATCTAGTTATTGATATTAGTTAGATTGGAAGTAGAGTTATGACTCTTCTCTTTAGGGTTTCTAGAAGATATGGAGATATCTAACCTATGGAGATACCAAAATCTTAGTTGATATTATATCATGAGCATGATGTGTAAACATCAGGTAGGAGGATGGGTACTTAGGGATTATCTAAATCTCCAAGGGAATGCTTTTGCATTCATATGGCAAACTAAAGGGAAGAGAATATTTTTTAGTTTGCACTAGTGCCAATAGACACTCTTCCAATAGAGCTTAGTCCAATGGTAAAGGATGACAAACCACGGACCTCTTGGTTGGTCAAATGTAGAGATTGCATTTTACTATCAAGAAATTCTTATGTACGGGCTAGATGATGGATTTGCATAGGTCACAAGGTAGTTTAGATTAAACTACTACTTGTAATTACACTCAAGGTTGGCAAGACCTAGAGTGGTATGAGGGCAATCTATCATTTAGTTCTAGATAGGTTTGGAGTCACTTTTTATGGGACTTTATTCTATATTTCACAAGATTCTATGGTTTATTATCTCCATTATGGTATGGTCAAGCTTATGAGCTTGGCACTTTACACTTGCTTTTTATACTATTACTCAATAGAGGATACATCTTATGGACTTAGGTCATTTTGACGATGGGAGTAATAGTTTGGAAGTTGAGTGAACATGGGAGATAGTAAGCACCACTCAAATGGTTTCCCACCTTTAAAATGATCTCATATGAGGCTTCTTAAGAGGAAGGATATGGGGAAACAACACATAGAGATGACCATGTAGATAGAGTACATGGGTTTCAGGGGAGTCTAAGCACTTTCTTCTACCATTACGAACATTTCATCTACATTTTCGAGGACGAAAATGCATTGAAGGGGAAGGAAATATCACATGATGTATATATGGGGGTCTTGAAGAGCATGCCACATGGCATCATTTTGGATGGACTCCACATTTGGTAGAGGCAAGGATGAGAAAGCTCTCTCATCATTCAAGATGAGAGGTGGACTGTTCGGACGTAGCTGGGAGGAAAAGGAACATCTATGTGTGTTGATAAAGCACGATCAGATGGTAAAAGAAGAGCAAACGTCATACCATTAACACCTAGATAAGCATTTCACATAAATTGATCTTAGATATTTATTAGCTCCTACATAAAAACAAGTAATTAAAACCGATTGGAACTACTATTAATCTTTTCTTCAAGTTAGCATAAACCACCTGAGCTTGCTCCAAGCACCCGGCGTGCGACGTTAGATTTGCTGATATATTTAGGTAGTCATGTGTGTGAACACTCTAGGACCGTTGGGGCACTCTTTTCCCTCTTTAGGAGGTTTTTTTCCCCCGGCTTGTATATACCCTATTACCCTAATGGGCTACTTATCTTTGTACATTCTCTAGTAATACATTCAGTATTGTGTGTTGTGCTCCAAGCTTCTTCTTCTTCCTTGTGTAGTTCGCGTGCTTCCGCAGATGTCTATCTCCAAAAATTGGCATCAGAGTAGGTCGTCACTTCATCTAGGGCGCCATCGACACTCCCCTATTTTCAGTCTCAGATTTGCATGAAATTTGCTGAGCATACTCAGTGTGTTTAAGAGATCAAAACAGCTTTGTTGTGTGGTGCCAAAATTGCGATTTGAGCTCATTTCGGCCTCCGAATGAACTATCACAGTGCTTGTGTAGGCTATTTCCTCTTTTTGTGCCAAAGGTATATACTAGTTTCTGTTCGTCAGTATAAGCGTCTCGAAGTCTACTACAGGTCTAGTGGAATTTGTCTAGGCAGTTGTGTTCAACTTTTTGAGATACAGTCAATTTTTTGCATCAAGGTATTTTAGTCAAAGGCCATGCCTAAAAGCAGTGATGTATTCCGTATGTTGGATGTTGAGGATAATTTGGATGGTACCAACTACCCGTTATGGGCTTATATGATGTGACATGTGTTGGTTGCAAAATGACTATGGAACATTGTGCAGGGTGTCAAAAAACATCCTATCACACCTGCAACTGTTACAACTGCAGGTACTGAAGCTGATGCAGAAGATGTCAAAGATGCTGATATTCTGCATATTCCTGTTTGTGCTGCGGTTTTTGCTGCACCTACTGTAGAGCAGATTCGTTGGGATGGCAGAGATGCCCAGGCACATGCATTGATAGCTTCGTCTGTCAAACATGCCATTATTCCTCATATTTGCTCTTGCAGAACAGCTAAGAATGCTTGGGATACACTTACCACATTGTACCAAGCTAGGAATGAGGCTCGTGTTGCTTACCTCCGAAAATAGTTTGAGAGTGAGCACATGAATGAAGGTGATTCTATGGACAGTTTCCTAACAAAGATCAAAGACTTGAAGGAACAATTGATTTCTGTTGATGAGGTTATACCAGATAGCTCACTTGTGCAGACCGTTCTAAATGGTCTTCCGGATTCATATCAGAGTTTTGCTTCTACTCTTCGGTTGATGATGAAAGGAAATCCAAATGCCTTGTCATTTGAGGAGTTAGTCTTTTTTCTGTTGCAGGAAGATCAGTCCAAGCAGAACAGGTCCATTATGCATGTTGCAAATCAAGCTTTCATGGCTAATCAGAAGGGCAAAGGAAAATGGAGCTCTCCTACTAGTAAGCAGAAATTTGCAAATGCTGCACATTCGAAGAACCAAGACAAAGATGAGAAAAAATCAGAAAAGCAGAAATTGTTTTGTAAGTACTGTAAAGGGAATGATCACATCATAAAGAACTATCCAAAACTGGTTGCTAAAGAGGCAAATAAGAAAGAGGTTGGAATGGTTGTTGCAGAAGCCTCTACACCAAAAACAGAGTCTACTAATCTTGTGCAGGAAGAAGAATGGGCATTTACTACTGTTTGCAGTTTTGACCCATCTTCTCATGAGCAATGCATGTCTGCAATAGACTTAGATGTTTGGTATTTTGACAGTGGGGCGACCAAACATATTACCTCGCAGCGCAGTTTCTTCTCTTCACTCGAGCCTGCCCTACAGGGAATACTGTTAGATGCACCAACAAGTCCTCTTATCTTGTTATGGGAGTTGGTAAGATCATTTTGACTACTGTTGATGGTAGTTCTTTCACTTTGTCAGATGTTTTATTTGTGCCAGGGATCAAGAAGAACCTCTTATCAGTTTCTGCATTAGCCAAGATTGGCTTGGTTGTGAAATTTGTTGATGACAGGTGTACAGTTCATGATCTGTCAAATGGTGATGTGATTATTGCTTCTGGCATTTTATGTCATGGGCTGTATAAGCTCATAGACTATGAAAGATCTGTAAATGATTTGGCATGTGCAATAAATGATTCTCAGGCTATGTCAGATGCAAAGATTTGGCATGCACGCTTTGGTCATCTGAATTTTGCTAGTTTGCTACACCTGCAAAAATCTGAAATGGTGTCCTCTTTTCCCAAACTTGAGGCACCTGGAAAACATGTTTGTGAAGGGTTTATTTTGGGCAAAATGCAGCGTTCGTCTTCTCTAAAAGATGGTTCAGTTCGGGCTACTTAGAAATTGCAGCTTGTACATAGTGATGTATATGGTCCTGTGTAGACACCTTCTTTTGGGAATTATCTTTACTTCGTGACTTTCATCGATGATTTTTCCAGGCATGCCTGGGTATATCCATTGAAGGCAAAGTCCAAAGTGTTCATGTGCTTCAAACAATTTTTGGTTTTGGCTGAAAATATGTCAGCATGTAAAATGGGCACCCTCCGTTCAGATCGAGGGGGGAATATATGTCTTCTGATTTTAATGCACTTCTGGCTGAAGGTGGGATAAAACACCAGTGTACAGTGCCGTATACACCTCAACAGAATGGAGTTGTTGAACAAAAGAATAGGTCACTCATGGAGATGGGGAGGTGTATGGTCAAGAGTGAGGCTTTACCACATAGTTTCTGGCTTGAGGCTGTCATGTGTGCAGCATATGTACTGAACAAGTGTCCCACTAAAGCACTACAGTCTATCACTCCATATGAGGCTTGGCATGATCGCAAGCCATCTGTTGCTCATCTGCGTGTTTTTGGTTGTTTGCCATATGCATTAGTGCCTGAACAACATCGCAGAAAATTGGATGATAAAGCAGTAAAATGTATTTTTGTTGGGTACAGTTTTGAAAGTAAAGGCTATCATCTGTATCATCTACAGACTAAACACATTCTGGTTAGCCATGATGTTGTTTTTGTGGAAGATGCTATTTAGCCATTACTTTCATGTACTAAGGAGACATCTGTTAGCTCCAAAGACATGTATGATACTTTACTGCCTCTTTTTACAGGTGGACAGTCTAGTGCTGGTCCTAATGAGGCAACTTCTCAGCCTTTGTAGGTTTCATGTGATGATGTAGATAATTCCATTTCTGATGCAGATATACATGATGCAGTTATTGATGAGAGAGCTGATATTGAGCAGGCAAGAACTATGCTACAAGAAGGCCATTGGCACTAAGTGGGTATACAAGCTGAAGCATAAACCTGATGGTACAGTTGACAGGTATAAGGCTAGGCTTGCTGCAAAGGGTTATGCACAGGAAAGAGGCATTGATTTTGATGAGACCTTTGCACCTACATGTTGTATGACTACAGTTCGGAGCATTTGTGCATTTCCAGCCCATCATGGCTGGAATGTACATCAGTTGGACATTAAAACAACATTTCTAAATGGTGACTTGCATGAAGAAGTGTATGTTTTTCAGCCTCGTGGCTTTGTGCAAAAAGGGCATGAAAACCAAGTGTGTAGGTTAAAGAAGGCATTATATGGTTTAAAGCAAGCACCACGTGGTTGGTATGAGAAGATACATGCTTATCTAATTGCACATGGTTTTGAGAACATTCCAACTGAAAGCACCTTATATGTTAAGCGTGCTAATGATGTGCTTCTGATCATTGTTGTCTATCTTGACGACATGCTGGTCACTGGTCCTATTGAGAAGCATATTGCTGATTTTAAGGCTGATTTGCATGCCTCATTTGAGATGTCTGATTTGGGGCATTTGCATCACTATTTGGGCATTCAGTTTATGCAAGTTGATGGTGGAATGGCTTTGTGTCAAACGAAATATATTGACACATTATTGCAGCGTTCTGGCCTTGAAGATTGTAAGCCTATTGCCACTCCTATGGAGATAGGTTTACGATTGAGTCTTCATGATGCTGGAGATGCATTTGATGTTGTTCTCTATCAGCAGGATGTTGGATGCTTGATTTACTTATGCATTACTTAGCCAGATATTCAGTTTGCTTTCTCACAGATGAGCAGGTTTATGCATTGCCAAGGAGTCAAGCATTGGCAGGCGGTTAAGTGCATCTTTCGCTACTTGAGTGGTACTCGACTACTTGGGTTGTTTTATCCCAAGGGGGGATCACTAGTGCCAGATTTGCATGCTTTTTCTGACTCTGATTGGGTTGGTTCCTATGACACTCGTGTGTCCACTAGTGGCTTTTGCTTCATGCTTGGTAGCTCATGTATATCTTGGTTAAGCAAGAAGCAACCTACTCTGGCCACTTCCAGTTGTGAGGCTGATTAAAGGGCAGCTTTCATAGCTATTGTTGAGTGTGTGTGGCTCAAACGCCTTATGGCTGATTTGGGTGTTGGTCAGCCTTCTGCCACCACCATCTTCACTGACAGTGAGAGTGCATTGGTAGTTGCGAGGAACCCTGCGTTCCATGCTCGCACTAAGCACATTGAGGTGCATTATCATTATGTCAGGGAGAGGTTCTCTGTTGGGGAGATCAGCTTGGCATATATGCCCATGCAGGAGAACATTGCAGTCCTTTTCACGAAGGCTCTGCCTAGGGAGAAGTTTGAAGCTTTCCGCAAAGCTTTGGGCTTACTTTCTTTTGTGGAGTGATTTCCACATAGCATGGCACTTCCTTATACATGAGTGCCAGCTATTTGTTCACCGCATCACTCCCAGGGGGGATTTGTTGATATATTTAGGTAATGATGTGTGTGAACACTCTAGGACCATCAGGGCACTTTTTCCCTCTTTAGGAGGTTTTTTTCCCCCGGCTTTTATATATGCCTATTACCCTAATGGGCTACTTATCTTCTTCTTCCTTTTGATGTTCGCGTGCTTCCGCAGACATCTATCTCCAACAAGATTTGGTGGTTGACTTGATCCACGAACCGAGCATCTACACCTTCCCAACATTTGTGAACCTGGCATGAAGAATTGGCATTGCAACTCAAGAATTCATTTCAAGTTTTGCTATGCATATGCATACATACAAATCGACAATTGTTGTAGTTGCTTCTACATCCTTGGGAGGAGTGGCTGTTTCTTAAAACCTTGCAATCTTCTGGGTGTCGAGGGTTGATCTTTTGATCTGAGCGCTTCCATGAAGATTAGCAAGTGGGTGATCCTCATCATGCCACCCCCTCTCATCGATCATTGAAGAACCAAATGATTGCACATACATATCATATGTTTAGCAAAAGTTGTACTTAGGCTTTGATCAATTGACAAAGAATGTATCAAAATTCACATAAGCACTACTTTTGAACCTCTTCTTCGAGCCTTGTTTTGTACAGTTTCTTCTTAACTTCAAACTCTTTGGTTTAATTGCAAATCATCAAAACGTCAAAACTAGACTCCAACAGGATTGTAGAATTGGTAGTTGAACATAAAGAAAGGGTTAAAAAAGAAGTTCAACACATTGTTAGAATTGTTCAAACCAAATCAAATCAAGATATAAAAATGGATGAATTACTTAAGAACATGATGCATGAAACTCAAGGTCAAAAAGTTGTTGAAACTCTATTAAGGTACAAAGGAAAGTTCACAAGAGTGAATGTAACAAATTACTTAGATACATTCGAAGAATTAGCCAAGCTGCATAGCTTACCTGAGTCTAGATGGAAAACATATCTAGGTAGACTTGTCATAGGAATAGTTATGGTTGTTATTGAACTGCATGATAAACATGAATGGGAAGAATTCAAGAAGGAGTTACATAAAGAATTCTATCTAGAGGATTATAGCCAATATAGCAGAGAGGGTTTCATGAAATGAGTTAGTTCCCCAAAACCTCAAGTTTCTATTACTCAACTTCATAGTGAGTTTATGAAACGATTTTCCCAGTTACCAAAAAATGATAGGGTAGCCCTTACATCGGACATAGTCTTATATTTCCTTAAGATTTTAACCCCAGATATAAGGATTGAGGTTGAACGAAGACTTGAGGAGCCGGGTAAAAGATATGGACTTACAGATGATTGGGCCATTGTAAAGATAGTGGTTGAAGTAGTTGCTCATATGAAGCAACGCCAATCACTTCTTTATGATTCAATGCCTAATCCATCTCCTAGTTATTCCCCTACTCATGAACCTAGAGCTACACATATAGCTTCTAAGGTTGAGCCAACTACATCTACATCTAAAGTTCCAACTAATCTGCAATTCAAAATTTTATTTAATAAGTTTGATAACATGATGCAAATGCATGAAAATATGTCAAGGAGGTATCTACATTACAAAATGTAGTGTATGCATTGAATCTGCAAGATAAACCCTCTATACAAACTCAACCTACTATATATCATCAACCTATTTCAACTCCTAGTTCTCCAATAGTACCTCAATCCATTCCTCAATTGACCAACCAAAGGAATTTCAATGAGCAAAGAACTCCCAATATTAGGAGATGTATCTAGTGTGATGTAACAGATCATCTTACTTATACGTGTGAACTTAAAGGAAGCTAAAGGACAACGACTTGCTATTGACATTGACAAGAGGTTGTGTGACTATATAACGCATCTTACTTTAGCTGCTAATTGAAGAAAGGGAGGAATGCAGAAACTCTATGAAAATCTTTCTGAGTCTAAGAAAGTATCTTCTGTTGTCAAATTAGAGTGTGTAGATTGATTCTGAATCCGAGCAATCTAGAGAAACAAGGAATTACTCTATTGAAGCTCTAATTAAAGCTAGGGATGATATTATGCATAAGATTGCTTAGAATTCACATGTAGATCAATTCTCTATATATTCACATATTGCAAATGTTGAAGAAAAGAGAAAGCGGGATGATGAACAAAACATAAATGATTCAGGAAAAAGGGTTACTAGGAGCAAAATGAGAGAGGAACCTAAACCAAAGAAAGTACAATTTGAACAAGGAGAAAGTTCCAAGGCAAGTGAACAAAGAAGGAAAGAAATTAGAGAGGGAAAACAACCTATGATGAATGAACCAAAACAAACTTCAGAAAAATTGGAGGAAACTCTTAAAAATGAAAAACAAACTGATGATAAACAAATAAAGAAACCAAAAAGAACACCTAAAGCTATTCTCATATCTGAACTAGAACAAAAGATTGATGTAAAAGAAATATTACATGATATCTTGTTGAAAAGCTCAATAACTATGACACTTGAACAAATATTTTCAATTGCTAAAATTGAGTTCAAAGAAAATTTCATTAAATTAATTAAAAGAAAGAGATTCCCTCTTACACAAGAGGTGGAAATGCAAGATGTTGCAGATGTAACTCATTTAATGTAAGATTCTCTTTCTTTTGATTCAGATGATGAAGAAGAAAATACTTGTAAAGTCAACAAAAACTTTTTAGGTCCAATTATCCCAGATGATGAAAGCAAACATTCGGAAAGTAACTTTAGGAAAAGCTTTTGGGCAAGAGGCACACCTGAGATGAAGATTAATTTAGGTGACCAAAAGAAATCATATTCTTCTTTGGCTCTAATTGATTCTGGGTCTTAGAATAATGTAATTTCAAAAGAGCTATATGACAAGTTTAAATGGCCAATAGATAAAAATCATGGCTGGATTATGAGAACTGCGGACAATGGATGTGGTTCACTCTTAGGAGCATGTGCAAATATACCTTTGATGATAGGTGGAATCTCTGAGTCATTTCATTTTTTCATTCAGGATAATTGCTCCTATGAGATTATCTTCGGCCAGCCATTTATATGTGAGGCCAGAATGGAAACCAAAATTATGGATGATGGCTCTACATACACAATAATTAGATCTAAGGATGATTTTCAATCACTCCAAGTAATGATAGTAAGTCCTTATCACGTACAAAATTGAAAACAAATTAGAAAGAGTCCCATTCGTTCTCACGAGAAGGTATGCGATGATCATATGCCTCTTTGTGAATTCGAAACCTATTTTGATCAAAATTTTGCCTATACTCCATTGTTGAGCGAGACAACAGTGCTCCTTGGATTGATGTCTCACGTCCATCTGTAAATTTTTAGATAGTTTTGCACTTTATTTTCCTTCATCTTATTTGCAATTCATTCATTATAAGGAAATCCTAAAATAATTATGAATTTTTTTATAAAGAAAAAGTATACATTTCTTCTTATGAACATATCGAACATGTGATTGAAACTTCATCTACATTTTCATTACTTGAAGAACTTCACAATATTTTGCATGAAAAAGAGACTTTCAGATTTGTGCTCTTAAATTCAATTGATGAATATGAACTTATTGTTGAATTTGTTATAAATTAATTAATAATGAAGCCGAAGTTGACATGTGTTGGCATACAAGTCATAAGCAAAGCATACAGGCACAAAGGAGCAGTCATGCACAATACGACAACAAGGCCCAATCATTTTTTTCGTAAACAATTTCCAACTCAAGTGATTTTCATCACTACACACACATTGTAAATCCCGTTTTTGGTAGAATAGACTCCATTTCGTTCAAGCCGAGGAGTCCCCGAGCTTGAGAAGTATTAGAATTAGCTACAAACCAATTTTCATAATTTTTAGACTCCGTTTGAGCCCTCAAATAGGCTCTAGAACCTAATTTTTAACTAGGCCAGACACTAGGTCTGGACAAGGCCAAAGCTAGTCAAAAAACTATAAAAAGAGCTAGAGAGCTCATTTTAAGGGGTTAGATTGTTTGTGAATTGAGCTTATGTAAGAGACTTTTTGACTAATGCAAAGAACTCCATTGTTCCTCTCTTTGTTCTTGCCTTGCATGCACGTGTGTGTGTATGTGTGTGCATCTTTGTGTGCTTCTCACTCACACACTTGTGCCATCACTTGCTCATAGTCTTCATACTAGTCCTCATGTCTCCACGGATTGACAATTATGAGGTGGATCTCCTCACGTTGGTACTAGCCATTGTGCAAGAGTGACACCAAATTTGGTGTCATTGCCGGGGAGAGAGCTTCGAGGACGAGCGTGTGATGGTAAGACGTAGAGTTGAGACATTGGATTCATAGGTAATATCCTTCTTTTTTCTTATTTTTCTTCATTTTTGCTTCTTTTTGCATCATCATCATCACCATCATTATCCTCGTCATCTCCCACCTCCATCTCCATCTTCACAAAAATTTTAGTTTTTGGTCATATTTCACTCCCCACCTCATTTCCCTCATTTCACTAGTGAGAGAGAGCGAGAGAGAGCTTGCATGCTATCAGTTTATGTGTGTTTTTTAAGCTTTTACTGCAGGATCTAGCTGTACCACCATCTCCAGCAGCTTGCATAGGTACGATAGAACTCTGCACAGGTCTCGAAACGACGACCTCTGTTTATCGTGACAGACAGAAAAACTTAATATTTTTTGAATGCATGTTTGGCACGATAACCTACACCATGAGAGCACTCCAAATCACTAAAAAATTTACGTTTTTTTAGTCTATTGCGACAGACACAATCTATCGCAATAGACACCGTCTATCACGACAGACACCGTCTATCGCGACAGAGAGCACCCCACGACAGAGGCCATCTATCGTGACAGATACCGTCTATCGTGATAAACAGGCCCACGATAGACGACAGACACCCGTCTATCGCGACAGATAGGAGCCCACCATAGAGAACATCTATCGCGATAGAGCAAAACCATGATAGACGACAGACTGAGTCTATCGCGACAGACACCGTCTATCGCGACAGACCAAACCACGACGAACGATAGACCTCGTCTATCGTGACAGACACTGTCTATTGCGACAGACAGGGCCCACGACAGACGACAGACAACGTCTATCACGACAGACACCCGTCTTTCACGACAGACAGGACCCCACGATAGACCTTGTCTATTGTGATAGACACCGTCTATCGTGATAGACACCGTCTATGGTGACAGACAGCCCCACGCGACAGCTAGTGTCTATCGCAACAGACACCTTCTATCGTGATAGACATACATTTTTGGCAAAAAAATAGAGGGGTAATTTTTTGAAAATTTGGGCTAAAAATTGGGCATATTTGCATATTCAATCACCTATGCCATTACAAAGGCCTTAGAAAAATGCACGAAACTCTTGAAAGGTTTTGTTTGTCTGTTTAACCCCCTAAACCCTGAACTGTCATAACTTTTTCATATGAAATCCATTTTTTGAGCTCTACAGCTTGTCAAAAAGCTCGTGGTGAATACTACACGACCTCAACTATTTTTTATAAGAATAATGCATTGATTTTCAGATAAGGTATTTTGAAGTTGACCCTCTGAGAGGTAGGTACACCAAGGGAGCTCTAGAGGAAATTTTTTGACAATAGAAAAGGGGGAAAAAAAGGGTCATTAAAAGTGTCTGAAATAAATTGTCTATCAATTGAGGGTAAAAAGTGGAGCTAAACTTGGGATTTTTACAGGATCATCGAGAGCTTTTGGAGAAAGCAAAGCAAGTGCCATTGTGTGCAGGCTTGGGAACGTGTTTCCTGGGCAGACAAGCATAGCACGGAGGAGCGACTTGAGGTTGGAACATCTCTTAACCCCCTCAGTCCATTCTTAGCATAGGTTAAGTGCGAGTAGTTGTCCAAATTGACTAGGAATACGATAAGAATACTCAAGTTCTAAGAACCTTTAACTTCTCAAGTCCAAGAATAGGCTAAATTGCAGTCAAGGGATAACTTAAAGGAAAAGAACTTAAACTAAGTGGATGTAGAACATCAAGTACAACACACTTAAGTGCTCCTGACGACACTTAATTAAAGAAAAGAAAACACATACAAAGGAACTCAAAAGGAACAAGTGATTGGTATCAAAGAATCAGCAACGCACAAAGGGCATATGAACCTTAGTTCAGGAAAACACCTAGGGAGAGACCATCAAAGTATTAGATCATCCGAGGCTAGTGTCAACCATACAGCCAGATCTTGGGCCCAGCAGTTGAGTGATTACCCCTACGTGCTAGACTCAGAAACTAGTGACTCAGAGATGTCTTACAGCATGGACAGAGCTCTAAGTAGCTCAGGAGTGGCATACCTAAAAAGACCTGAGGGTCCCTACAAAACTCAATTGGAATACATCAGGACCAACTGCTTAGGTGCATGCATCTATGAGGATGGCCTGAGAAGATCTATTGTCCTAATTAAAAATCCGGATCAGCCCATTGGACTAGAACACCCTATAGTCAAGTTCGAAAATGGTTCCTACATAGATAAAGAAGGAACAATGTATGTGGTCACCAGCCAACCTAAAAGGACAGATGAGTTTGGCAACATAATCGCTCAACCTGAATTAGGTGACATAGAGCAAGGGAACTTAGGAAAGGAGCCAAAAATCCCTCGAGGCAAGTCATTTCTGATGAGAATAATCACTCCAGAGTGGGTTCCCCAAGATAATAGGAGCATAGATTTGCTCTTGAATCAAGAGACCAATGAGGTCTTTTTGGAGGTATAAGCCTGAGAAGCCTAACGAAGTAGGAGCTCTTACCATTTATGAATTCAAAGATCCTGATAGCCTAGGCAAAGTAAGCTACTTAGATGATGCTTTAGAGAGGATCTTTGTGGTCTCAGAACATGGAAGACATGCATACACTTGGAAGGGTGAATTTGTTTTTTCCCCAACCTTGATCCACCGTGTCTTATGGTCACCAAGGAGCTGGAACATCTCAGGCTCATGGAACACAAAGAGAGAAGAGTAGAGATAGACCCGAGGTGAGCTTTGCTAATCCACTTGGAAGAGAGAGAACGAGGATAGAGACTGATAGGATGGACAGGGAGAGACATAGGGATCCAAGGAATCCAAGAAATACAGACGAATTCCCTCTGCCAAGGCCTAGAGAACATGCTAGAACATTAAGACCCACACAATTGGTTAAGTCCATGAAGAATTGCTTTGATGGCATAGGAGACCCATATGACCATGTAGCAGAGTTTAGGCAAGTTTTGAGAGCTGAACAAGTGGAATACTTGTTCACTCAATACAATGATTTTGGCCTAACACTCAAGAACACTGCATTGACTTGGTTTCAACCACTTTACCAAGATCAGTACAGAAGTATAGATCAACTGCTTGAAGCATTCATCACTGAGTTTTCCAAGAGTCGTATTAGGCATAACACATCCTCCCTGATATACAGCTTTAAGCAAACACCTCAAGAGACAGCGAGGCTCGCAGGAAGAAGGTTTAGGCAATACCTAGAGAGATGCCATGTTCCAGAGTTACCCACTCCAGCCAAACAAGTGGCCTTATTTCTAGATGGATTGTTAAGTACCAAGCTGAGATCATATGTGTACTTGAAGGACCCTAGATCCATAGAAGAATGTGTACGCATGTGCATAGACATTGAGGATAATATAGGGGAGGAATTAGAGCTCTCAAAGATCTATAAAGACTCTGATAGTTCTACCAGCCTCGCTTCCTCACAATCCACATCGATTGAGGATCTAGCAAAGAAGGTAGCTCAGAAATTAGGAGTCTCTAGCAAGCAAATTCCAAGATTTGCACCAGGAAAACGATGCTATACTTGTGGAGGTGACCATATGGCGAGTGTATGTCCCATTATGGATCAACCCCAAGTGAATCCTAGTAGCCAGTACTGCACCATAGAGCAAAGGTACACCAACCAGACCACACAAGATTGTCCTTATAACAAGCAAAGTATTAGGCAAACATACCCTCAGCCATATCCACAACAGGGTAGATTCCAGACTCAGTACCCACCACAACAATATGGTAGGCCCCAGCAACCCTACCAACCATCCTATGAGGGGCAACAAAGACCTCAGCCAGTCCTAACGTAGCAACCCCTCCTCCAGCCAATGTGATCCCAATGAAGTATGCAATTGCAGAAGAAAATTTAAATAGAGCTTTAGTGCCAATGACATCATTGCTTTCAGAAAGTGACCCAAGTGATCATAGTTTTGACTCTACCCATATTGATTGCCCACAAGCTTACTACATGCAATCACCCAAGCATAATGAGTCATACTATTATGAAGAACCGAGTGAGTCTAGTTAGAAGCCAGAATATGCAAATGTCATGTATGCAAAGCCCAACTCTAGACCTCAACCTAGGCAAATATGACCTCCATTTCCTAGAGGACCATGCTTCCGATGTCAGGGAGATCACCTCATTCGTGATTGCCCTCTACCTGCACCCACACAAACCCAATCTGTGACAATTCAAGACTTTTTTCTAGACTGTGGAAAGGAGCATTTGTTACGAGAGTGTCCTAAGAACCCCGCCAATATGCCAAGAATCGCTCCTATCAACGTTATTGGCTTAGTGGTAGAATCCACGGGAAGTGTGACTTCCACAGCCCCAGTGCAAGTCATCACGAGAGCTCAGGCACTTAAGCAAAACCAAGACTTAGACCAAGAAAAGAATGCGAAGGTTAGCGAGACTGAGAGCCAGAATAAGAAAAGAACAAGAGCTTGGAGAGATAGACGTGAACATATGAAAAGGCAATGGGCAAAGAAGATGAGCAAACTTGAGGAAAGTTTGCGAGAGACCAAAGCCAAAATCATAGAAATCACATTTCAAACGCACTCTCACACATCACCTCCACTACCATCCCCTTAACCTTCCATTCCTCAACCTTCTAATCCACCACACATAACCCACCCACCACCCCGAGTAGGATCAGTCTTAGCAGATCCCACTCCCGAAGACGTAGATATGATGCTTAGAGCATATCAGACCAGGATCCAGGAAAGGCCAAATGCAATGGATCATGAAAGATGTTACCCTAGAGCTGATCTAGAGCTTGAACAAACCAAGTTGTGTGCCAAGATGGTGGAATTGGCTCAAGCCATGTTTGAGGTCAGTCGCCTCTTCAATTGCTCTAGCTCCACTAGAACACCATTGCATTTTGATTGTATGGATATATTGGAGACGATAATTGCAAAGTCTGGAAAAGGAGCCAACTCCCAGGCTCAGGAGAAGGCGAGTGATAGAATAAGCATTCCTTCCAAGGAAGCTTATGTGCCTAACTCCACTGAACCAGACACTTCTTCTTCTATGAATCCATACTCACCAGAATTCTTGTGAGAGATTCAGGAAGAGAATTGGGCTAAAGAGAGTGAAGTTCCTCCTCCCATTGAACTTGTGGATGACACACACGATCAATTCCCACAAGACCTTCCTTCCATTTATGGAGAGCACGAGAGTGCCCAACCTCAAGAGAGATTAGACTTTGAGTCCAATTCCTTACAGAAGCTACCCCATTTCACAGGTCCATGGGAATCAAAGTCCACTTGTATGAGAGCACCTACAGTCATGATAAGAAACAAAGACTCAATCATACCTAGGAACACAGAGGTACTAAAGAATACTAAAGTGCAGTGCAATCTCACTTTAGAAGAGCTACTCAAGGTCAAGCCTGAATTATGGAAACATGTAGCCAAGCAAGTGCCAGACATGGCAAAACCTCGTTCCCAGGTAGGATCTCATAGAACAGTACCGAAAATACCTTTGGACAAGATAGGAGACATGAGCGAAGGAGAAGAAGGAAACACCTATCTCCCTATCACTCATCAGGGTTACACAACCAAGGCCATTTTGGACTCAGGTGCAGGAGTTGCAATTGCTACCACTTCCTTATGGAAACGTTGGGGCAAGCCAACACTCAGGCCAACAAGAATGAAGTTGCAAATGGCCAATGGTCACATTGAGAGACCCTTAGGGCTACTAGAGGGAATAACTCTTACCACTTGTGGTATAGAGTTTGAACATACTTTTGCTATATGTGACTTTAGCAAGAATCATGCCTACGAGATGATTATGGGAAGACCCTTCTTGAGACAATTTCAAGTAGTGTAGGATTGGGGGACAAATTCTTTGCATCTACAACACTTGGGTGTCACAACCAAAGTGAATCTCAAAGATTTCTCTCATAGAGACGTGCCCCCCATTCAATGGAATCCCATCCATAGAGGCACAAATGATATAGAGTCAATGCATTCCATAGGATCAGGATCCTCATAGATGCATGAAGACACTCACTTATGGATGTGTAAAGTGGCCAAAGAGGAAGAGAAAAGGGAAAATGCTAGAGAGGTAGGTGTGAAGGAAATGCATAGACCAATACAAGACCCAGCCTATGCACCTGTAGTGTTTCCCGATGAAGAGTTTGAGCCTCATGGTTGGGCAAAAATCTTAGCAACTATGGATGTAGCCATCAATGAAGAGCAGTGGACACCCCATTGTGAGGAGGATGGCTATGACATTTCAGTCTTCACAATAGAGCCAATCATGTGTGATCCAATCATTCAAGAATGTGAACCTAGCACTGATGCATTTGAGGATGCAAGTGACTCTGATCTAGAGTCAATCATTATGGACCCACCCTTTGCATCATATGAGGAATATTTCTATGAAAATCTCAACCTCAGATCACGAGGACATTACAAATGAGGTGAGATTAACCACACAAGTGACCACTAAGAGTGAGGGAAAGAAGAGGAAAAAGAGAGAAGTCTCACCAGAGGAGGAAGAATCCTTGTTTGAGGTCCCAGAAAACTTTAAGAAGTATGAAATAGAAGATAGGAGAGTCATGATAAGAATGCCAAAACGCGATGCACAAGCGAGAGAGGCCTATGATAACAAAGAAACCACCAAGAAAATAGTGGTAGCCATAGAAGAAGGAGAGGAGCGATGCACATACATAGGACACGACTTAAGTGAAGATGAGGAGTAGGAGCTGATAACCTTACTATGAGAATATAGGGATGTGTTTGCATGGAGTTACAAGGACCTGAAAGGTGTAGACACTCACATATGCTCACACACAATCCCCATGACCTCAAAGGCCAGACCCTCTAAACAAAAGCCATACACATACAATGACAACTATGCGGCCAAGATCAAAGAAGAGATAGATCGCTTGGTGGAAGCTAGATTTATCTATGAAATCGAGCACACTGAATGGGTGTCCCCCATTGTAGTGGTGCCCAAAAAGAATGGCAAATTACGCATATGCATTAACTTGAAGAAGGTTAATGCAACCACTATCAAAGATAGTTATTCGCTTCCTATCACTGAGCATCTATTAGAGAGGGTAGCAGGCAAAGAAGTGTACAGCTTCCTAGATGGGTTCTCTGGGTACAATCAAGTAGCCATTGCACTGGAAGATCAGCATAAGACGGATTTTGTCACAGAGTGGGGCATATTTTCTTTTCGAGAAAAAGAGAAGCTTTAGATTATACTCTCATTGGAGATAATCTATACAAGCGAGGAAAAGATGGGTATCTAAGAGTGTGTGTCCACAAGAGAGAATATCTGAAGATCTTGGAGACTGCTCATCAAGGTGTAGCAGGAGGACACTTTGGACCAGATCGAGTGATCAAGGCAATACTATTTGCAGGTCTTTGGTGGCCAACCCTTCACATGGATGCACATACCTACGTGAAGAGGTGTGATGTTTGTCAGCGAACTCAGTATCCTATACGCAAAGATGAGATGCCATTGAAACCTATGATGGGTGCACGTGCATTCTCTAAATGGGGAATAGACTTTGTTGGTCCGATTAATCCCCCAACCAAGGGTTCACATGCTGAATACATCATTGTGGCCACAGACTATCTATCCAAGTGGGTAGAAGTAAAAGCCACAACGAAGAATGATGCTCAAACGACAACAAAGTTCTTATTTGAGAATGTGTTCACTAGATACGGATTGCCAATAGAGTTGGTGAGTGATAGAGGCACACACTTCTTGAATGAAGTCATAGAAAACCTTCTCCAAGCATTCTTGGTGATACATAAGAAGTCTGCCCCCTATCATCCACAAGCTAATGGACATGTCGAGAGCACAAATAAGATTCTATGCAATGTATTGAAAAAATTGGTTAATAATAAACGCTCTAGTTGGGACAAACAGCTACACCATGTTGTTTGGGCATATAGAGTTGCCTATAAAACAGTACTCCAAGCCATGCCCTTTCATATGGTTTTCGGCCAAAATGCAGTGCTACCACTAGACTTTTTTATACCTACGTTGAAAGTAGCACAAGAGCATGACTGGACAGGCCATGAGCTATCCTCTAGAATCTTCGATCTTGAACAATTAGGTGAAACACGATTGAGGGCTTCAGCAGGAATTTATGCAGCCAAGAAGAGGCAAAAGGCATATTTCGATGCACACGTGAAGGATTAGGGCTTGAAAGCAGGAGACCTAGTCCTAGTTTACACCTTGAAGCAACATGCACAGAAATTAGAGAAGAGAGGCTATGGACCAATGATTATCAATAGGATCTCCACAAGTGGGGCAGTTCAACTAGCCACTCTAGAAGGCAATATTCTACCAAGTTACATAAGTGGATGTAGATTCAAGTTATATCAAGAACCCCTCACGAAGGTGATGTTAAATCGACTCAATACTGCAAAGAAACGTAAAGAAGAGGAAAAACAAATTCGAGAAGAAGCATAGGCAGAAGCTTTAGAACACATCCGATGAATGAAATTGAGGAGACAAGGTAGAGATCAGCCTATGCCTGACACTCAAGACTCTCTAGGCTATCACATGGCCATATGTGAGGCTTCAGGTGAACATTCCCATAGGATAGTCGATCGACGACCTTTTGTGACCCTAGAAGTAGGACAAGGAGAGAGTGCAAGGACCATGAGAGCTTTAATTGACTCAAGAGCAGCCACTAGTGCAGTTCGACTTTCTTATTGCCAAAAATTGTAAATGAAGGTCAATCCTATAGAGGCATATCTCATCGGGTTGGGAGGCGTGGAAAACCCTTGCATGGGAGAGGTGGAACTTTCCCTCTACATTCAAGAGGTTCTAATGGCAGTCAAAGTGCTAGTATGTGAAGACGAGGATCTTACCGAACCTCTTGTCTTGGGATCTATGATCATGGAGTCAACCTCAACCTAAGAAGTGGACTTCTTCAGTCTTGGGTAGGCCAAAACCGCATCACAATGGAATTAGAAAATCAAGCACTTAGGCCACTAGAAGAGGCACCAAATCCTGGTCCCTCCAGGAACCCACATGAAGATAACAATGTTATTCTTGTCCAAAGTTCTATGGTGTAGAAGATTGTCACTCTTGACAAACGTGCAGAAGTCGATGAGGAGTTCCCTTCTTTTCCAAAGAGAATTCGAGGAAAGCAAGCCAGACAACACACGACACAGAGGAGGCCGATGATCAAGAAGCATCAAAAAAAACCTGTACAATATAGAGTACCTCTTGGCATGAAGCAGATCTGGGTACGCAAGGGTGAACAACCCTCGGCTTTGGAGACAGGATCCCAAAGAAGCACCAAACGAGCTACAATGTCGAAGATTACAATGAAGGAGTATCTTAGGCATCGATCTAGACAAACCACTTCTATTTGGGTTCCAAAGCAGTCAATGAAGGCAATCCCAAATGCTAGACAAATGTGGGTGCCCAAAACACTCTTACAAGCTCAATTAGCTTCACCTCCATTCACAAGATTGAATCAACACCCACAATCACCCTTGGCACAAATCCTAAGGCGAACATCTACACTCCAAACTACATCTTCGTTCACACCTAGGAATGTCAGGAAATGGGTACCCAAAAGGTCCCAAATCCAACACAATCCAGTCCACAAACCTTTACATGTCATCACCACTAAAAGTTACACTTCCACCATCAAAGTTTGGAGACCTAAACCCCGTATCAAACCACCTGACCCAATTTTGTAAATCAGTCCCCTCTAATGTAGGTACATTCTGAGTACATTGCACATCCAAAGTATGCATCTAAGATGAACACTAACCTACTAACCCACATTTACACACATCACAAACACTTCACCTAATAACCTCTAACCACTTGGAATGTCATGTTAGTATTATGGAGGGAACACCATAACATCCTGTTTCCTATGCAATGCTAATGTGCCTCTCTTCTTCTAGCAGATAAGCATCAACTACAAGCACTCTCATCATTGGCAGAAGCAGCAGGTTCGAGCTCACAAGCAGGAGTAAGTACAGCAGGGATTAATGTGGAGAGTCTACCTATTGAAGTGCCACCGACTGAAGGACCGGTAGAGCTGCAACACTTGCAACAAATACCTATATCAGACCCTCCCACAGGAATAACAGAGAGAGTCCATGCAAATTCTCATTGGTTCAATGGCATGCCAGGCCCTTTAGGAGAGGCTAAGTATATCTGGGAGTCCAAGTGTGAGTATGACAAGTCATGGGTCCGATTCGAGTTCTTTTCCAAAGAATTTGAGACCCTCCAGAATAGACAAGACCTTCAAAGCATATGGCAACGTGTAGGGCTATCGGAGTACTTCGAGGCACCCTTACCCAAACAAGATCTCCTACGATGTTACTATTTGATCTCAACATTACAGGCTAATGCAGAAAAGGACAAACCATGAACGTTTATTCTTCCTTCTTTGTTGTGCAACAATGAGTTGAAGAGGTTCAAACTTACCTTGGAATTGGTGAGCTCTACTTTGAATATGCATGGCACACATGTACCTTCTGAGAAGGATGCTCTCATTCCCACTAACATGAAGGACCGAAAACTATTGAAGCTGAAAGATATGGCAGCACTCACACCAAACCTGTCTATCCCTCTCCATATGTGCATGCAACATTTTGCTTTTCCTAGTCAAGATCGATTCACACAACCTCACAAAAGAATATGGTTTGCTCTTTACTTGGTAGAGACAGGTGCGTTACCGATTAAGCTTCCTGTATGGATTGTGGAGCAGTTGTATGAAGCAAATAAAAGATCATCTAGAAAACTAGTGGTGAATGGTTGTTGTGCAATCACACGCATTATCTACAGATGCTTAGCATATGATGTACCCATTGAACGTGCTTTAACTTGGGCACAACTAAAAATGTTTAAGAGACTCAAAATTGCCACACATCAATCCAAGCACATGAGGGGCTCGATTCCTTGTGTCCAGACACGTGAAGTTCTTACTACTCCGGAAGTCTCGCCACGAGGGGAGGCCATTGTACCTCCCTTTACCATTAGAATACCCAGGTCTGGATCTAAAGGTACATCACAACCTGCCCCTTCGGCTCCTCTTGTCCCATCTAAATTTGAATTTGCTATGACTGAAGACGTTGAAGGGATAAACACCTTCAACTTCGAATCATTCTTGCAGAATACCCAACTCTCTGATGTCAAATTCTTCTCGGACACAGAAGAACAGGGCACCTCTTCCCAAAGATGAAGGAAATCCACAGAAGGCCGCCATGTACATTGGGATGACGATCAGCAGGGTCAACAACCAGGACACCTAGAAGAAGAAGAAGTAGAAGAAGAAGAAACCACGGGAACCCCCGCATATACAGCAGAACTCCGAGGCTGTATCAAATCATGGAACGAGTGTGATCGCAAAAACTGCTCACCGAACAAAGTAGTAGGGTGCTCATGGCTCAACTATTGGAAGAAGCTGGAGTTGACTCCGAATATAGCAAAGGTGTACTATTGGTGGCAGAAACGTATGGAGTAGTGGAAGTAGTCCGAGCAGCGATCCAGAGGCCTCCTGTTCGATATTACCTGCAAAGATTCCAAACACGACCACGGTCTGGTAAAAACATCCAGATTCCCATTACTACGGGGGAAGGACCTATTATTACATCCGAACACATTGAGACAACTTCCCAAACAGCAGTAACCTCTGACCAAGAACTCCCAGTCACCCAGGATGAATCAACCAAACCAGTACCACCGACACCTCCACCGTCACCTCCTCAAACTCAAGCTGGAGACACCATCTCGACTACCCAACCCACAGAGCAAACCTTCATCTTCTGTACTCCCACCTCTCGTTCAACTTCGTTCTCCACCTTTGAAAACCCTGTCTACCAAACCACCACCATCACAACCACATTAACTGAACCACTCATGGAGATAGCCATAGGACAACCAGCCTCCACAACCTCTATTGTAGGACATCCGGACACTAGATCCATAATTTTTGGATTCCCTACCACCACACTCCCTTTTGTGACATTCTCGCCTCCTATCTCTCATTTCCCACCCCCCATACCACCATTCCTTCAACCAGCCCATGAAATTGGAAGTCCAGACTGTTGCAAATATTGAAGCTTCTTCTAATTGAAGGTGGAAAAGGTCAAATTCTTGAAGAGAACCCAAAGAAGTACAAAGCACGAGTTCAAAGGATCAAGAAGGATTAAAGCTTCATATCAAAGGTACACTATATCATCATAAATCTTAGTAATTGCAAACACAGAAGATCAAAGATAGGAGATAGCTTGTTGATTGATAAGCTAGATAGGGAGAACTATCGAGCTTAGTCCATGAGGATGGAGGCACACCTCATGAGCAAAGATTTGATGGCATTCATCACAAGAGAAGAAGAAAAGCCTGACTTTGGAGATCCTAGTGTTCCAACTAGGGAAGAGCTTACAGATTTGAAGAACTAGATGAGGAAGGATGCTCAAGCTAGGATCATCATTTACATGGTTGTAAATGATTATCTTCTACCTCACATTAAAGGATTAGAAAGTGCAACAGATGTGTGGAATGCTTTGGAAGAGCATTTCCAAAATACAACCAAGTCAAGGAAGTCCTCATTATGGGCTAAGTTCACAACCTTCAAGAAGAAGAGCTCACAATCAATTTATGATTATGTGGCAAGGATGAAGGATATTGCAGATAGCTTGGGAGCACTTGATGAAGACATTGAAGAGGATAAGTTGGTAAGACAAATACTTACAGGTCTGAGAGGAGATGAGAAATGGAAGCCTTTCATATTGTCCATAGAATTGTCATTAGATCATTTTACTCCTGATCTTAATCAATTGCTAGCACACATGCTAACTTTTGAGGAGGACATTAAGGGAGTTAATGATAGGAGTGCAAATCAAGCTATTTACTCCAAGGACAAGAAAAAGAATGGCAAAGGAAAGTATTCAACTGATGATGAAGGAACTTCAAGTCAAGCTAATTTCACAAAAGGAAAGATGAATCTCAGAGGTAAAGGAAGAGGAGGTAAGAACAAAGACAATACTAAAGCCTGTTGGATTTGTGGTAGAATAAATCATTTGGCAAATGATTGTTGGTATAACAATCAAAATGGTGGAAGTTATAACTAGAGTTTCAATCAAAAAGGTAGAGGAGGCAGAAATCAAAGAGGTAATCTCAGAGGAAGAGGTGGTAGGATATCATATGCTAGAGGAGGTGGAAGAAGCATTCAATCTAAGTCCTACAACAACAACTATTACAATTATGCATCAGATTAGAAGGATGACATGACTCCCATCTTGAATGCAACACATGAAGTAGTAGGAGAAGATCAAAGGGTGTTCTATATTGACTCAGGATGTAGCAATCATCTGAGTGGAAATATATCATTGATGACTGATATGGAAGCAAAGGTGAATGGACATACAGTTCAAATAGGAGATAACACCAAGCATAAAGTGGAAAGCATTGGATCAGTGAAGACAAAGAGTGGAAGCACACTCTTAAGCAAGGTACTTTATGTTCCTACTATTCCTAAAAACTTGATAAGTGTAGGACAAATTGTTGAGAAAGGATATGAAGTTAGATTCACAAATGATGGTGTTTATGTGCAAGATCCAAATCAAGGATATAGAAGCATTATTGCAGGTAAAAAGGAAGGAAGGTTTTTTACTCTCAAAGTCCAAGGTAATGTGGGGCATGCATTGTTTAGTTATGGAAGTCAAAAGATGTCTAAGTTAGATCTATGACATAAAAGGCTAGGTCATTTCAATGAGAGAGCCATAAAGGATGTCAAAGAATGATGTAGTGCTTGGATTGCCAAATGTTGAAGGTCAACACATGGTGTACAAGTGTGAAGCTTGTCAATTAGGTAAAGCACACAAAAGTTCATACAATAAATCAAGATACAAGTATTCAAACATGCTTGAGTTGGTTCATACAGATGTGTGGGGACCTTCAAGGGACTATAGCATAAATGGATCCAGATATTATGTGTTGTTTGTTGATGATGCAACCAGGTGGATCACACTTTATGTAATGAAGGACAAGTCAAAAGTGTTCAAGACATTCAAGCATTATCATGCTTGTGCAAAAAGGATTACATGACAAAAAAGATGGAGGAGGAGAGTATTTTTCTAAAGAGTTTGATGATTATTTGTGGAATGCATGTATAAAAAGAGAAGTAACTTGCAGGTACTCCCCTCAACAAAATGGAGTTGTAGAAAGAAGAAATAGAACTCTTGTAGAGTTTGCAAGATCAATGCTGAAAGAGAAGAATTGTCCAAACTACTTACGGGCAGAAGCTATCAACACTGCAACATACCTTGTGAATAGGTTATCTTGTAAAGCTTTGGATGGAAGAACACCTTATGAAGCATGGTGGGGTAAGAAACCTACTCTTGATCATTGTAAGGTATTTGGATGTTTAGAATATGCTTATGTTCCTTCACAATTAAGACATAAGCTAGAACCCAAAGCGGAGATGTGTTTATTGGGTATGATGATAGACAAATGGGTTACAGATTGTGGAGTTCATCTACAAAGCAATTTCTTGTTACAAAAGATGTTACATTTTATGAGAAAAGAACATGGTATACAGGGTTAACAAATGATTATGCAGATGTTGGAGAAGTACAAAGGAAAGGGAAGACAAAAGTAAACGTGTATGAAGAAGATATTGATGATGATATTTCTAAAAATAAATTGCAGGACAATGTTGAAGATGGGCCAAGATTTGATCCAGAATCAAATGTGGCCGAGACTTCAAGAAGTGCAGAGGTCAGAAGATCTTTGAGAGAAAGAAAAGAACCTATCAGGTATAGCTATGATACATCTTTTTTAACAACCAAAGATTATGCTTACATTGTGAAGACAGATGAAGATCCATCCACATATGATGAAGCTAAAGGAAAGTAGAATCGGGACAAGGCAATGCAAGAAGAGTATGATGCTCTACTTGAGAATGAGACATGGGAATTGGTGCCAAGACCAAAGAATCAGAAAGTGATTGGATGTAAGTGGGTGTATAAGCATAAAAAAAGAGATTTGCAGATGGAAAAGTGTCTAGATACAAGGCTAGACTTGTGGTTAAAGGTTATGCCCAAACTTATGGGATAGATTATGATGAAACCTTTAGTCTAGTTGCTAAGATGTCTACAATTAGATCTCTAATCGCTATTGCTGCTTGTAAAGGTTGGAAGTTATCACAATTAGATGTGAAGAATGCATTTCTGAATGGATATATTGTAGATGAAGTGTACATGGAGCAACCAGATGGGTTCATGGATTCAATTGGATCAGATTATGTTTGTAAACTCAAGAGATATTTGTATGGTTTGAAGCAGGCCCCAAGGGCATGGAATTACAGGCTTGTTAAGTTCTTGAATGAATGTGGATATTGAAGTGTTTCGATGGCGATGCACCATAGTGCGCTCTCCTTCTCGAGAGCTCCACGAGGATATGCTCGGAGTAGAAAACCGAGCTCCCAAAGGCCGCACACAGTACTCCACATAGAGGCTACAGAATATGCAGAAAACACAGTACACAGGGAGCACGAAGATGGACTTCCTGGGTCTTCCAAATGCGATCGAACTTACAGTATTGTGACTGACCAAGCCACTATATGTTTTATTAAAGAACATATACAAAGAAGTGTCCAGTGGCCATTTGGCCTTTCACATGGGCACTAACGGTAACAATCTCCCATTAAAGGCCAATATGGCTAGAGTAACTATGGGAGAAAAATAAAGAATGATAAAGAATACCTAAGTGTAAGTATACAAACTATACCTCCCACCTAATGGGTATGTTACATAATATACAAGTGACTGCGTAAGATCAAGAATCAAATAACCCCCATCAAGTGACAACAGTGTCGAAAGCTATCCTGTGGTAAAGCTTTAGTCAAAGCATCTGCAGCATTATCTCGAGTGTGAACCTTCTCAAGAATAATGCTCTCAGTGGCTAAGCAATCTCTAATGAAGTGATACCTCACCTCAATGTGCTTGGTCTTTGCATGATAGACCGGATTCTTAGCCAAAGCAATGGCACTCTGACTATCACTGAGCAAGCGAGGTACATGGTGAGGTAAACCCATATCACAAGCAAGACGAGAAAGCCACAATGCTTCCTTACATGCCTCACTTGCTGCAACATACTCTGCTTCTGTGGTGGAAACAGTTGTACATTCTTGAAGACGAGATCTCCAAGAAATAGCACCTCCAGCAAAATGAAAAATGTACCCTGATGTAGACTTACGATTGTCTACACAACCAGCATAGTCAAAATCCGTGTAACCAATAGTGGATGCTTTCCCCCTACCTAAGCATAAACACTTGTCCTTAGTGCCACTCAGATATCTCAAAATCATCTTGACCGCTTCCCAATGTTTCTTGCCAGGATTAGACATATATCTGCTCACAACTCCCACTGCAAATGCAATGTCTAGTCTCGTAGCTACCATAGTGTACATAAGACTACCAACAACAGACTGATAGGGAATTTTGGTCATGAATTCATTTTCCCCATCTGATTTGGGGCAGTCATCCTTGCTCAATTTCACATATGTGGGTAAAGGTGTACTCAATGCCTTTCCACCCTGCATATTGAACCGGTGAAGTACTTTGGATATGTACTCACTTTGAGACAAGTATATGCATCTTTTACTCCTATCACGAGTAATGTGCATGCCAAGAATATGTTTGGCATCCCCCAAATCCTTCATATCAAATGTCTGACTCAACTTCTTTTTGAGAATTGACAAATCATAAGAGGACTTCCCAGCAATCAACATATCATCAACTAAAGTATCAAGCATATCAACCTGCCATCAGAGCATCTCTTTGTGTAGAGACAATGATCCTCATTGCTTCGAGAATAGCCTTGGGACTTCATAAAAGCATCAAACTTTTGGTACCATTGTCTAGGAGACTGTTTAAGTCCATACAAGCTCTTCTTGAGCTTACAGACTAGACTTTCCTTGCCAGGAACTACATAACCCTCTAGTTGTTCCATATAGATCTCATCTGTAAGATCTCCATGCAAGAAAGCTGTTTTCACATCCATTTGGACTAGCTCTAAGTCCTCCATTGCAACGAATCCAAGCAACATGCACAAAGTAGTCATCTTGACCACTGGAGAGAAGATTTTCTCACAATCAACACCATGTTGTTGCTTAAAACCCTTTGCAACAATTCGTGCTTTATATTTTGGAGAAGCACTATCTGATGTGAATTTCAGCTTTATATACCCATTTACATGGTAAAGCTTTCCTGCCTTTTGGCAAAGGCACTAAGTCCCAAGTACCATTCTTGTGAATAGAATCCAACTCACTCTTCATGGCACGCTCCCACTTGACATGATCCTCTGTCTGCATAGCCTCTTTGTAGCAAGAAGGCTCACCAGCATCTGTTAGCATAACAAAATCTAAACCTGGAACATATCTATCAGGTGGATGTGAGACACGTGCAGAACGTCTCAATGGTTGCTGAACAAGAACATGTGCAGACTGATCTGAATGGACATTCTCTTGAACATCCCTATGTGCAGCATTTTTATGCATGCTAACCGGAGGACTAGTATCCTCAAATACCACTCTTCTCACTTCAACCTCCTTAATGGGTTGTTTATGCATCTTAGACTCATTAAAAATGACATCACTACTTCTGATCACTGACCGTGTTTCAGGATCCCATAAGCGATATCCAAATTGTCCTTCTCGACCATATCCAAGAAAAATGCATTTCTTTGACTTATGGTCCAACTTTTGTCTAAGATTCTTAGGTATATGAACATATGCTTCACACCCAAAAACTCAAAGATTATCATAATATGGTGGTTTCCCTGTTCATAACTCTTGTGCCACTTTCAAACCTTTGGCAGTACTAGGTGAAAGGTTAATCACATGAACTGCAGTCAATACTGCTTCTGCCCAAAAACCTTGTGAGAGGTTTGCATGATGCAACATAGAGACTACTCTATCTTGAATAGTTCTATTCATCCTTTCAGCTACACCATTCTATACTGGGGTAGAAGGAGCTGTAAACTCTCTATGAATCCCTCTAGACTGACAAAAAAGCCTGAATTCATGTGAGGTATACTCACCCCCATTATCTGAACGTAAAGCCTTAAGCTTAGTTCCTTTTTCAGTCTCAACTGAAGCAAGCCATTTTCTGAAAGTAGGGAATACATCATCCTTTGATTTGATAGGATATACCCAGACTTTTCTAGTAGCATCATCTATGAAAGTGATGAAGTAAAGAGAACCACCTAAGGACCTAGTGGGCATAGGACCACACACATCTGTATGAACGAGATCTAAAGGTTGAATTGAAGAGTCAATGTGTGTTCTATGCACATTTCTGGTTTGCTTTCCATATTGACAATGCTCACAAAATGAGAAATTAGAGAGAGATAACACAGATAAGTAGCCAAAAGGAGAAAGATTTTCCATTCCACTACGAGATATATGGCCGAAACGACCATGCCAAATACAAGCCATAGGCTGTTCAGTAACAGCTAACAAGTGTTCTTTCTGTGATACAAATAAAGGATAAACTGAGCCAACTTTGCTTCCTTTTGCGATAACCATATTGCCCTTTGATATATGAAAGGACTAAGCATAGAAGACCACCTTGTAACCAAGGTCATCAAGTTGACCAACTGACATCAAACTATGTGATAACTGAGGTACATGGCGTACATTATGCATAGTAAATTTTGAACCATCAATGAACTGCACAACCACATCTCCAATCCCCACAACATCACACTGGTAAGAGTCACCAAGTCTCACGGTACCAAGAGACTTTGCTGCATAATTAGAGAACCATTCTCTATGTGGTGTCACATGGAAAGAAGCACCAGAATCTAGCAGCCATGTGTGGGAAAGAGAATCATCCATAAGTTCCTCAGATGGCATAGTACTATCAAGTGTCAACACATCAGCATCATCAAAAATAGCATTAATTTCTTCAATCTTCACAGTCAAAGTAGATGGTGTAGGTAACTGTTTAACATGCCCATCAACATTCTGTCCTTTACCTTTAGTAGTCTTTAATGCATAATAGTCTTTCTTCAGGTGTCCTTTATTATGGCAATAATGGCATTCGATATCCCTCTTCCTTGATTTACTTCTACTCTTATTCCGTTGACCATTCTTTTCCTTGTTCTTGCTCATACCACGTTGCTAATTCTTTCCTTGGTAAGAATCACGCACATTATATGAATCTCCACTCTGAGTTCCAACCATAGATTTTCTACAAATCTCCTCACTCAAGAGTGCTCCACATATGTCATCATAGAAGAGTTTACCACCAGGTGCACTGTTGCTAATAGCTATGCAAAACGTATCCCATGATGATGGCAGGGTGCATAACAGCAATAGTGCTTTCATTTCATTATCCATATCCATTTTTTGAGCCTGTAACTGGGAGAATATAGCATCAAACTCATTTAGATGAGCAGCAACACTATCTGTGTCCTTCATACGAAGGTCATATAATTTTCTCTTATTCTTTCCTTGGTAAGAATCACGAACATTATATGAATCTCCACTCTGAGTGCCAACCATAGATTTTCTACGAATCTCCTCACTCAAGAGTGCTCCACATATGTCATCATAGAAGAGTTTACCACCAGGTGCACTGTTGCTAATAGCTATGCAAAACGTATCCCATGATGATGGCAGGGTGCATAACAGCAATAGTGCTTTCATTTCATTATCCATATCCATTTTCTGAGCCTGTAACTGGGAGAATATAGCATCAAACTCATTTAGATGAGCAGCAACACTATCTGTGTCCTTCATAAGAAGGTCATATAATTTTCTCATCAGATACACGTTATTTGATGCCGTCTCGTTTTCATATGTATTGCATAACTTCTTCCAAAACTCCTCTGCACTTTCACAGTCTAATACTATAAAGTAAACATTATCTGCCAGGTGCAAGCGAATGGTAGACTTGGCCATTTCATCTAACTCATCCCAATCATCTTCATCCATGTCAGTAGGCTTCTTTGAAATCCCATTTACTGGCTTCCATTGCCTCCTTTGAATCAACACATCTTTAATCTGATTCTTCCATAGATCAAAGTTTGTGCCATCAAATTTTCGGATCTCAAAATGGTCTTTGCCCTATAAGTTATAGCTCCTCCTCGGAACACTAGCAGTCCATGGAAGAGATCTCACACACACACTCTCACTTTCAAGGAGAAGCACACACACAGATTGAGGCAAGGAAAAATGATCTTCTTCTTCTTCTTCTTCTTCTATTACATAAAAGGAATGTACAAGAATGACCTAAAAACAAGAATATAACAAGTGCAATATATAAAGATCAGTACATAAGGAAAAACCTAATGTCTGCAAATGAGTGAGTTGGCAAGAACCAAATGTGCCATCACTCTCGATAGATAAATCTAATAAAGCTCAATGAAGTATCCCTGACATATACCGGCGTGACCACTATACATGTCAGAGAAACAAAAAATTGCTACGTGTCATCCTTGATCATCACATGTTGAGCTTGATATCTCAACACTCCCCCTCAAGCTCAACGCCATATCCTATAATCCAAGCATCTCCCGAAACTTCTTCAAGTTCTCAGCTCCAAGTGCTTTGGTGAAAATATCAGCAACCTGCTCATCTGTTCTCACATAAACAAGATCAATATCACCTGCTAATACCTTCTCTCTGATGAAGTGATAATGTACCTCAATATGCTTTGTTCTAGCATGGAAAACAGGGTTCCGTGCTAATTGTATGCTGCTAAGATTATCACAATAGATAGTGATAGGCTTTTGCACTTCCACACCTAAATCTGCAAGTAATATCTCCAGCCATGATGCCTCACATGCTGTCATTGTAGCACCTCTATACTCAGCCTCTGTACTTGACAAAGCAACAGTGGGTTGCTTCTTACTACCCCATGTAATAGTTGAACCTCCAAGTGAGAAAAGAAAGCCACTAGTAGATCTTCTATCTGGAGTACTACTAGCCCAATCTACATCTGTGTATCCGTGAACCTGCAAATCTACACCAGCTTCATAAAACAATGCATAATCCAAAGTAGCACTCACATAACGTAGAGTGCGCCTCAGAGCATCCAAATGTGGCTTCCCGGGAACCTGCATAAACTGACTTTCAAGTCCAACAGTATAACTTAGATCAGGCCTTGTAATTGTGAGATATATAAGACTTCCCACAATTTTCCTGTACATAGTAGCATTTTCCAATGCTTCACCTGATGTAGTATCCAATTTCAAATTCTGATCTAATGGCATAGAAATTGGTTTACAATCAGCCATACCATACTTTTGTAGCATATTCAAGGCATATTGCCTTTGTGACATCCATATACCTGTTTCTGTATGTATAAACTCAATGCCCAAGACATAGCGCAGCACACCAAGATCTTTCATATTGAATTCTTGCATAAGAAGTTTCTTTACCTCTTTGATGCTTTCTTCATTATCACCACCTACAATCAGGTCATCAACATAAATAGCCACAATAGTGATGCCATCATCAGCCTTCCTTGCATATAGTGAGTGATCTGCATCACACATAGAGAACCCAATGCTGGTTAAGTAATCAGCAATCCTTGCATGCCATGCACGAGGGGCTTGCTTCAGCACATACAAAGCCTTTTGCAACCTGCAGACATATTCTGGATGCTTTGAATCTTCATTTGTTGTAGCTAATGCAACAAGTGTTCTGACAATAGACATTTTAGCTACAGGGCTGAATGTTTCCTCATAATCAATGCCATATGTCTGTGAATAACCTTTAGCTACCAATCGTGCTTTATACCTGCTTATGCTACCATCACCATTATGCTTTACCTTGTAAACCCATTTGCAGCCTATGGGGTTCTTTCCTTGTGGCAATGGAACCAGCTTCCATGTATCATTTCCATAAAGTGCTGCCATCTCCTCATCCATAGCTTTCTCCCAATCTGCATTACCAATTGCATCTTCAAAACAAGAAGGCTCAACATCTTGTATTACCTTTGTCATGTAGGCACAATGGTGAGCCACGTAACTATCATATGTCAATCGTTGCACTATGTTGGGGGATTGTTAGACAAGAAGGAGTTTGAGGGTTTGTAGGAGAAAAGGAAAAGACCAGGAGAGGAAATTCACCTTGGAAGCTTCTGCCGATTGATTACAGTAAGACAATTACAATGTTTGAAGCACAATACAAACCAATACTTCTGTGCACAATCCCACAGAGTGCTCAATGACAAAATACCAAATACCCCAAAGTCTTCTTGCTGCCAGCCTCCTCTGCACCAGACCTCCACCTGCTTCAAGCTTATCCTTGTGCACACCTTGCACCAAGCTTCCACTAAGGGGGAGGAATGAATACCTTCTGTCGGCATGCGCACACTGCAAGGAGACCTTGAGATCCTTGGGGGACTAGCTTAGCACTCTCTGCACAATCCCTTAGTCACTCTCCATGCACTCCTTCAACTCCACTTCTCTGCGTCGCACACTTGTGACCCTTGCACTTCCTTCTCTTGCTTCACTTAGACTATGCTTCTCTTGCTTACTCTAGAATTGGTCCAAGAATAGTCCTTGCTTTGATTTGAGTGTGTCGATCACGTACGCTCCTAACTGCAAGAGTATCTTGGTGCTCACTTTGATGTCCCAAGATTGTCTTCACAAGTGGCAGCCAACGACTCCCTGTTTTGTCTTGTAGTGACTTTAGACTAAAACCAAAAATTTTAATTGGGGGGCCATACTTTCCCCTGTGCGTACGTAGAAAACGCCCTGGGGGCCCTTTTTTTTAATTATCCAAAAAACCAAAGAAAAATACATTAAAAATCCAAAAAAAAATGTAAAAAAAATCCAAAAAATCTTCAAAAAATTTCCTAGAGTGTTAGGTCAGTTTCTTCACTCAAAAACCACAGAGAGCTTCCTTTATTCCCCAAATGTGGCAAGAAAAAGACACGTGAAAAGGAGAAAAATGCTAGAAAAAATTATAAAAAATGCTTGAAAAATTCTGAAAAAACTCCTAAAAATTCCAAAAATTGTACCTTTGCAAAGTTGATGAAATGGCTGCTAAATTTTCTAATAACTCAAGAAACAAGCATGAAATGGATAAAGAAAACTACTAAAACTTAAGTAAAAATGACGAGAAAAGACTATGTACAACCTGGACAAATTTTGCAGGTTCCAGGAGATCCATAATTCTTCATGTGGCTTGATGATAGGCCTTTAGCCATGATCTTTATATGTTGACCCCGAAAAACTCCTCCATAACCTTCAATTGTGTTGCACTTCATTTGTTTTATCTTCTTTTTGGGCATGCTAATGCTTTGATAGACCCACCTTAAATCCTTCAGTACAATATTATCTCCTCCATACTACATCTTTTGTTTCCAAAGACTTGCAGGTACTCCGTCCACATCATTGTAAAGCCTTGCACTTACTATCATAAAAATTGACACAATAGATGATATCCGTACCAGGATCCATAAAACAGTGGCCATTGACATATGATTTGAAGCATCTTCATCACAACTGCACTTAAGGACTTTGCTTTTCTTCTCTTTTCCATGGCCTTTGACTGAGACTGTTTCAACCTGAGTGATTTCCTCTTTTTCTTCATATGCTTCTTCTTTACTTGAGTTTGGAAAAATTCCATAGCAGGAAGATGGGCCTTCTGCATGGAGCCAAGCCAACATGTTTTCATCTTCATATAAATCTGCTCCTTCAAATAGGTCTGCTTCTGGGTTGTCCACCACTTCTTCTCCCATACAAATACCAATTGTCTGCATCATGCTAGTATTTTTCTGATTGTCTGGTCCTTCTTCTAAAATTATCTGCTGCAACTCTTTTCCCTCTTGCTTTACCCACATTGTGTCCTTGCCCCAGTCATGCAGCACATTGGCATGCCTTAACCAAGGTCTCCCAATTAACAGGGGGAAACTTCCTTCTACCTGTGGCAGCCTTAAAACAACAAAGTCCAAGTTAAAGATGGTACCTTGTATTTTGACCGGAACTCCAGGAACCACTCCATAGGCCTTACTATGCTTTGGTCTGCCATTGTTACAGTGAAGTTGGCAGGTCTTGAAGGGTATAGTCCAATCTTTTTCATGGTATATTCATGCATCAAGTTAATGCCAGAACCACCATCCACAATAACTCCTTGAAACTCATGACCTTTAATAGAGACTGTTAGCCAAGGGCTCTTGTAATCTGTGAGGGGTGCTTCCCCTACATTTTTATCTTTATGCATAACAGCAGCCTTTGCCACTAAACTTGTTGTGGACATTTCATCAATTATCTGCAAGAGTTCTGACCTGAACTTTCTATCCATCTTTGTTAAATAAAAAATACTAACCTCCTTTTTCATGGACTTGAGTAGCCTGGAAGCTTCTGATTCCTTAAGAGCTTGGGCTCCATTTGACTTATCAAACTCCTCATGAGCCCTGGTGAATGCATGTCCAATAGCATCACTCGTACCTATGAAATTTTCTTTTTGCCTTGTGTCTGCACATGTGGTGGCTTTATTCTCAGACATGCCTTTGTCTTTGTTTAATCCAATAATCATTGATTCTTGACCTATGTCCACTCGAGCCTTCCCCTTGCTTCTTGTCTGCACTGTAAAAGACTCAATTTCCTCTAACTGCACCACCGTGGTAGATGATGATGGCACCTTAACTTGATCTACCCTTTCTTCTTTCTGCACAGAAATCATTTGAATGTGGGGCCTAGATGAAGAGGCTTGATTCTTAGGACAACAATTTGTATAGTGGTCTCTGGCCTCTAGGCAGTTTCTACAAGGAGGGGCATTTTCTGGGAGAGTGCACCTACTTTGATAGTGCCCACATTCTCCACATCTGAAACAAATAATTGGCCTTCTAGGCCCATTTCCAAAATTATCCCTTCGTCTAGGGTTATAAGTGTTACCTTGATTTGGTGCAGCAACCATCACATTTGTGGGTGGTAGGGATCCTCCTTGTGTCGAGTATGTCGTTGCAGGCATTCCCCTTGATTGGCAATCATGGGCCTCATGACCAACCTTCCTGCATAATTGGCAAGTCACACTTAACAGAGGACATTCACTTACTGTGTGACCTTGCTTGTTGCACATGGAACACCAAAGCCCACTCTTGATACCACTCCCTTTGAGTTCCTACAGCTCCTGTTGCAGCTGATCCAATTCCTCAGCTTGGGCCTCCTCCTCCTTTTGGAGCTTTAGTGTTTCAATCTCCCTTCTCAACTGAGCAACAGCATTCTCCTCCTCTTTGTAGGGCTTATTTCTTTTTAAGCCCTCCAGCTCCTTCCTTAGCTGGATCACTGGATCCTCCATTTCTGTACCATATGTTGGTTGGGAAGAAATTGCTCCATACTGGTGCCTTATCTGCTCCAGCCGTGTAGCTGTGTTGATGAACTCCTCTATGGAGGCTGTCGGTAACACTAATTCCTTTATTTTGCATTGGGCGGCCACTGGTAGGGGCTTGGCTAGCCATTTCTTAACCAAAAAATCATGTGGTGGATCTGGCAATTTAGCCATTAGTGCTTTGGCCCTAGTCACAAACTCTGGGAACTTTTCTCCTGGACCCAATCTCAAACTTTTTAGTTCTTCTATGATGATCTCCGAAGTGTTTCCATGCTGGAATTGATTTTTAAATGCATCTTTCATCAAATCCCAAGTGGTAAAATGGTTTTCAGCAAACTGGCTGAACCACTTATCTGCTAATCCTTCTAATGTGGCAGGGAAGAGAATAAAAAAGGCATCCTCCCTACCCATTAAACCTCTAATCTTACATAGTGCCAAAAACCTTCTAATGTGTTCATCCGGATCCTCCTGAGCTAGGCCTTTGAAAGAAGGAAACTTTATATTTAATCTTGAGAGTAAGGTTTCCAAGTCTACCTGTCCCGCCATGCTCTTTACTGATGAGGTTGAAGATAGTGGACTGGAGGATCTTCTAACAACCTTCCTTCTTGTTTGCTTGTAGGTGACCCTCAATGTTGGGACCGGGTTGCGGTCATGAGCAGCTCATAGCCCACTTAAGATGAGACACTTGATAAGAATATTTACCTTTTGGTTGATGAAGTGGCATTGTAGTAGCACTGTCGACACGTGATCTCTTCTATACTTTGCACTTGGTTTCTCCTAAGCTCAAATCTCCTTGGGAGTCCCACCGTGCATGCCAAATTTTGTTGGGGGATTCTTAGACAAGAAGGAGTTTGAGGGTTTGTAGGAGAAAAGGAAAAGACCAGGAGAGGAAATACACCTTGGAAGCTTCTGCCGATTGATTACAGTAAGACAATTACAATGTTTGAAGCACAATACAAACCAATACTTCTGTGCACAATCCCATAGAGTGCTCAATGACAAAATACCAAATACCCCAAAGTCTTCTTGCTGTCAGCCTCCTCTGCACCAGACCTCCACCTACTTCAAGCTTATCCTTGTGCACACCTTGCACCAAGCTTCCACTAAGGGGGAGGAATGAATACCTTCTGTAGGCACGCGCACACTGCAAGGAGACCTTGAGATCCTTGGGGGACTAGCTTAGCACTCTCTGCACAATCCCTTAGTCACTCTCCATGCACTCCTTCAACTCCACTTCTCTGCATCGCACACTGGTGACTCTTGCACTTCCTTCTCCTGCTTCACTTAGACTATGTTTCTCTTGCTTACTCTAGAATTGGTCCAAGAATAGTCCTTGCCTTGATTTGAGTGTGTCGATCACGTACGCTCCTAACTGCAAGAGTATCTTGGTGCTCACTTTGATGTCCCAAGATTGTCTTCACAAGTGGCAGCCAACGACTCCCTGTTTTGTCCTGTAGTGACTTTAGACTAAAACCAAAAATTTTAATTGGGGGGCCATACTTTCCCCTGTGTGTATGCTGCCGCTTCACATACCTTCACATTTCCTTTTAAGTCTTCACTTTTGCACATAAGAGAGGGTTCACCTGAACCTTCCAAAACACTTTAAAAAACACTTTGAACCTTAGGGAAATTAGAGGAAATACCTCTGCAACCTGCAACCCACTTTCTCCAATTTACCCTTTGTGGACAATTAATTGTGCACTACCTGTGCACTTTGACACCTGCACTTTAGCACTTTGACTTTGCACCTATTGACTTTGACTTTGACCTTGTTGACTTTGACTAGTTGACTTTGACCTTTTGACTTTGACCTTTTGACTTTGACTATAGTTGACTTTGACCAATATAACTTTTATGGGCTCAACACACTAAATTACGCATCCTCCCATATCTTCTTGGTCTTGGGTCACTTCTCCTTGATCATCTGCATGTGCCCTTCTTACTCCTGGAGTCTTCGCAGAGGGCAATCCAAGTTCCTCATCAAGACTCTTTTCTGAACCACTTGAATCTCCATCAACATCTTCAAAACCTACACATGTTTTACTACCAACAAAAAGCTTTTCGTTACCTTTCTTGGATGTATTTGATGAATTTTCTGGATTGAAATTTCCACGCAATCTTCCACTCCATGGATTTGAGTTGGAACTATTGCTTGGTGATGCATCTGGTCCACTCAAAGCTTGAGATTTTGCACTTGATTTTTCAGCATTTTCTTTGCCATTTGGTTCAAGATTCAGTCCTTCTTTGGCATCTGCATAGAAGCTTGACATTTCATCAAATACCACATCTCTGCTCACCTTCACCTGTCGTGTGAGTGGGTTATAACATTTGTACCCCTTTTGCTCAAGGGAGTATCCAATGAAGACACATTTTTCTGCTTTCAGATCAAGCTTCGTCCTCAACTCATCTGAGACATGTACATATGCAATACAGCCAAAAACTTTCAGATATGATAAGTTTGGCTTTTTACCTGTAAACTTCTCTTCAGGTGTAACTTTATGTATAGCAGCAGTCGGAGTTCTGTTCATGATGTATACGGTAGTATGCACAGCTTCTGCCCAATAACAATGAGGCATATTCTTCTCAGCCATCAAGGCTCTTGCTATTTCTGCAATATGTCTATTTTTGCGTTCACTAACGCCATTCTGTTGTGGTGTGTACCTGCATGAAAACTGACGCCGAATTCCATGATTTTTTAGAAGACTAGTGAACTCATTTGACATGTATTCACCTCCTCCATCAGATCTTAATGTTTGAATGTACTTCACTGTCTGCTTTTCCACCATAGCTTTAAAATTCTGGAAGTGAGTGAACACCTCGCTCTTCTCTTTCATGAAATATACCCATACTTTGTGTGTATGGTCATCAATGAAAGTAACATAAAACTTGCAACCGCCCATAGATGTGGTCTTTGCTAGATCCCAAACATCTGTATGTACTACTTCTAGTACATTCTCACTAACATGCTTGTCATGTGGAAATGATGCTCTTGACTGTTTACCAAATTGACATGCTGCACATACCTTTTGCATTTCTACAACTTTGAAATTTGGTAGTCCATGGACAATCTCCTTTGACTGCATCAGTTTCAACCTTTGCAAGTTTGCATGTCCAATCCGTTTGTGCCATATCTCTATATCTGCAATAACTCCTGCACCTTTTGCAAACATGGCTGCATTCATTTCAGGAATCTTCACATTTAAGGTGAACATCCTACCCACTTTGTTTCCTTTGGCAACCAATCGTCCATCCTGCTTGTACTCTTCTACATATAATCCATTAGCATTGAACCTGACTTGTAATCCCTGGTCAACCATTTGTCCAATAGAAGCCAGATTCTTTGTTATATTTGGAACATGCAGCACATCAGCAAGATGTTTTACCTTCCCATCCTCCATAGACGATGCTATGTTTCCTGTATGCTCAATAGGATGCGATGTATCATCACCTGTTTCAACATATCCAAGAACTGGCATTTTCTACAAACTATTAAACCATTTTGCATGACTGGTCATGTGATTTGAAGCACCTGATCAATATACCAGACATTATCATTCGATTTGAAACACCAGCAGACATCATATTCATCATGTGATGTTGAACCATAAACAGCTTCTCAGAATCATCTGCACTTGTGGATGCATAGTTGTTTTGCTGCCTTCTGTTATTTTGATTCTTCAACCTGCAATCACGTTCAAAGTGTCCAGGTTTACCACAATTCCAGCATCCTTTACTATCATTACCTGAATCATTTCTTTGGAAATTTTTGCGACCTCTTTGGCTCCCCCTGCCTCGAAACTGTCCTCTTCCTCCTGCATGATTCTGTTGTTGACCTTGGTCTTGGTTATTGTTTCCTCTTCCACTTCCAAAACCTCTATCTCTGCCTCTTCCTCTGCCATAGTAGAATACCTGCTCAGAACTGGGCTTTCCTTGGGAGTTTGAATCCTCACCAAGATTCTTTTCTTCAATAATCAGCATAGATACTAGATCAGCAAAATTCGAAATATTTTCCCTGGTCTGTATGGAAGTTCTGAACTGCTTATATGCAGCTCCTAAACCACGAAGGCACACTTCCACCTTATCGTCATCATCTACATTCACGCCAATAGATGCAAGTGACTCACATATGCTTTTGATTTTTAGAGTGTAGTCACTTACCGACATGCTCTTCTTTTCCAATGTATGTAGCTCGTTCTTGAGTTGCAATTTCCGTGCCTTTGTATTAGTCTCATACAAAGTGACCAAACTGTTCCAAGCCTCTTTTGGAGTCTTGGCATCCTGTATGTGTCCAATCATGCTATCCTGTATGCTAACAGATAGCCAATAACATTACCTTTCGTGCTCCTTGATTCCATTCCTCATATGCTCTTAATTGGTCTGCAGTCCGATTCCTTTCTGGTAATTGCGGAGCATTTTCATTCTCTCCTTCGATGTACTTCCAGTAGCCTTTTCCCATCAAGAAATTCTTCATTTTGAATCTCCAAGCATGGAAGTTGTTCTTGTCCAGTTTATCGCTCATAAGCTGACTCATTCCATCTAGGTTTGCCATTTCTGCAACAATTCACAACACTGCAAAACACTACAAGCAGCACTTCTGCTTGAACACTGTCGCACTATGACGTGACAGTTCGATCTCAGAAAAACACAGTTTTCGTGTATCAACAGTACACGGAATCGCTTGAAATTTTGGATCTTGAATATATGAGTGTCGCCAAACACAATGCAAGTTACAGTTTCTGAAACTAGCCTGGTTTTTCTTTGGGCCCCACCTTGCGGGCTCGAAACGGAGGTCGAGATGGCTCCGAAACTTCGATCTGACAAAAACGAGTGACCCTAAAGGGTTAATTCTTGAAAATATTTTGAGGTCTTCTACCTTCACGCCGATTTTCGTAGCAAACAGAGGGCGTTTGTGAAATCATGTTTTCTCCACGCCTTGCCGCATAGTCTTCACCGTCGCCTTCTCCACGAGCTCTCTACAGCCACGCTACCTCTGATACCATGTCACGAGGAAGGAGATAAGGAAGAGAGCTCACACACACACTCTCACTTTCAAGGAGAAGCACACACACAGATTGAGGCAAGGAAGAATGATCTTCTTCTTCTTCTTCTTCTTCTTCTATTACATAAAAGGAATGTACAAGAATGACCTAAAAACAAGAATACAACAAGTGCAATATATAAAGATCAGTAAATAAGGAAAAATCTAATGTCCGCGAATGAGTGAGCTGGCAAGAAACAAATGTGCCATCACTCTCGGTAGATAAATCTAATAAAGCTCAATGAAGTATCCCTGACATATACCAGCGTGACCACTATACATGTCAGAGAAACAAAAAATTGGTACGTGTCATCCTGGATCATCACATGTTGAGCTTGATATCTCAACACAGTCCACCGGATGTGCCTGAGACCTCTGATGCCATGATGGTAGAGAACTAAGTAGAATGATAATGGAGCTAGAAGAGTCCAACCACCAACAAATAAGTGTATCAAGGAGTAAATCGACCACTGTATAGTTGACCAAACTAGAAATCTGGAAAAATTTTGCTAGAGTATCCTCTGCAAAATTAGCATATGACAAGTGTCAAAGTATCATAAAACTACAAGTACTGACATGTCTACCTGCATAGTGAATAACTGACTCCACTGCATATAATCAGTTACCCAATAGAAGCCAACTAGGCTTATCGAGCACCTATGAACAACTATCATACATCTCCTATGGCGAGGCTAGGTAAGTCTTCCACCTGCATCACCGAAGAGATCCTGACATCTGAGTGTCTCCCAGTTAAGAAAACTTCACCACGACCCTCTTTATCAAACGTAAAAGGCTTTATGCAAAGAATGTAACCGCTATATCAATGACCACATGGACGTACATAAGCGGTATCCACAAAAGCATACATGGTGTGTATCTGCTCAATATATGCAGTAAAATGACACAAAAAGGCTGAATACACAGCCCAAAAACTAGCCAATAACACCTGCAAGTGTCTGTCAACTCTGATGTTTTATGCTTAAAAAGCCTGCATAAATTTGCAGCGGCTGCTCCCACCAAAACTGAAAATCTCTCAAGAAACCCGTAGTTTTACGAGTGTGGCTGAAAATACAGCCCCAAAGGTTGATATTTATTGTCTGAGAAGTACAAAGTACACTCTTCTTGATGTTCTTGGACCTGTGTGAAGAGAACTATGTGCGAAAGTACTCCAAAATGGCTCCAAAAGACACCCCAAAAATGCTTCAAAAATAGGCTTTGAAAGCAAAGAATGAAGCTTTGAGGGACCAAAACTTGTTCAAGGTAATGTCAGCCTTAGTCTTTCCCCTTCTTCAAACACCTTAAGAGTGTAGCTTAATGGCAAGAGATTGCCACGGTTAAGCGAGCTCTAGGGGGAACAGTACTGGGATGGGTAACCTCTCGGGAAGTACCATGAACCTCTATATTCTTTGATCGTTGAGGTCCTCCCTTGCGTGTAGCCAATGGTGGCAACGGTGACTTCGGTGACTCGGATGACAAGGTATGCCAAAGTCTATGCCTTGGTCGCCGCCTTAGTCGTAAGCCTTGGGGGGGGGCTCGCTTCACTCGCACAAAAGGAACAATGCTTTTGCCTCGAACTGCTCTGATACCAATGAAGTGTTTTGATGGTGATGCACCACAGTGCACTCTCCTTCTCGAGAGCTCCACGACAATATGCTCGGAGTAGAAAACCGAGCTCCCAAAGGCCGCACACAGTACTCCGCACAGAGGCTGCAGAATACGCAGAAAACACAGTACACAGGGAGCACGAAGATGGACTTCTTGGGTCTTGCAAATGCGGTCGAACTTACAGTACTGTGACTGACGAGGCCACTATATGTTTTATTAAAGAACATATACAAAGAAGTGTTCGATGGCCATTTGGCCTTTCACATGGACACTAACGATAACAGATATCAAGCTTCAAAAGCAGATAGTAGCTTGCTAGTGAAGGGAAGTGAAAATGGGTATATATACATGTGTATTTATGTTGATAATATTATTTTCATAGGGATAGATGCTCAAGGAATCAAGGAGCTTAAGAAACAAATAGAGAAGGAGTTTAAGATAAGTGATTTGGGAAACTTATCTTATTCCTTAGGAATGCAAATTGTGTATACTCAACATGGAGTATATGTTACACAAGAGAGATACTTGAAGAATCTTCTAGTCAAGTTCAACATGGAAGATTGCAAGTCTTCAACCACACCATTGGAGATAAATCATAAATTGAGCAGATATGGAGGTGAAGAGTTTAATGACATGAAGAAATATCAGAGTTTGGTAGGTAGTTTGATCTATGCTACCTTGACGAGACCAGACTTATCATATGCAGTGGGTGTTTTGTCACAATTTATGCATTGTCCAAAGAAGAATCATTGGATTGAAGCTCAAAGGGTACTCAGATACATCAAGGGAACTCTAAGTGAAGGTTTGTATTATGGTTTTACTTCTGACACAAGAATCAAAGTGTTTAGTGATGCAGATTGGGCAGGTGATTCAGATGATAGAAGACCTACTCATGGTTATCTCTGTTATATTGGAGATAAGTTAGTTTCTTGGTGCTCAAAGAAGCAACATATAGTTGCTTTGTCATCCACAGGAGCTGAGTATAAAGGAATGGTAGAGGATGCAAAAGAAGTGATATGGTTAAAGACCTTGTTTAAGAGTTTTGGAACTGATCAAAGTACTCCAATTATTTTTGGAGACAACATGAATTCATTATATTTGGCAGCTAATCCTGTTTTTCATGCCATGACTAAACACATAGAGATTCAGTATCATTTCTTGAGTGTTGATAAAGAGATTGAAGTATTGTATACTCCAACAAAAGAGCAAGTTGTAGATATGTTGACAAAAAGTTTAGATGGACCTAAGCTATAAAAGTTCAAGGAGATGGCAGGAATAAAGAAGAATGGAATAATCACAATTAGTGATTGAGGGGGAGTTGTTGGAACAAAGCAATCTCAAATTTATTATAAAGAGCTTGAAGCAAGTCAATTATTAGAATGAAGTCAAAGAAGCCATTGGAGATAGTGAAGAGATCTCAGAAGAAAAGCTTGTATACATATGTACATTACATATGAAAATTCTTGTACTTAAAGTTTTAGATGATCCTAAGGATGATAAGTAATATGTAATAGATGCGGGATGAGATCTAGAATCATATGCATATAAGTCAATGATGTAAAGAAATAAGTGAGAGAGTTATTAGAAGACAAGTGTCCATGAGATAGATGTGTAGAGAGTCATATTCAGAAGTTAGCATCGAGTCTTTCTTAGATTTCTCTCAGCCTGATCATGTGGATCAAGAAATATTTTTTACACATCTAGTCTAGAAGCTAATGAAGCTATGTTTAAAGTTTCATGGCCTAATTCCTTTCATGTTGTGAATATGATCAATAGGAACATGTGTATGTAAAATCTGCAGATAGATCTCTCAGAGTCACGCACTTTTTCATGTCCATGTTTTGCTTGGATCTCAATGCACAGTGTAAAGTTTTTTATGAGCGAGCATTCAAAATCTAAGTTAGAAGGTAAGGAAGCTATGGCTAAAAGCATTTAGCAAAAGGGGACGTGTGCTGTGAGAAATCAACCTTAGAATTTGACTATGTCAAAGTCGCTTGTTCAAGAAGATAATTTTTGACATACTCTTGATCTTAAGAGTCAAATTAAAGTTTTAATGATTCTTTTGAAGGACTAATGGTTGATATGATTGCCCAAAGGTAGCATGGAGGTATGTATATCATTAGATTGAAGAAATCTGAAGATATGTGTAGGTGATGAAGTCAATCTTTGAAGTAGAATTCTTGAAGAAGGAAACTTTTCACTCAGAGAAGTGATAGTGGAAGACTTGATAAATGAAAGTAACATTTGTGTAAAGTTTGGTCTATAATTGATGTAGAGGTGCTCTTAAATCAGTATAGATCAAGCCTTTGGAGAATTAGAGGTCTCCAACATTCTCATGAGCAGTGCATGTATGCAGTAGACTCAGATGGTTGGTACTTTGATAGTGGGGCGACCAAACATATTACTTCACAGCGGAGTTTCTTCTCTTCACTTGAGCATGCCCCTTCAAGGAATATTGTTACATGTGCCAAAAACTCCTCTTATCCTGTTATGGGAGTTGGTAAGATCATTTTGACTACTCTTGATGGTAGTTCTTTCGCTTTTTCAGATGCTTTGTTTGTGCTAGGGATCAAGAAAAATATGTTATCAGTTTCTGCATTAGCCAAGATTGGCTTGGTTGTGAAATTTGTTGATGAAAAATGTACAGTTCATGATCTGTCAAATGGCGACATGATTATTGGCTTCTGGCATTTTATGTTGTGGGTTGTATAAGCTCATAGACTATGAAAGATATGTAAATGATTCAGCATGTGCAGTAGATGATTATCATGCTATATCAAATCCAAAGCTTTGGCATGCATGCTTTGGTATCTGAATTTTGCTAGTTTGGTATGCCTGCAAAAATTTGAAATGGTGTCCTCTTTGCCCAAACTTGAGGCACCCAGTAAACATGTATGCGAAGGCTATATTTTGGGCAAAATGCAGCATTCTTCCTTTCCAAAAGATGGTTCAGTTCGGGCTACTCAAAAATTGCAGCTTGTACATAGTGATGTCTCTCGTCCTATGCAGACACCTTCTTTTGGGAACTATCTTTACTTCATGACTTTCATCGATGATTTCTCCAGGCATGCATGGGTATATCAGTTGAAGGCAAAGTCCAAAGTGTTCATGTGCTTCAAACAGTTTTTGGTGTTGGCTAAAAATCTATGAGCATGTAAAATGGGCACCCTCCGTTCTGATCGAGGGGGCGAATATATGTCTTCTGATTTTAATGCATTTCTGGATGAACATGGGATGAAAAACTAGTGTATATTGCCATATATACCTCAACAGAATGGATTTGATGAACGGAAGAATAGGTCACTCATGGAGATGGCGAGGTGTATGGTCAAGAGTCAGGCTTTACCACATAGTTTCTGTCTTGAGGTTGTCATGTGTGTGTTGATGTGTAAAACACAACAAGAAATGAATTAATGTGACACTAGAACACCTCTATGGTCACCATTAACTCATTTCCACTCGAAACTTTGAGAATCGATAGCCGAAACTAAGAACTTTGCTCCTTCAGTATTTTGCTGATTTCTCTTAGCTCAAATATTATTTCTCCAAGATCTTTTATGGACTGAAACTAGAAGAAGAGTATAGCTTTCCAGCAAGCTATCATATGCATGAAACGGATCTCTAGAACTCAAGTTATGGCCTTCACAAGATGACTATGTATAACTTCCAAAATTGGAAATCTTTCCTGTTATAGTAAAAAGCGCCTGTATAAAATTGGAATTCAATGCCTGGCATCGAATCCCTGCTAAAAAGTGGCTAAAAACACCCCAAGCTCCCCCTCAATCACTAATTGACATTCTTTGTTTCTTCATATCTTCTTCTTTTCTTTTACTCCTTCCATGCTTTTGAATCTGCTGGTCTTCACACCATCCAAGCTCTTTGTCATTATGTCTACTATCTGATCCTTTGTAGAAATGTACTCCACTTCAATTTCTTTCTCCATTACCTTTTCTCTCAGAAAATGATAATGTATCTCTATATGTTTTGTTCTTGCATGAAATACTGGATTTGCTGCAAGATAAAGTGAACTCATATTATCTCCATGTATTGTAGGTGTACCTTGATCAATGCCCAAGCTTTTGAACAATGTCTGCATCCATATGACCTCCTTAGCTGCTTCCACAAGTCCTTTGTACTCAGCTTTAGTTGATGATAATGCTACTGTATGTTGTTTCTTTGAACACCAACTTACAAGCTTATCACCAATGTATATCATGTAACCATGAGTTGATCTTCTATCATCTTGATTACCTGCCCAGTCTGAGTCACTATAGGCTCTCAACTTCAAATCTGATGTAAAAGGATAATATAATCCTTCCTTTATAGTTCCTTTGATATATCTGAGAACTCTTTGACCTGCAATCCAATGTGGGTCCTTTGGACAATGCATGAATTGTGACAAAACTCCCACTGCATAACTAAGATCAGGTCTTGTTAGTGTAGCATAAATCAAACTACCCACAAGAGATTGATACTTCCTCATATCTTTGTATTCTGCACCATCATATTTACTGAGCTTGTGATTAACTTCAAGTGGAGTTGAAGCTTCTCTGCAATTTTCCATATCAAACTTCTTCAATAGATTCAGAAGATACCTTTCTTGTGATACATATATGCCATGATCTGTATAAGTGACTTCCATTCCAAGAAAGTATGATAACTTTCCTAGATCACTGATCTTGAATTCTTTTTCAAGTAATCTCTTTACCTCCTTGATTCCTTGATTTGAAGTACCTGTGATTATAATGTCATCTACATAAATACAAATTAGATTGTACCTTCCTCTGTTCTTTTGATGAGTAGACTTGGATCTGCTTTTGAACTTTGATATCCAAGATCATTCAGATACTTCACCAATCTATAGTTCCATGCTCTTGGAGCTTGCTTCAATCCATAGAGTGCTCTTCTCAACCTGCAAACAAAATTTGGATACCTAGAATCTATAAACCCTTGAGGTTGTTCCATGTATACCTCATCTGATATGTATCCATTCAAGAATGCATTCTTTATATCCAATTGACTTAGGGTCCATCCTTTTGAAGCTGCAATAGCAATGATAGTCCTTATAGTTGACATCTTAGCTACAGGACTGAATGTCTGATCATAATCTATGCCATAAGTTTGGGCATAGCCTTTCACCACCAGTCTAGCTTTGTATCTGGCTATACTTCCATCTGCAAGCTTCTTCACTTTATAAACCCATTTATTTCCAATAACCTTCTTACCATTTGGTTTAGGAACAAGTTCCCATGTCTTGTTCTCCTCCAGTGCATTGAATTCTTCCTTCATTGCATCTTCCCATTGCTTCTTACCTTTTGCTTCATCATATTTCTGAGGTTCTTCATCATCTTTGACCATATATGCATATTTCTTCTGAGTTATGTAAGAAGTATCATAAGAATACCTTTCTGGTTGTCTTCTAGTCCTGCTTGACCTTCTTGGTTCACATTCTTTATAAGTGTCCGGATACACCTCTTCATCAAATATAGGAGCTTCTTCATTTCTTCTTGCTAATCCACTTCTGGATGTACTTGCTTGCATATAGTCTTCATCTCTATTCATCTACACAATTGATTTTCCTTTCTCACATCTTCTTACCTCTTCTTCAAATTCTTCAGCTGTATGACTTTGATCTGCATACCAACTTTTCTGTTCATCAAATGTAACATCTCTAGAAACAAAAAATTGTTTGGTAAGAGGATTCCACAATCTGTAACCCATCTACTTTTCATCATAACCAATAAACACATATTTTTTTGCCTTTGGTTCAAGTTTATGCCTAACTTGTGATGGCACATAAGCATATGCAATTGATCCAAACACTCTACAATGATCTAGTGTTGGTTTCTTACCGCACCAAGCTTCATATGGAGTCATTCCATTGAGAGCTGCACATGGTAATCTATTCACAAGATATGTAGCTATATTTACAGCCTCATCCCAAAGATAATTTTGACAATTCTTCTCCTTCACCATAGCTCTAGCAAACTCAACCAAATTCCTGTTTCTCCTTTCTGCTACACCATTTTGTTGTGGTGTATATCTGCAAGTTATTTCTCTCTTAATACCTGCATTCCAAAGATAATCATTGAACTCTTGGGAGAAGTATTCTCCCCCTCCATCAGACCTCAGTCTTTTAAGCTTTTGACCTGTGACTCTCTTTGCATATGCATGAAAATGCTTGAAGGCTCCAAACACTTCTGATCTTTCCTTCAAAACATATAATGTTATCCATCTTGTAGCATCATCAATGAAAAGAACATAATACCTTGAGCCACTGATAGATCCTTCTTTTGTTGGTCCCCATACATCTGTATGAATGAGCTCTAGTAATCCATCATGTTTGAATCCTTTCTTTTGAAATGGTAACCTATGTGCTTTTCCCATTTGACATGCTTCACATTTATAAACCATATGTTGATTCTGCACATTCGGTAATCCTAGTACAGACTGATTAGCAACCATAGCTTTAATTCCTCTTTCATTGAAATGACCTAATCTCTTATGCCAGAGATCAAGTTCTGTAATCACTCCTTCACCATGTGTGAGCAATGCTTGACCAATGTTTCCCTGCACTCTTAAAGTAAAGAGTCTACCTTCTTTCTTACCAGAGACAATCTGATTATATCCATTCTCTGGATCTTCAACAAATACTCCTTCATTTGTAAACTTGACTTGAAAACCTTTTTCAACTATCTGTCCCACACTAATCAAGTTTTTAGGTATTGTGGGAACATACAAAACATTGGTTAGCAAATCTGCTCCACTCTTGCATTTCACCTTTCCAATTGAATGTACACTATGTCTTGTATTATCACCTGTTTGAACTGTATGACTAGAAATTCCTTTTTCCAATTCTGACATCAATTCTATGTTTCTTGACAAATGATTAGAACATCCAGAGTCAATGCAAAATACCTTTAGATCTTCTTTATCTGATGTGCTGATTGAATTCATCATCAATGATGTATGACTTTCATTCTGTGTGTCATTTGCATAATTGTAGTAGGTGGTGTTGTAGGATTGATTATGTCCCCAACTTCTTCCTCCACCTCTACCATAGCCTCCTCTTTGATTTTGTCTACCTCTTTGAAAATTACTTTGATATCTTCCACCTCGACCTCTGCTATTGTTGTTTTGATTCTGGTTTGATCCTTGTTGGTTGTGCCAACAGTCATGAGCCAAATGATTACTCAATCCACAGATCTAGCAAGCTTTCTTGTTGTTATTTTGATTACCTCTTCCTCTTCCAAAACCTCTTGGTCTTCCTCTGCCAGTGCCTTTACCTCTTGCATAATAAACTTGAGAAGTTGACTCTTCTTCATCCTTTGCTTTTCCTTTGTCTCCTTTCTTCTTATTCTTCATGTACATTGCAAAACTTTGTCCTTTATCTCCATCTCCCTTCAAGTCTTGCTCATATGTGAGCATCAAACCAAGCAACTGGTTCAAATCTGGAACATAATGATTTAATGAAAATTATGTTGATAAGACAAAAGGTTTCCACCTTTCATCCCCTCTCAAACCTGTAAGTAATTGAGCAATCAACTTGTGATCCTCAATATCTTCATCTATGGATCCAAGACTATCTGCTAGATCCTTCATCTTAGTGACATAATCACTAATACTTTGACTTGGCTTCTTCTTGAATGTTGTAAACTCTGACCACAGACTTGCTTTCCTTGCTTTGGTGGTACTTTGGAAATGATACTCCAATACATTCCATATTTCTTCAGATGATTCCAATCCTCTGATGTGTGGTAGCAAATGATCTGAGATTGTATTGTAGATGTAGGCTTTTGCACTTGCATCCTTCTTCTGCCAATGCTTTAAAGCATCAAGTTCTTCTTTCTTTGGTCAGCTTTCATCTTCAAATACTGGCTTCTCTTCTTCACCTGTTACATATACCATGAGATCCTTACTCATAAGTAAGGCTTCCATTCTCATTACCCATGCGGGGTAATTATCTCTGTCCAGTTTGTCAATGGAGATATGATATGCCATACTCCTTCCCTTCTGCTGCAACATGTGAGCTTAAAGGATAAAGGATAATACCTTTTGAGTTCTTTGTGTATGAGGATACTTTTGAAGTAACCTTTTGATGCCTTGTCTCTTCAAATGCTTCACCTTTCAAACTTTAATGGAAAACTTTCCAAAACTTCTCGTACCTTTGCCGCCTTCTGCTCTTCAGGACCTTTTTGCTCTAATACCACTTATTGATGTGTAAAACACCACAAGAAATGAATTAATGTGACACTAGAACACCTCTATGGTCACCATTAACTCATTGCCACTCCAAACTTTGAGAAATGATAGCCGAAACCAAGAACTTTGCTTCTTCAGATTTTTCTAGTCACTGAAATGACATACCTTCAGTATTTTGCTAATTTCTCTTAGCTCAAATATTATTTCTCCAAGATCTTTTATAGACTGAAATTAGAAGAGTGGAGCTTTCCAACAAGCTATCATATGCATGAAACAGATCTCTAGAACTCAAGTTATGGCCTTCACAAGATGACTATGTATAACTTCCAAAATTGGAAATCTTTCCTGTTATAGTAAAAAGCGCCTGTCTAAAATTGGAATTCGATGCCTGGCATCGACTTGCAACAAGAATTCGATGCCGGGCATCGACTTGGGGTGTTTTTAGCCACTTTTCAGCAGGGATTCAATGCCAGGCATCGACTTCCCGCATAAAACCTTGACCTTTTGGATACCAAAATAATAGGTGATTTCATGCACACTTAGAATATGACTTATCAACTGGAATTCGATGCCAGGCATCGAGTTGCTCCAACAACATCATGTTTTCCAAAAACTTCACCACTAAATGAAAAAGATAAATGAAAATATGACTTATCAGCCAAGATTCGATGCCAGGCATCGACTTGCTTGAAAAACTTCAATTCTTCAAAACATTACACAGAAGACAAACACTGGAGATGGAGGAAGAAGACTTATACACAGAACTTTAACTAGTTCTTGTCATAACTATGAAAACTCAGAAGCTTACAAGTGCTTTCTCGCTCAGAGAAGCCCAACTATACTCATTCATACAAAATGAGTACTAACTCACTTTCTCATTGTCTTCCACTTCTTCTCTCTCTTTGTCAGTTGAAACAAACTAACTTATATAGATTTTCTTATTCTCGTGATTTTTAAAAAAACTTCTAGAACTAAAGTGAACTAACTTTACAAATATAATACACTTGTGAATTTGTCCCTTCACATAGGCATGTGCTTTTCTTTGTAAAGCTTTGACCTTCAAATATATATCCAATTAGTGATTGTTTCTTCAACGGTGTGCAGCATATGTACTTAATAGGTGTACCACTAAAGTGCTATAGTCTATCACTCCATATGAGGCTTGGCATGATCGCAAGCCATCTATTGCTCATTTGCATGTTTTTGGTTGTTTGGCATAAGCATTAGTGCTTGAACAACATCACAGAAAATTGGATGATAAAGCAGTAAAATGTATTTTTGTTGGGTACAATTCTAAAAGTAAAGGCTATCGGCTGCATCATCCATAGACTAAATGCATTCCGGTTAGCCGTGATATTGTTTTTGTGGAAAATGCTATTCAACCATTGCTTTCATGTACTAAGGAGACATATGTTAACTCTAAAGACATGTATGATACTTTGGTGCCTCTTTTTATAGGTGGACAGTCTAGTGCTGGACCTAATGAGGCAACTTCTCAGCCTTTGTAGGTTTCATGTGATGATGTAGATCATCCCATTTCTGATGCAGATTTACATGATGCACTTGTTGATGAGAGATTTGAATTGACGAGGCAAAAACTATGCCGAAATGGCTGGTGCAGACTTTGTGTGACAGCAATTAGATGCACCTCCATCATATCGTACTCAATCAGGCTCTCATAGTGCCTCTTTTGCATCAGATTGCTATGCTACGGCTGTATCTAGTCTCTGTGATGAGAATGAACCTGTTTCGTTTGATGAAGCACAAAATTCAAAAAATTGGATGGCTGTTATGCAATCTCAATATGATGCTATAATGAAGAGTGGTACTTGGTCTTTGTGTGACTTGCCTTCTGGCAAGAAGGCCATTGGCACTAAGTGGGTTTACAAGTTGAAGCATAAGCCTCATGGAACAGCTGACAAGTATAAGGCTAGGCTTGTTGCAGAGGGCATGAAAACCAGGTGTGCAGGTTAAAGAAGGCATTATATGGTTTAAAGCGAGCACCATGTGCTTGGTATGAGAAGATACATGCCTATCTGATTGCACATGGTTTTCAGAATAGTCCAACTAAAAGCACCTTATATGTCAAGTGTGCTAATGATGTACTTCTTATCATTGTGGTGTATGTTGATGACATGCTGCTCATTGGTCCTCATGAGAAGCATATTGCTGATTTCAAGGCTGATTTACATGACTCATTTGAGATGTCTCATTTGGGGCATTTGCTTCACTATTTGGGCATTCAGTGTATGCACATTGATGGTGGAATGGCTTTGTGTCAAACGAAATATATTGACACATTATTGTAGTGTTTTGGCCTTGAAGACTGTAAACCTATTGCCACTCCTATGGAGATAGGTTTATGACTAAGTCTTCATGATGCTAGAGATGCATTTGATGTTGTTCTCTATCAGCAAGCTGTTGGATGCTTGATTAACTTACAAGTTGTTGGATGCTTGATTAACTTATGCATTACTCGACCTGATATTTAGTTTGTTGTCTCAGAGATGAGTAGGTTTATGCATTGCCTAGGAGTCAGGCATTGGCAGGCAGTTAAGCGCATCTTTCACTACTTGAGTGGTACTCGGCTACTTGGGTTGTTTTATCCCAAGGGGGAATCACTACCGCTAGTTTTGCATGCTTTTTCTGACTTTGATTGGGTTGGTTGCTATGACACTCGTGTGTCCACTAGTGGCTTTTGCTTCATGCTTGGTAGCTCATGTATATCTTGGTTGAGAAAGAAGCAGCCTACTGTGGCCACTTCCACTTGTGAGGCTGAGTATAGGAAAGCTTTCACAGCGATTGTTGAATGTGTGTCGCTCAGACACCTTATGGCTGATTTGGGTGTTGGTTAGTCTTCTGCCACCACCATCTTCACCGACAATCAGAGCACATTGGTAGTTGCAAGGAACCCTGTGTTCCATGCTTGCACTAAGCACATTGAGGTGCATTATCATTATGTCAGGGAGAGGTTATCTGCTCGAGTGATCAACTTTGCATATGTGCCCACATAGGAGAACATTATAGACCTTCCCTAGGGAGAAGTTTGAAGCTTTCCGCAAATCTTTGGGCTTACTTCCTTTCATGGAGTGATTCCCACATAGCTTGGCCCTTCCTTATACATGAGTGCCAACTCCTTGTTCACCCCATCACTCCTAGGGGGGATTTTTTGATATGTTTAGGTAGTGATGTATGTGAACACACTAGGACCGTCGGTGCACTTTTTTCCCTCTTTAGGAGGTTCTTTTCCCCTAGCTTGTATATATACCTATCGCCTAACGGGCTACTTATCTTTGTACATTCTAGTGGTAATATATTCAGTATTGTGTGTTGTGCTCCAAGCTTCTTCTTCTTCCTTGTGTTGTTCGCGTGCTTCTGCAGACGTCTAACTCCAACAAGAAGCATATGAAAGTATGTGTTAGCATAAATGAATGTGAGTTAATATGAGTTTATGAAAGTGAGTTAGCATATGTTAGCAATGTTAGCATGAGTATATGAGTGTGTGTTAGCATACGTATGTGATTGTGTATAAGCATATGCATAAGAGGGTGAGTTAGCATGTGTTAGCATGAGTATAAGTTTATGAATGTGTGTTAGGTTTATGAACGTGTTAGCATAAAAGTACATGAGTTAGTATAAGTTTATGAATATGTAGTATATGTATGGATGTTGTATTAGCATATGTTAGCATGCATGTATATGAGAATGAGTGATTACATATGCATGTGCATGAGTGCATCTAAGTGTGAATGCATGTGCATGAGTGCATCTAAGTGTGAAAGCATGCATATGAGTGCATCTAAATATGTAATGCATGTGCATGAGTACATCTAAGTGGGAAAGCATGCATATGAGTGCATCTAAATATGTAATGCACGTGCATGAGTATGTGTTTGAAAGATTAATGCATGTGCATGAGTATGGATATAAGTAGTATGTATGCATATGTGTATGCATGAGGTATATGTATACATATGGATATTAGCAGTATGTATGAATGTGTATATATATAAATGATAAGAGTTGAAAGTAAAGCATGAGTATGATTTTATGTTTCATAAAATGTACTTATGTGTTTCGAATGAATTTCGCAGCATTGAAGAATACAAAGAGGACCGAATGATTTTTGTAGTGAGTATTGATAAAGATTGATGAATATTGAGGAAGCGTGACAAGTTTTTACAAGATCAAAGATTGGAGCTTCTGATTCGCTGCTTCATCCACCTTTTCTAAATCTAATTTTAAGCTTACTTTTGTATTAGCCATTTGCATTTGAATATTTGTATAGGGTTCATTATAGTTACGCATCAAATTGGCATATTTATCACTCAAGAAGATTTAACATTCTTAGAAATACAGTTTATAACTATTAATTAGCCAATTGATAATCTTCATTATTCTAAATTCCAGATGTCTATTGAACCTTTGCATGAGTCTGGAAGTACTAAGTCTAGGAATGAGTCTATGCATAGTGGATCTGTGAATAAAAATAGAATTGCTACATCTTTCATTTTAGAATCTTTATTACCACCACCTATTGATAATACTACCAGTCAACCTAAAGAGAATGAGGCTAAAAAAGAAGTAGAAGTAGAGGAATTTATCAAAGACCGTATTACTAGTGAATCTCTAGTGTCACCATCTTATGAATATTGTTTATCTAGATTTCTTGTTGCACAACCTTATGGTCATGATTTGGATTAGGCCATTAGCACCTAGATAAACATTTCACATAAATTGATCTTAGATATTTATTAGCTCCTACATAAAAGCAACTAATTAAAGCCATGGATGTACTATTAATCCTTTCTTCAAGTTAGCATAAACCACTTGAGCTTGCTCCAAGCACCTGGCATGCACCGTTAGATTTGGCGGTTGACTTGATCCACTTACCGAGCGTCTACACCTTCTCGATAGCGCATGCACACTTTTAACATTACAAATTGACTTTGGAGCAAGATCAATGAATTTCATTAGGTAAGAAACATTTCAAATAGGTGCCCTGGAGGTTTACCCCCATTTTGAAGCCATTTGTGCAGTCAAAATCACCATTAGAGTGATGATTTGTGAGTTGAAATTTCAGCATTCATTTCAACTTTCATCAAAGTAAAGGTTTTGTCACATTCTTGTTCTTTAGTGAAATGGCGGGTAGCAATGACTTGTTTGGCATGCCTCAAGTTGAAGGTAAGCTTGATGGGACCAACCATCTGATGTGGTTTTACATGATGAAGCATGTTCTTGTTGCAAAACAACTTTGGAACATAGTAGCAGATGTAGATCAAAGACTTGTAGGTTCTTCTACTTCAAAGTCTACTTTCAATAATGGAGCTTCTTCTTCAAGTACAGTGGTTTCTCCTTCTCCACCTACATAGGAGCGGCTTAGATGGGATGCAAAAGATGCTCAAGCTCATGCATTGATTGCACTTTTTGTGAAGCATCATATAGTTACACACCTTCGGTCATGTTCTACATCGAAACAGGCATGGGACACTCTTGCTTCTTTGTATGCCGTGCGTAATGAAGCACATGTTGCATACTTGCGAAAGCAACTTGAGGATGTATGTATCATTGAAAATGAGCTTGTGGATGTGTATGTGACACGTATCAAGGACTTGAAAGAGCAATTGGCCAACATAGATGAGATTATTCTGGATGCATCACTCATTTCTACATTGTTGAAAGGATTACCAAAATCTTTTCAAAGCCTTGCTAGTACACTCCTTTTGGTTGCAAAAGGCAATCCCAATATGTATGCATTTGATGAGGTTGTGTCTCTTCTTTTGCAAGAAGAGCAATCTAGAGTGAATAGGAGTGGTTTGATAGAGGGAATGCAAGCACTTGCTATCTCACAAAAAGGGAAAAGCAAGTATGGTTCAACTTTGGGTTCAGCAAAACCAAAGCCTCAACCTTTCTCTTCCACTCACTCCTCTAATGATGCTGATTTGCAAAAGAAGAAGAGATGCAAATATTGCCAAAAGGCTGGACACACTATTGATGAGTGAAGAAATCTTGTTAAGTGCAATGAAAAGAAGAAGGAATCGGGTATGTCTGTTGCTGAAAATTCAGCAAATGCAAAGAATGATGAAGCTAGCATGGATCAAGATTTTTGGGCATGTGTTGTTACATATCATTATGATGCATCTTTGCATTCTAAATGTATAGTTGTGAGTGAGGTTGATTCGGATTATTTCTTTGATAGTGGTGCTTCAAAGCACATAACATCATGCAAAAAAAAAATTTGCGTCTTTGAAAGATGCACCTAAAGGAGGACAAGTGGTGTGTGCAAACAATTCTTCTTATCCTATCATTGGAGTAGGAGAAATTGAGATTACGACTGCAAATGGAGGTGTGATTCTCTTGAAAAATGCATTGTATGTACTCGATATCAAGAAGAACTTGATCTTAGTTTCGTTGATTGCCAAAGTTGGACTTCATATACACTTTGTTGATGATAAGTGTATGGTTCATGATTTCAACAATGGTGATATTATCGTTATGTTCGGTACATTATGTAATGGTTTGTATCGCATGGATACATACAAGAGGGCTGCCTCAAATGCCATGGTTGCTCATACTTCTTCCACGACTGAAATGGAGCTTGGCATGCTCGTTTTGGTCAGTTGCACTTCAATAATTTGCTTTACTTGCAAAAGAAGGACATGGTTATTGGTTTGCCAACACTCGAGTCCATTGAAAAGCATGCATGTGAAGGTTGCATTCTTGGAAAAATGCATCATGCTTCTTTCCCAACAAATAGTCATACACACGCTACAAGAAAATTGCAGCTTGTTCATTGTGATGTATGTGGTCCCATTAAGACTCCATCTTTTGGGAAGCCTGTATATTTTGTTACTTTCATTGATGATGCTACTCGGCATACATGGGTGTAACCTATGGAAGTAAAAAATGAGGTATTCTCTTGCTTCAAAGCATTTTTAGCTATGGCTGAAAATTTTTCTTCACAAAAGCTTTTAAGTCTATGCACGGATTGTGGTGGTGAATACATGTCACATGAGTTTAATGCTTTTCTTCGTGAAAGAGGTATTTCACACCAATGTACATTGCAATATGCACCTCAAAAAAAATGGTGTTGTCGAGCATAAAAATAGAACTCTCCTTGAAATGGCACGATGTATGGTTAAAGGAAAGCATTTTCCTTATAAGTTTTGGATGGAAGTGATCATGTGTGCAAACTATGTGTTGAATCACTGCCCTACAGAAGCATTGAGATTCACCACTCCTTATGAGGCTTGGAATGGACATGAGCCCATGGTTATTCATGTGCGTGTGTTTGGTTGTTTGGCATATGCTCTTGTGCCATCACAACAAGGTCACAAACTTGATGACAAGGCAAAGAAATGTATATTTGTTGGTTATAGTGCTAAAATTAAGGGATATTGGTTGTATCATACATTGACGAACACAATTATTGTGAGTCAAGATTTTGTATTTGCTGAAAATTTAGTTTTCCCTCTACTTGAATGCAAAAAACAACCAAAACTTAGCTCACAACACATGTTCAATACACTCATGCCTTTGTTCCAAAATGGTGCACTTGAGTATGGTCATGTAGAGCAGCCAACTAAGGCTTAAAGGGCTGAAAACTTCCAGCAAAATAGAGCTAAAAATGCAGAGAATTTCGTGCCAAACATGGCTGAAAATATTCAGCCAAAAATTGTCAAAACTATTGGAAATTTCTAGCCACATATGGTTGAACATTTACATCAAAATATGGCTGAAAATGAGCATGAAATTCAGCCCATTCATGATGTACATGTTGATAATGTATTACATAATGAACACATGTCTATCAAGAGTGCACAAACTATGCCAAAGTGGCTGAAAACAAACTTTGCAGGACAGCAAATTGAGTGCACCTTTACTTGGTAGAACAAGATCAAGCTCTCACCATGCATCAAGTAACTTTATGGATTATTCTCTTATTGCAACAACATGTAATGAAGAGCCACTTTCTTTTGAAGATGCACGTGATGATCCACAATGGATGAGTGCTATGCAATAAGAAATGGATTCCATACATAGAAATGGTACTTGGGAGTTATGTGAATTGCCAAAAGGAAAGAATGTCATAGGTACAAAGTGGGTCTACAAGATTAAGAGAAATTCTGATGGTAGCATTGATCGCAATAAAGCTAGATTGGTTGCCAAACAATATGCGCAACAATATGGCATTGTCTATGAGGAAACTTTTGCACCTACATCATGCATGACTACCATTTATACCGTGGTTACATTGGTTGCCCATCGAGGTTGGAAAAGTGCATGAGTTGGACATGAAAATAGCCTTCTTGAATGGTGATTTTCCAAGACTATGTGAAGCAAACTCCTGGATTTGCTATGAAAGGGAAAGAGCATATGGTTTGTCTCTTGCATAAAGCCTTGTATGGTCTCAAGCAAGCCCCACGTGCATGGTATGACAAAATACATAAGTACGGTTGCTCTTGGATTCACAAGTAGTTCAATTGAAAGCACACTCTATGTACGCAAAGATGGGGCTGATCTTATAGTGCTTGTTTTTTATGTCAATGGCATACTCTTGATAGGGTCATGTGATGCAAGGCTTCACATTCTTATGGTTGATTTGCAATCTTGGTCTTTTCACCTACTATCTTGGCATCTAGTTTGTATCTGTTGAGGGGGGAATTGTTATGCATCAAGCAAAGTATGTTGAAAAACTACTTGTTTTTTGTCTTTGAGGATTGCAAGCTAGTTTCCACACTAGTTGAGACAGGATTTAGATTCTCAATTGAGGAATCCAATGATGCATTTGACACTTCTCTTTATGAGCAAGTTGTGGGATGTCTTATATATGCCTGCAACACAAGGCCAGATATACATTATGCAGTTTCCCGGTTGAGTCGATTCATGCATAGCCCTAACAATAAGCATTCGAAAGGGGTAAAATATGTGTTTAGATATCTCAAGGGAACTTTGAGTTTAGGTCTCTTTTATGGCAGAGATATTCAGCCATGCTTGCATGCTTTTACAAATAGTGATGTGGGCTAGTTGTTATGCTACTCATGTGTCCACTAGTGGTAATTGCTTTTTCCTTGGGAACTCATGCATGTCTTGGTTGAGTAAGAAGCAACCTACAGTGGCGATGTCGAGTTGTGAAGTTGAGTACAGGGTAGTTTTCATAGCGACAGTGGAGTGTATATGGTTGAGATGCCTATTGATAGATCTTTGCATCGAGATTGATGTTGCTACACATATTCTCACTGATAGTCAAAGTGCATTGGCTATTTCACGAAACCCAGTGTCTCATGCACAGACCAAACATATTGAGGTACATTATCACTATGTGAGAGAGCGCCTTCATGCAGGAGATATTGATTTGGTATATGTGCCTACACAAGATAATGTGGAAGACATATTCACCAAAGCTCATCCACGGGAAAAGTTTGAAGCTTTTCACAAAGCTTGAGGCTTACTTCCTTGTGGGGGATGATCTGTCACTCCCTGTATGTGTTCACATCATTCGCTCTAAGGGGGTTTGTTACACTTATGTGTTCCTCGAGTAGCTTTGATGTGAACCTTTACTTATACATGGGCACTTTTTACTCTAGTGTTGGCTAGAGGTTTTTTCCCCATGTTACCACATACATGATTCACTCATATGTGGTGGTACTTTGTACTTAGGGATATTATTCAGTTCCTAATTCAGTTCAATTCCTCGTCAATAGAGAGAGCTATTCAAGCCATCCATCTTCTCCATGTTTCTTGCTGTGTTTGTGCTCCTTGTGTGTGCTTCTCATGTGTCTCTCACACTTCTACACACACCCAATAGTGCAATTAGCACATTGTACCTAGATGGAGAGGTTTGTCCTACTCTACTATTTTTATAAAGTGGCAAAGTCAAGCAAATAGCATTGCCTAGTGGTTGAACCTCATGGATGGAAAGAAGGAGGTCTTTGTAATAAAGTAAGTTTATGATCTAGGGGTCCGGCTGATTCAGACAGATCTGAAATCGGACACCGTTTGGTCATCTGTATGTATGACCAAAGATCTTGAGTTTAGACTTACTAAGAGTCTTGTGCTCTTGTGAACAAGTGATCCACTTAGCTTAGTGGTTAAGTCTCAAGGATGTGAAGGAGGAGGTCTTGGGTTCCCCATGGGGGACATGGGGAGAGTATTTTGCCCAAAGAGATCTAGAGCCTTCTAGAAGCATCCAGTTGAGTTAACTCGAGTTAACTGGGACACTTGGCACACATGCAGTTACATGGCCAACACTTGGATGGTTAGTATCCACCTACCCAAGAAGGCAGTCCCCTGGAAAGAGCTATATATAGAGGCATTTGGTTGGGAAGAGAGTCATGTCTCTAGTATGTGGTGGTCATAATTGTAGTCTTGTTGCATTGGTATCAGAGCTTCTAGGTTCAGGATCCATGGAGACTTTGGAAAGGCTTCATCTTCTTCTGCCCAAGAATTCGAGTTCTCCCTACCTATGCTCTTCTTCAAGATTTCCGTTTCTCCTTCGATTTTCTTGAGGATTTCCATTTTGCCTTTTTGGTGTTGTGTCATTCTGCAAAAATGATGATTGTGAATCAGATGGTATCGATGAGCAGCAATGGGAATCAAACTTGCGGCTTCACATTGGAAAGCGAGTCTCCTAGACCACCGCACCAAGGTGCTTTGATGTTTAATTTATTGTTTCAATTAAGAAATTAATTGCTTTATGTTGCAGAAGCCTTAAGATTAAATGGAGAGGATATTAAAAGGTTTTCGCATCTATTTATACATCAGAGCAGGAGGTTCGAACTCATCCCCTTGCATATTTTCATCGCCTTGAGCTATCCTATCACCGGATGTCAATGCATCTCCAAATTTAGTGACTATTATATTGAATTTGCATAGTTGCATCTATGGTCTTCGAGCAGCGTTCAGGGATCGATCATGTCTTTTATCACCTAAGAATCTTCGAATTTTTATATCAATGGTGGCAGTGATCTCTGGCCTTGCCGCCGCTCACAGAACGTCTCCCCATCCATAATGCCCAACCCAAATCTTGATTGTGCAAGTGATTTCTTTCTGAACATATATATTGTATTTTCGCACGCGGATGGGGCATCTTCTTGTTATAGCCATTGATTAAGTGATTAATCTTTGTTTATGCTATCAAATCATCTGCTATTACTTCATAAAAAGCTCCTGACTGCATCGTTTTATGATTCTGCCTTCGAGCTGGGGCAAACTCATGAGTGCTTCGAATTCTCTCTTATGGCACAGAAGCATACTTCTGTAGCAGAAACAAATGGTGGTAGTAGAAAGATGCATATTACAAACTCTGAGGTTTCATGGAGATCTTGATTTGAACTCGAATTCTCTATTTCATAGGATTTCGGTTTATCCACAAGTCGCTACACCCTTGACACAAGTTGTCACGCCCTATCATGAATATGTGTTCATTTCTATGATGCTAAATATCAAAATGAAGCACTATCTACAACGAGGTGCACACAGGGTTCGAATACACATTCTTGCAAGTTTATGGTATCTTCTCTATCCAACATGACAGAGTATTCATGAAGCTATCATAGGCAGCATAAGAAAAAAGGATTAATCTACAATCATTGGCCCTGGAATAGAGCTCGCATCGTCCGGCAAGAGACACTTGAGAAGCACCTGAGAGGAGCAAAAAGAGTTTGATCTCACAAACTCTACTGCCAAAGCGCTTCTTTAACCACTATGTCAGATTTCTTCGACGTTTGTAATCATGGGAATTTTATTTAATTTCTTCTCTAGATGCAGACACAAAAGGCAAGATCATGGGATATCATCTCCAGTCGGTGCGACTGTTCGACTTGAGCTCACGACTTCATGATGCATTGTCTTCTATCTATCACACCAATGTGCACTCGTGACATAGCATCTCTATGGTTTTTATCAAGTATTTTTACAGGGCTGCAGAACCTTAAAAGCAAGAGCTTTCGGGTGCTGCTAGATTTCACCACAGTCTGCAAGATCAAATGTGATTCTTGGTTATCTAGTTTCACATTACCTTGTGACCATCGGCACTACATAAGATCAGTGACCAAGCAAAATATATCTACATCTAAGTATTGGAGAACGCAAGTAATCTTACTTCTCTTCAATTGGCTAGGGTAGAGTTCAAGACTCGAACTCACAACATACTAGAATTAGAGAAGATGCTCAAAAACGCTATTATGGTTGTTTTCTTATTTTATAAAGCATCATATAAAAGAGAATCTCACGTAGAGAGTAGTCGGTCCCAAACTCTGAACCTCTGATTCGGAGACATGTTCTCAAGCTTTTGAGAGATTCATAATTGACATGGAAGGTGTCTAGGAAGCATAAAGGTGGTCCTTGTATGTAACATGATTACTTGAAATGGAGACCAAAGGCTGAAGAATGGCTCATCTAGAGGATCAATGGAAGGATGTAGCTTGATCGGAAGATAAGTATTTTTCATGTTTCATTTCAATATTTGTTTTTCTCCATGCTTTCATGTTAAATGAGAGAGAATAAGCATATTGAAATGAAAAAGCACAAACATATGGAAATGTTTGTTAAGCATAGGTATGCATCTACGATACAATGTTGGTGCCTTTCTCCTTTTCAAAAGAATGTTTTTATGCACAAAACACGTTTTCTTCTTGCTTTTAAAAGATAGTTAGTACTCAAGTTCATGCACATGAACGCTTACATATTTTTAAAGAAAAGCTAGCAAGTAGAATGTTTATGCATGGATGATTGGAAATATGCATTTTCAGGCTCGAGATTTGCTTGATTTAAGTTTGATGCATGAAAGGAGAATGCCAACACATGCATGCACTCACATGAATTTGCATGCAAGAACATACATTTTTATATGTATGATTGTTGGTTAAGTAGTTGAATACTTTCATTAAGCATTTCTCTAAGGATAAGAAAAGTATTCTTGGTTTTGTTTAAGCTAATTAGATCTTAAAGAAGAAACACAAGTCAAATTAATCTTTGGGAATCAAAATATTTTCTAAAAGATATGTCAAAGCAATCTTTAGGAATTAATCTACTTCCTAAAAGTTAAGACAATAAAGGAAATAACCTAGTTAACTATTTCCTTAGTTAAAAAGGAATATCTTTTGGACAAGCAATAAAGCCTTAAGTCTTGTTCTTGTTCAATAGTCAATATTTCTTTTAGAGAGATGATTCCAGTAAAACTAAGGATTCCAAGATGAATCATTGGACTGGAAAGCAAAAGATTCCAAGATGAATCGCTGGCTTAATATAACTTGATTCCTTGATAGGAATCTAAAGTTCTTGAAACAAATATCTCCCTAGATTTGAGACTAGAATCTTTCAAGAAAGTAGTTCCCAATATTCCCAAACCACCGGTATTGGTACTTAAGTCCAAATAGTGATATAACCCAAAGGTATATCAAAGATTCTTAGCTTTGGAATCTGAGAGGCATCAGTCTATGCTTGGACTTAATAGGGGAAAGATCTCTAAAGGCCCACGGGTAAGCAAAAAAGATGCTTTTGTTAGTTTAAGAGGTCTTAATAATAAAGACTAAGTCCTTATTTTAGTCGCAAGATCAACCAGACTTGATAAAGCTTGGCCATGATTGTTCAAGAATGTATGATTGGAAGTACTTTGTAGATTGCCCAAGTATTGGCAATAAAAAATCCTTTTGGGAATCTCAAGTTCCATTTATCCAATGGAAAAAAGTGAAAAGAGTAAGTTGTTCCAAGCTTGAACAACATGAAGGAATTCCAAGAATGTAGTCTACAACCGTGAAGATGGTACTTAAGTCTATGGAAGGTAAAATATAAAGTTTACCTATCCTTAAAGGGATTGTGGTACAAATCCAGAAAGCATGAGCGAATGCTTAGACTTAAGTAGTAGAGAGATTCCTATAAAGTCTTGGCCAAGATAGGTACCTAAAGCATCAGTAAGAAAGGAATCTAAAGACAAGAAGTTAACAGCTTTTGTCACTAGAAATTGGTCAAGGATTAACCAATTGAACTTGAATTTGTGAAAATCCAAGTACTTGGAATTCTGATTGGTTTTCATTTTAACTCTAGCAAAGAAGGATGGATATTCCATCAAAAGGTTTTCAAGTTTCCAAGGCAAAGCACGTGATTGTGAAACGATCATGTGAACGAATCAAAACCTAGAAAATCTAGTTAGAGGTAATGCCCAAAACTTCAAAATTCTTGTCAAGAATTGAAGCAAGAAGGTAGTGTATCAAGAGATGTTTTGACTCTAGGATAAGTATCACCCACACATTAATGTCAATATAAAATAGGGTGGTATGGGACACCATATTTTATACTCAGATTGATGTAGGAAAGATGGTATGGGACATCGGACCGTGGGATGATAATTATCTTTTAGTCCTAGTTTGGATCTTGAAGTTAGGTTTGATCCTCAAGGGAATTAAAACTTCAAAGAAGGAGTTTAATTCAAGAAGGATAAAATAAGTATCTCAAGGTACTTCAAGATAACTTCAAGATCAAGGAATCAGAAGATATGAAGTAAGTAACTTCCAAGATCTTCTTGAAAACACTTCGAGATAAAGTGCTTTTAAAAATTTTAAAATATTTCATAAATTTGTGAAAGAAGTTGGACTTTAATTTTGAGTTGATCTTTTCAACCAAGGATTTGATTGACTAATTCAAGCATCAAGTTACTAGTGTAACTTGGTAAATTCACTCTTTTGACTCAAAGAAATGCACAAGAATTGCATTCCTATTAAGGAGTCAGAAAGACTGAATGTGACCTGAACTTAGCCTCAAGTGAAGCATTATTTGAATACGAAACTCGTTAACAAAACTTCATTGGGTCAACAAACTGATGTTAGAAACCACACTAGTATCTTGTGGTTGGATAGTGTTTTAGTTTTGCTCTGAATCTTTTTGAGAATCCATCTTATTTCTCTTAAAGATAGAAAAATGCTTCAAAACATTGTTGAAATAGATCATTGATAAGTTAAAGTCAATTGACTCCTCGCAAGTTTAATCTTTCGACGTTGAATTGGTTGTATATAATTTTAGTTCTCTCTTTCCGCTTTCCAAATCATTTCCCTCAGATATGGTATCTGATTCTTTTCACAAAAGACGAAGGTTAGCCGGTTAGAAATAGGTAACTAAATTAAACATCCCAGTAGATGTTTTGTATAAGAACCTCTTCAAACATCGAAAGATGACAAGTCCAAGATTGACTTATTCATTTGAGTTTGCTTCTAGTTATTAATATAACTCTCATGAATTTCTAGAGTATAATACAATCGAGAACAATGAAGTTAGGAATTGCTCATAAGATTTACAATTCCCAAGAACTTTTAGCTAAAGTCTTTGAGAAAAGTGTCCTCGGTCGGACAAATTTTCATTTTGAATTTGAATTGGTTAAGTTATAGTATGGTTGACTTAAAGAAAAATGGTAAACCATCTCCTACAATATACATAGGATTTTTTAACCCATTTGGAGAAAGTAGTCCTCTAGTCGGGTGAAAAAATCAAGTAACTATTGGATAAGAGTAAACCATTGAACAAACATCCAAGTTAGATGTTTGAGACAAACTAACTTCAAGTTATCCAAAACAAATTCAAGTGAATCAAGAGTTCTCAAAGTTCTATGAGGGATAAGAATCCCGCCTTCATTACTAAGTCCATGCACGAGTCATGCCCAAAAATGGACTAGTAATTTGAATCCACCCAATTCACATGTTTGTGCCTAGATTGCACATCGAGGAACTGTGAATTGACCAAGGATATTTTTAGTTCCATCCATATTATTCTTTCACTAGTATGTACTTTGTCCAGTTCATCAAAGTGCAAAATGGGATAGTGTTTTGAATCATTTGGGCAAGGACGCCACCACAGAGATGAGACATGTTCTTCCAGTTCTAGAACATGACCATGTTCTTCTAGTTTTAGAACATGAGGCTCGGGGGTTGCCTACAATAGATATATAGCTCTATTTTTTAGGATGAAAATATTTTCCAAGGGGGGAAGAATGTAATAAAGTGAGTTTATGATCTAAGGGTCTGGCCGATTTAGACATATCTGAAATCGGACACCGTTTGGTCATCCGTCTGTATGACCAAAGATCTTGAGTTTAGACTTACTAGGAGGTCTTGTGCTCTTGTGAACAAGTGATCCACTTAGCTTAGTGGTTAAGTCTCAAGGATGTGAAGGAGGAGGTCTTGGGTTCAATGCCCATGGGGTACATGGGAAGAGTATTTTGCCCAAAGAGATATAGAGCCTTCTAGAAGCATCCACTTGAGTTAACTCGAGTTAACTAGGACACTTGGCGCACATGCAATTACATGGCCGACACTTGGATGGTTAGAATCCACCTACCCAAGAAGGTAGTCCCCTGGAAAGAGCTATATATAGAGGCATTTGGTTGGGAGGAGAGTCATGTGGTGGTCGTAATTGTAGTCTTGTTGCAGTCTTGGGTTCAAATCCCATGAGAGATATGGATGAGTGTTTTTTCCAAGAGCTCCAAGGCTTTCTAAAAGGCTCCACTCGAGTCAATTCGAGAGAAATGGGACACATCATTGAGCAACCACTCTACTTGACCCTAGAGAACTCATATGCATGGCAAACATGTAGGCTTTTTCTTAATTTAATTATCCCTTGAATAAGGCTATATATACAAGGCTTGATTGGGAGGTGAGCAAGAATTCATTCATCAATTTTCACGTGGAGACTCAATAGCATTGGTATCAAAGCTTCAAGTGGCATGCGACACTATTTCCAAAATATTCCAAAGTGTAACATACCTTCTTGGAGCAAAATAAAGGAAGGAGAGGACCCCTAGAGGATGGGAACTCTGCCTAGGGAGCCCCCAAGAGAGGAGAAGCATGCATATGAGTATTTTGGACAACCAAACAGCCATGCACACATAGGAGAGGACAAAGTAGCCAATTGTCACCTACAAGCAAGGGAGAGAAACGTTCTCTTCTTCTCCTCCTTGTGATAGCTTCATCTGAGAAACTTATCATCATATAGGCATTTTCAAAGTAGTTGACACCATATGTGGGATGTTTCAAGCCCAAATGCAATAGTTTCTCAGTAGCTCACACAAAGTTTGAGTTCTTTTCTTTTTGTTGGAGCTTGAAAATTCCAAGTAGAGAAGAAGAATAAAACTTATCGAATGTGCATTGATTATAGAGCCCTTAACAAGATCACGATCAAGAATAGATATCCTATTCCTTATTTATGCTTGCAAAGATTTCTTCTTTTGGCCACACATGGAAAAAGACATTGCACATTATGTTTCTCAATGCATTGTATGTCAGCATGTCAAACGTCATCATGGTAAACCATTTGGATTATTAATGCCACTTCCTATTCCAAATGAACCATGGGAACAAATCTCTATGGATTTTATCACAGGTCTTCCTTCCACTTCATCACATAATGATATGATTTGGACAATAGTTGATAGGTTTAGTAAATATGCATATTTCATTCCATGTAGAAAAACTTTGAATGCACCTCAAGCTGCAAAATTATTCATTAAATGCATTTTTCCACATCATGGATTTCCTAAAGTAATGTTATCTGATCGTGATGTTAGGTTTTGTAATCATTTTTGGGTTGCCTTATTTCAACATTTTGGTTCTAAAATAGATTTTAGCTCTGCATTTCATCCTGAAAGTAATGGACAGAGTGAGGCTACAAATAGTACTATTCTTGATTTATTGCATTGTTATTCATTAGATAATCCTAATAACTGGGATGAAAAGTTGCCATTGCTTCAATTTGCTTACAATAACACTTCACACAGCACTATTGGTCGTGCACCTTTTGAAATAGTTTTTGGTAAAAAGCTTCCCACTCCCATGTCCCTCACCCAAACCGACATTCCGATGGCTGATTCTATTGCTCAAGATCACGTTTCTATACTTCATAATGTTCACGAGCACATTAGGAAAAGTCAAGAGTGATATACATGTATTATCAATACTAAACGATTAGCCAAAGAATTCAAGGAGAATGATTTTGTATGGTTGCGAATAATTAAAAGACGTCTCAAAAATATTTTGCAGCATCCTAAAATTAAACTTGCACCACGCTATTATGGACCGTTTCGCATTATAGAAAAAATTAATGATAATTCATTTCGATTAGATATTCCATCTCATTGGACCATTCATAATTCTTTTCATATTAGTTTACTTAAACCATTTAAAGGAACTTTACCACTTGCTCCACTTCTTGATGACCCTCCTTTGATTGAAGAACAATCTGAAATCTTAGTTCCTAAGAAAATCATTGATTATGATGTCACTACTACATGCACAGGTACTCAATATCATCGATATTTGGTTAAGTACAAAAATCACTCTATTGAAGAATGTCAATGGATACATAAAACACAATTAACACCTCAGTATGACCACTTAATTTCTGCATATCATACACAAACACATTAATGTAACAGCTCCATGAACATTTCCATGCATGTATTTTTTTTTACATGGCACATGCCTATTTTTATTCAGTGATGAAACATGTGACTGGCCATCCATGTTTATTCTTTTATCACCTGAGGTCAGTTGCTTGTTCAACTGCGGGGCATGTTATACCTTATGGAATATGTTGAACAAATGCATTGTTGGATTGAGATATGGAATAGCCAATGCATTGTTGGATTGAAATATCGAATAGCCAATGCATTGTTGGATTGTAACATGGACTATGTTGGCCAATGCATTGTTGGATTGTAACAGTAACATGGAATATGTTGAACAATGTATTCTCATTATTAGAGTGTTAAATTATTTTATCAACTCAGGTCAGTTGCTTGTCAACTGAGAGGCATGTTGTATATTATTGAACAAGGCATTATTAAAATGTTAAATTATTAATGTATTAATGTGTTTTTTTTTTATGTTTTTGATATAGCAGCTGAAGGTTCGTGAGGAGCGTGCAAGGCGTGAAAGGGTGGACATCAATAATCCGAAATAATTATTATTTAGCTTGTAAATAAACCGGCGTAGAAGGTTCTATTGTTAGAAAAGTAATGGTTAGAATAATGGTCGTTGTAGACCGCAGTTTCTGTTATTAAAAGAAATGGCTTTCTGTAAAAGTTACCAACTTTTAGTTTCACACCTGCTTTTCGAAGCCGCCCTCATGTAACCACTATTTTCGACGTAATCAAAAGTCCTATAAATACATGCACTCTGTGGACTGTCGAAACAGAGTGCATGGGGGGAGATTGCACCCAATCTTGCGTTCGGTCTCGTCTCTTGTTGCCTCTATTTTCTGTGTGTTTTTCTGCGTCCGTAATCTCTGTATGCGCGTGAGCAAGATCTTGACAACAGAAAGATCACCGACATCTGTACTTCTCAAGAGAAGATAAGGGCAAGAATAAGGAAATCGTTCTTACATTTTTTGAAAAGTGTCAGGATGCCCACCAACTCAAAACTACTCCCAAACATGTGAGGATATTAGCAGCTTGTTTATCATTAGGTCCTAAGGCTTATACATGCTAGATGAGTCTCTCTAAGATTCGACAACGACCCTCAATTTGGAATCAATTCACTAACCTCTTCAAGAAAGAGTTCCTCCCTCATAATTGAGAGAACTTGTAGAAGCTTGTAGGAGGTAGAAAAGTGAGTGGTGAAGTGATGAAGTTTGGTCTAGCCAACCAGTACATGACCAATCCTTGAGCTTATAGAGACTCAAATAGACCTTATGGGAATGTGATTAGTGCAATAAAATCTACTACTTACTTTGGAGCATCAAGGAGAAAGAGTCGATACAAAATAGATAGGTTCGTGCATTGACTACCTCAAAAAACTTGTTATCTTTGAATAAAACAATCAACTTCAAATGCTCATAGCAGCCAACATGATTACAATTGAAAAGTTTCCTTTTGGAGGAATGATACACATAGGGTTGAGTGTCTCAAATGCACAAGAGTACAAGTAATAAGCAAGATATGCTTCTGGAATGAACTTGACACTCAACAGAGGCACCCTCTATTTTTCATGACTCTGCACAGATAAACACTGAGACAATAAAATTGCAATTTCTCTATAGATTCAAATGGTACTTTGATAGTGGGGCAACCAAACATATTACTTGGCTACACGATTTCTTTAGTTCACTTGAGCTTGCCTACAAGGAATATTGTCACATGCACCAAAAACTCCTCTTATCCAGTCATGGGAGTTGGTAAAATCATTTTGACTAGTGCGGATGGTAGTTCCTTTACATTGTTAGATGCTTTGTTTGTGCCAAGGATTAAGAAAAATCAGCACAAACAAAGCATCTAACAATTTTGGCATTAGCCAAGATCGGCTTGGTTTTCAAATATGTTGATGACATATGTATAGTTTATGATTTGTCAAATGGCAATGTTATTATTACTTCTGGCATTTTATGTCATGGCCTATATAAGCTCATAGACTATGTAAAATCTATCAATTATTTAGCATGTGCAGTTCAAGATTCGCAAGCTATCTCCGATGCAAAGCTTTGGCATGCATGCTTTGGTCATCTAAATTTTGCTAGTTTGCTACACCTACAGAAATTTGAAATGATGTCCCCTTTGCCCAAACTTGAGGCACCTGGTAAATATTTTTGTGTACGTTGTATTTTGGGAAAAATGAAGTGCTTCTCCTTCCCTAAAGATGGTTGAGTTTGAGCTACTAAAAAATTATAGCTTGTTCATAGTGATGTTTGTGGTCCTATACAAACAACTTCTTTTGGGTCAAAGCCAACCATGTTATCCTCAATTGAAATCTTTCCAATTCCTAGAATGGGTGCTTTGCAAATAGCTAGCCGTAAAAATGATGCTCTAGGCCCCTTATCAATTTGCACCATTATGTTCTTTTTGCATTTCCATAGTAGGCATACATATGGCTACCCTTCAAAGCTATGCACATGCGGATTTTTGTTATTTTTGACCATGCACTACACTAAGTAGTACTATTGTAAAAAAACATCATTTGCAGTGTCTATAGAATCTTGTTTCATAGGAACTCAACTAGACCAAAGCACTTCAATGCCCATGCTTCCTCAAGAACAACCACATGCAGATTGTCTATGAGGGATAAAAAGCTCTAGGAGGGGAGTGTTGGAGATAGCATCTCACTAAGTGGTTTAAAAAGGTCAAAGAGAGAGAAGATGGTTGCGGTTGTGAAGAACTAAAGCAAGAAGCATGATGGAATGCAATCAAGTAATGCAACGGGCTAATGGGGTCCCAAAGTTTCCATAACCATCCCTCAAATTGGTCACTTTCTTGTAAAAATCCATCTTTAGAAATAAATATGAAAGAATTTTCTTGCTTTTAACTTGATATTTTTGCCAACCAAAGAGTCATTGAACTTGAGCACTCAGTTTGTAATCCTCTAGGATTTCAAACAATTTTTTTGCACTCAAGTTGGACCTCAAATGAGGGTATAAGAACTAATTTCAAATAAGGTTTAGATAAGCATGTGGAGATGGTCACTTTTTAACACCTATCTATAAAAGTGAAAGCTTCACTTGTACTTCTTCTTGTTCATTCTCTCTTCCAATCAAGTGTGAGAATCTTGGGAGTTCTTGTGGCTTGATCATGAGTGAAGCTTGCTTGGATGTGTGTGAACATATGCATGTGTGAGAATCCTTCTGTGGGTGTGACTCTTAGCATGGTGAAGATCGTCCTATCACCAACTCGTCTTTGGGATTATAATTTTGTGGGTGATGATCTATTGCTTGACACTAGTTGGTACATGTGTCATGTGAGCATATCTATGTCAAATAGACTAAAGTAGTGAATGACCTCCATTTCTCATCATCCTTTAGGACATTTCGCATATGTTCTACCAAATCATCAGCCTCGATGGAGCTATCCCTTGATCCTATGGCATCTATAATCTCTTTACCATCTGTAATCTCTTTTACCTTGAGGATATAATAATTGATGTTGTTATTTAAAGCCTTTCTTAACTTGTTCAACTCATTTTTTAATTGAATATTTTGATCCTTTTTGGAGATGGAGTATAATTTCTCAAAAGCCTTCTTGGATGAGTCCAAGTCTTGGATATGGTCGATCATGCTATTATTGATGTGTTGAAATAAGATGAATATGACTTTCCTATCTCTTTCAATCCACTCATATATTTCCCTTTCTTGTGCTTGAGTGAGTGGCTCTACATATTGAGGCCTAGGCTCCACTAACTAATCCACATAGTCCCTTGTCCATGTAAAAATCGCTAACTAAAATCTCAAATGTTGGTAGTTACCTTTTTCCAACTTGTCTATTTCAGTAACAAACTCAACCATTGCTTAAGATTCTATGCTTCTAAAAGCTTCCCTTGAGTGTGATGGAATATAAAAAGTTCCAAGTGTTACCTTCTTATGACTTCTTTGCTTTTAGCTTGAAAATCCACTTCCAAAATTTGATGTGCTTTGCAATTTTTCTATTGTTGATAAATTTTGGTAGTGATGTGTGTGAACAAATTTAGGATTGTGGAGGCATTGCTGGAGTTTGAGGATTGTACAAACACACAAACAACATAAGGAAGAAGATGATGCTGAGAACAACAACAAGTGAAACATACAAAGATAAGTGACATGTTAGGGTTATAGGCATATATACAAGTCTGATGACTTGTTGATATATTTTGGTAGTGATGTGTATAAACACACTTAGGACAACCGAGCCACTTTTTCCCCTCTTTGAGAGGTTTTTTTTTTTGGCTTCTGTATATGCCTATAACACTAATGGGTCACTTATCTTTGTACATTCACTTGGCAATACAATCTGTGTTTTGTTGTTCTCCAAGATTCTCCTTCTTCCTCGTCCAGTTTTTATATTTCATAGTCCTCAAACTCCAACATCTATAAGTTACTTCTTGATAGCTTTTCCAACTTCAAATGGTTTCTTTGCCTCCTCTAAGTGTTCTCAATACTTCAAAATTTTGTGGTACCACATTTGGGGGATGAATCAACACCCTTACATAGCTTTAGAAGGTTTTAGGCCCTCATATGTTTCTTTGCACAATGACCCTGACTCACACTAGATTCTATCTTAGAGTTCATATGCAAAATGGCTATAAATCTTCCCATAATTTCACTACTCTTTGGAAAATAGATTATCTATCTTTGCTTCTCTTTGCTTATTGTGCAGAGGTATACCTTCATTGTTTGCAACTTCACTTAGAGTTAACTTGGGGAACAATCATGAAACTTTTTTCACACTATATGAACAATTAAACAAATTATAATGATCTCAAATTGCTAATGGAAGAAAAATTTACAACTAAAACAAGATAATGTTGGAAATTGTACTACATATAGAGGCAATGAGCAATGGCTAACTAAAATAGTAGTATAAGCTAGAAGATGGCTAATTTAGCAATGGGGGCTTCATGTAGTAGCTTCATAACACTCTAAAATAACTTATGAAGAGAGTATTGGTTATTGGATTGCTCACACAACTTGAATTCATTCATATATAGCTATCAAAGAATGATCCATCAATCTAGAGGAATCTATTAATGACCACTTAGCTTTTTGATGAGCTATGAATTAGGAAAGTGGTCGAAACCTCTTGGTAACTGAAACTCATGATATGAAGCCTCCAAATGATAGGTTCACTTTTCATCCATGCCTTTGAGCTTTGAGCTAAGATTTAAATCTTGTATTTTAGGAATATTATCAAATATTATTTATTTTGATGAGCTATGAATTAGGAAAGTGGCAGAAACCTCTTAGTAACTGAAACTCATGATATGAAGCCTCGAAATGATAGGTTCACTTTTCATCCATTGACATTGTCTATATTATGAATGGTAGATAAAGGAATGTGGTATGTTTTGTGTGTTTGATCAACATGTCAAGGAGCATGAAAGGCCTGAATACTTCATATTGTGTGTTTGATCAACATGTCAAGGAGCATGAAAGGCCTGAATACTTCATATTGTGTGTTTGATCAACATGTCAAGCAACACGAAAGGCTTGAATACTTCATATTTTCATTTTTCCACGTTGCTTGTAGCTGAAAAACATTTGTTTCTTAAAATACATGCACATTAGATAGATCCGATAAATCGTATGGGGGAAGATTGTATGCAATACTATGTAAGTCTTCTATCTTTGTCTTCTGTTAGTTTATCTTTCTACACAATTTTGATGTTTTTTGCACACACACACAAACATGCATCTCTATCTCTATGTTTGCACACATGCATTGCACACATGCACATGAGTACAATTTCACAATAATATAAAAGGATGAACATTTCATACTCATCCAAGTTCATATATTCATTTTGTAATTTTTGTAAAATAACCTCCTTATATTTTAAGGGTTAATTATCCATAGATTTATGATTATTTTTAAGCTATAGGTGCACACATGTTTTTCAATAAATAGGTCTATGAATCATCTTTTATGATAAATTTGTAAAGAATAGTGGATTGTTTTTTTTTTAATTTGTAAAAATTATTTTTAATGGATTAATGAAAAATACTATAAATACAGGAAATTTGAGAAAAGTTGAACGAGATTGTACCTAATAATGTTGTAATCTCTATATCTATCTATGGATTCTATTATTTTTCACATAGCTTTGGTTTAGCATTTTTCGTATTGCTTACAAACTTGCACGTGAGCGTGTTCTTGTTCATCTTTTGTACATCCATAAGTGAAAGCCATCCTAGAACACGCACAATGAGATGTTCTATCATTATAATCTTTAATGGAGAGATCAACTTGGAATATGCGTCTACACAAGATAACTTTGTAGGCCTTTTCCCAAAAGCTATGCCACATGAGATGTTTTCAAGTAAACCTTGGGCTTACTCTCTTTTGTGGATTGTTTACAATGAGAATAGCTTCTTACTTTGTTCTACATTTGTTCACCACATCACTCTTAGAGGGACTTTATTAATATGATATGGTAGTCATGCATGTGAAGCTTAGGTAAAGGTGCACCTTTTTACTATTTAAGAGGTTTTTTTATTCAAGTATATGTTAAAACTTAGACAAGTATTTATTTTTGTACATTATAACTTGTATATGTTGTGCTTGTAAGATTCTTCTTCATTGTGCAATTTGTGCACATTCCTTGCTCCTCAAACTCCACCATGAACTTGAGCTATGGGATCATCTTGTATTGTGTTGATTGATCGTGTGCCCACACTGATGATCTTAAGGGACATCTTGTCCATACCCATGATTTCAATCTATGGGATCATCTTGTACCATGTTGAATGATCTTATATTTGCACATAGAATCTTAGGTTGTGGGCCCCTCTGTGGATTTTATTAAAAATTTGTGCTATCTTTTGTTTTCTAGCTACATTCTCATGTGATATATTTTCTTTCACATTGACTCCTCCGTGAACAATATGCTTATAGCTAACATGGAGAAGACACCGACATCCTTACATGTCCTGATGAAGGAACATGCGTTTCTGTCCACTACAACTTTAACTTATATGTAACGTGAAGTGTAATATAAGAATAACAAGTTATGTAAAGTGTTAGATGACTTATGTGACCCAAAATAGCTTCATGCATGTCTAAAAAGTGAGCTAGTTTTTACATTTTTTGAGTGATCGGATTGTTTCCAAACCACTCTACTGGAAAGCCACAAGAAAAAGACTGACTGCACAAAGATCCTCCAAGCCCAACTTTCCAATCTGTCCTTTTCTCACATGGCATTTCTCCTTCCTTAGTTCATCCTGTAAAACAACCCAATGAGTAATGTATTTCATCATGAAATACATTGGAGCTTCAGCTTCGACGTGCAAAATACTCCTGGTAAAGGGCGTAGTAATCATCTCCTGCATCGGAAGATATGGAAGACATGAGAATTAAGCATTCAGTGATATCTACAGACCAGGGGACACGTTCACGTAACCTCTGACTGCGTATCTTACCTGTTCATTGCATGCCATCCTTTTTCCATCATGATCATCACGGGCATGCTGTAGCCTGTGCACACGCATAAAGATTCAGGAACTCGAACATGAAAGTGCTATTCCATGGTGTCGACTTTGTAGTGCAGAGACTGCCTTCAAGATGGTAGTTTATACGCCCACCTACACCCACACACAGACTGTACAGACATAGTTTCGAAAATGATTGTGCAGACATGGTCGGGCACAACGCACCTTTTAGCCTTTGGCGCTTAATTGCTGGTTCGTGGAAAGTGGCAAACGACCGACGCATATCGGCTTTTACCCACCATATTCGCGCGTATTCTCATTCTACTCTCCCGGCCCCCTCCTACAGCACTCTCACATAAGTTCTAGTGTCATTCGCAATTCACTCATCTGCTTTGCCTCCTGTCGTCATCGTCACCAGTATCAACAGCTCCATATCATGTCTTCTCCCCATTCGGGAAGTCTGTGCTACTTCAGATTAGGGTTTCGTTCGTCTTTAGTTCTTCCTCTACTTATGCGTCAGTGTTGAGAGATGAAGAGAGAGAGAAAAGCATGAAGTCACTGTATTTGTTGGTCCGGACATTTGTTGCTCTTGCGAGCGTGTGGCGCAAGCGGTGATATGGCGGTGCTTGAGCTGTTTTGGATTCCATAGTCACAGCTTCTCTGAACGTTGGATTTGGATTTTGCTGAAGCTCGAGCTGCTGCGATTGACTGAACGGATATTACGGTTACAATGGGCCATTCTCAGAATTTGAAATGTGGCACATGAATGTGCATTGTGTATTGGCGACGTAATCCCACTCTGCCAGGGTACGTATTATGGGAAGTTGTATGTCATCCTCCTCAAGTCCAAATATCGGAGCGACGAAGCTTAATGCCGTCGCACCTAAGCGTAAACACGGCTCAGATTCTCAAGGTTCCATGCCCTCCGCGTCTGGGCCCGACACGCCTTCTAAACGCGCTAAAGACAAGATAGAGATGCATCTTAGAGATAGTCTCGAGTCGAATCATGTCCTGAAACAAGATGTTAGCGTGATCAAGAAGATCTGTACGAATGGCTCCAGCAACTTTGCCTGCCTATTCTCTCAGCAAGGCCGCAAGGGGATAAACCAGGATGCTATGATCGTCTGGGAGGTAACTGGTCATCCTCTTTCCTGTCAACTTTTGTGTACGGTGGCAATGATAGAATGACGAATATCGCGTTTGCCCTGTAACATATTACTTAAAGTAGGGTCTTTGGTATGCATGTATATGATTTGTTTGATCAAGGCCCCATCGATGTAGTAATGCCATTATTTGTTGATTCTGTAGGATTTTGCCAGCCAAGAAGGAGCAGTCTTTTGCGGTGTTTTTGACGGCCATGGTCCTTACGGTCATTTAGTTGCACAGGTTGTCCGGAATTCTTTACCAGCAATGCTAGCTTCCAGCTATAAGATCGCTAAGAATGCCTGTGTCGAAGCTATGCGAAAAACACCAGGGGCCAATGATCTTAAAGAAGGATGTGCGAATCAACTTTGCTCTTCGTATGACATCCAAGCATTGTGGAAAGAATCCTTTCTTAATGCATGCATGCTAATGGATAAAGAACTTCAGGGGAAGATGGCGAACATTGATTGTTATTGCAGTGGGACAACAGCAGTAACCTTAGTCAAGCTGGTGAGCAGCAATGCTTCATGAATTTCGGCCGTTGCGAGGATGGTAACTTGGTAAACGTTTTCTGCTTCTTTTCGACATTTATTAGTCTGACTCCAGTATGCTTTGTATAGGGCGATGACGTTGTTTTAGGAAATGTTGGGGATTCAAGAGCAGTTATTGGAACAACGTCTGATGATGGCTCGCTTATAGCTATGCCACTAACTGTCGATCTAAAGCCCAGTTTACCCCGTGAGTTTTTCTAATTCTTGCAATCTCCTCAGCTTATATCGTGGTGCTTAGCATAGAATGCCTTGTACATATCCAGAGGCTTAGATTTCTGTTCCAATCTTTTTGATAGAAGAGGCAGAAAGGATACGTCAATGCAAAGGAAGGGTGTTTGCTTTACAAGATGAGCCTGAGGTGCAGAGAGTTTGGCTGCCTCATGATAATTCTCCTGGTTTGGCAATGGCGAGGGCTTTCGGTGATTTTTGTTTGAAGAACTTTGGAGTTATCGCCATTCCGGAAGTTACTCATCACAGAATAACAGATAAAGATCAGTTTATTGTGCTCGCAACTGATGGGGTACGGTTTTGCCACATGTTTATATTTATTTCGAGTGATGTTATAATGAGCCTTCTTAGTTTCATGATGGGTAACTAGTGAGATAATCTTCAAGGAGAAAGCAGTATAAAATTTATTTATTCATATCTTTAATATTTATAAAACAGATTTGGGACGTTCTAACCAATAAAGAGGTTGTGGATATTGTTGCATCTGTGACAACAAAATCATATGCTGCAAGAGCAGTTGTAGAAATGGCAGTTCATTCATGGAGATCGAAGTTTCCAACTTCGAAGGTTGATGATTGTGCTGCAGTGTGCTTGTTTCTTAAAGACAGAGTGGCTCTCTCAATAGAAAAGAATGTAAAAAAGAACACTCTTAGAAAGCTCATGAGTTCTTCAGTAACCCAGAAGTCAGAAGCTTTGAACAGACAAAGCACAAATGAAGGGCCAATTTCTTTAAGTATGAAACCTGGAAGTTCAAATGAGGAACCTCTGCAATCTGAAGAATCTGTTCAACTTAAGCCTAACATTCAAAGCCAGGAATCGATGGCAATGGACATGAAAACATCCTCACAGATATGTAAGGGCAATGCAGTTGGTGATGATGAATGGCGTGCATTGGATGGAGTTACTAGAGTGAACTCGCTACTGAATTTGCCTCGTTTTTCTGCTGATAAATCTAGAGCTGGTGGTTGAGCATAAGAGAGCTCAGGCAATCAAAGGACTTAACTGGAACAATTCCACTAGCAGTGTAGCATTGCCACATGTCATGGACTTTTCCATATGTTTCTCACCAAAGTCAATTGCTGCTGGATATGACCATTTTGAAGCAGGGAAGGGTTAACATCCTGTTGCTAGCCACTGTCCTCAGAAACAAGCTGATGCTCAAAACCTCTCAGGCAACACATCCACACTTTGTAACTCAAAAATGTACAGGGTTTGTCCCTTGCCTGATGGTGTTCAATGCTGTCAGCATTCTATATGGAAAAAATGTGAGGTTATTAGTGCAGTTCGTGACATTTTTGGTTCTAATCTGATTATTGTCTATCCCCACTGCTACACAGGAATCATTTGGACTTGTAAAGGACATACAAAATGTGCTCTGAGTTCGAAGTTTTAGTGTGGATTGATTTTTAACTTGCAGAGGTTATAATGCTTCAGCCATCTCACTGCATGCTCTTTCAGGTCACTAAAAGATAGGGCACAACTGATTTTATTTTTCTCCTGCCCAAAAATGTGTAAGGACTCATTTTGCACATCATCAACATACTCGGAAGTCATATATTATATTCCTTGTAATCTGGCCCTATGATCTAAGTATCTCAAATTTTACTGTATTGCTTCCCTCAAACCGTGTATTGAAAGTAAAGATGCCTTAAGTGAAATCGTATTGAATTGAGGTCCCATGCCCCGAGTATAGTAGCCTGCTTCTATACACTTTGGGTAACCTGCAAAATTTGCACAGCCGGAGTATAGCAGGCTTCTATTATCTTGGGGTAACCTGCAAAATTTCTGTGTAATCAGTCTTCACCCTACTATTGATTCTAGATGCAACAGATACTTTGACAGACGTACATTTTGTAGAAAAAAGAGGTTGGGTAGAACGAACCTACTATTGATTCAGATGCAACAGATACTTTGACAGATGTACATTTTGTAGAAAAAAGAGGTTGGGTAGAACGAAGAACATAAACGGATGAGCTAGTGTGCAGCTCACGTGCCGCAGTCTGAGATGGTCCCTAGGAGATTAAAACCTTGTGAATTTGGTTGAAGTTCTCTACATGTAATAAAAGCCATGTGGTATGTCACATGTGCCACAGTTTTTGTATAACCTGACCTCTTGATGCAGCAACAAGTGGAGTGAGCTTTTTTGACCTCTTTGACATTCAATGCTTTTTGTCAAAGAGGTGCAGATTGGTCAAAAGCATTAAGACAATATTCCAATTAGACTCTTTGTTGAATTGCATCAGTATAGGTATCGTTACTTCTAGCAATGGGAATGGCAGTGGAATATGGTCAACATGTGCCCGACCATAGCAGGTTGCTGACTTGTTAATCACATAATTAAGGAGTTTTTTTTTTTTTTTTTTTTTTTTTAAATGGAGGCTCGGCCAAGGCCTACTCCTCCAGGCTTTATCCCACAAGAACAGGGGTTTACATAGCTGGGTTGAACTGCGGTCACAACTACCGCGGGGCAGAACAAACGGTGGCACATCAGCCACAAGGTACAACTTTCCATGTTAAGCATGTCCCTTACATGGTGCCTGTGGGGGTTGAACCCTCGCCCCCGCCTCAAGAGGCAAGAGGCCCAGCCACCTGGACACGTGGCTTGGGACATAATTAAGGAGTTGATGAATAATGTGTTTCGCAATATAAAATTCATGTTTTTCTTTTATCACGAAGACAATGGGTTCTATCCGTGGAAGTCCTCTAAATGTTTCTTTTTTTTGGTGGAATTCATATGATTGTCTAGTTATTTATTAGTTTTGAGCATTAAATATTATGCAATTTTTTGAAGCTTTCTGAAAAGGGAATTTGAAAGAGAACTTTCAAGATATTTGGAGATATATAATAATTTACGTACACTGAAATCCGTGTTTTATTAGAAATTTGAAAATTCAAACTTTGCTCTCTTTTTAGTATAGTTTCTCTTTAATAGAAAATAGATTTATTAATTTTGAATTGTGTTATTTTCTCTTATTTATGTTCTCGTCTTACAAAAAGAGAACATCTTGTGCCTGTGGTCTCTTTTTGGTTCACCGTGTGTTTTCCAAACACAATAGGCAACTAGTAATGCGTTAGTTGGCATGGGATGAGAGAAAGGAAAAGAGAGTGACGTCGTTAGGAGTATTTGAAGATTACATTGCACCGAAGATGGGGCCTGAAGAAGCATCTTGCAAGGTTTATACATATGGGTGCAATTAGTTTTATGTGTTAATATAGCCTAGACTTGGACTTTAAATGGTCAAAGGAGTTTTGATTATAGTACAAATTTTCACATTCATATTGATGCATCTAAATTTAGATGTTTATTAGCGTATCCGATTGTTGAGAAAAGGATGGGATTATGTATGACATTTGCAAACCAACAACTTAAAAAGACAAAAAAGGAGAAAATACATTATGAGTTTACATTATGACCTAAAATGCCAAGGGATAACATACATTGCCAATCAATTTAGACTATTTACTATTTTGAAATTTCAAAGAGTTCATAGATCTTCAAATTGTACTTCATTGGGAGAAAACACAATACAATATGAGAACATTAGTATTCTATTTCTTTCTTGTACAAATTAAGTTTAAGGTATTGCACAAACTTGTTCATTTTTTGCACATCCCTATGATCACTTTTGATTAGTTGTATCTCAATTCTTCACCACATAAGAAACGTGTAGCACCCAAATTGACTAGGAAATTCACTAAAAAACGAGCGGGATCAGCTCTATAAAATCTCATGCCTAAAGAATTAGAAATGGTTTTAAAAGTATATGAGACGAGAATAGCCACTAGACTTAGCTTTCGGGAGCACAAAACATGCTAGCCTAGAATCGAGCTATGAAAAAGTCATTTATGGATAGGGAAATGATAGACGTTTCCTTGGCTTTGCTAAAGAAGCCACAAACGGTGTAGTCAAAGAAAGACTTTTGACATCTAGAGTGAACTTCAAATTTGGGATCTCAATAAAATAGGAATAGAAACTAAGGAGATATCAACTCAATGATTCCAAAAGCTAAAGATAAGTGGCCATAAATCCTATGCCTTACAACTTGAAGAAGGACATTGGGGAAGAGAGTAGAATGCCTTTCTAGAGCTAGATCAAAGAAAGAGTCATTTGTTGAGGATATTCCCTATCTATATAAAGATGTTATAGAATCAAGTGTGAGAAGGGAAGAAGCTATTACAATACACACTCTAATCTACTATGTAGGAGTATATGAAGATATTTGTGAATGTAAAAAGGCTCCTACCTTATGAATAAGCTACAACTAAGAGGAAGATGTACCAAAAAGTGTCAAAGAATTGAATACTTCCAAGGTAGATGTACCAATAAAATATCATACTTTTGAAAGTTAAGACCAATCATGAGAGAAATTAGTAAGTCGGATGAAGATGAAGATCTCAAAGCGAAAGCAAGATTAAACGTAGATAAAGTGTGAAACTATATTGAACTAGTTTAATAGAATGCATTCCTTGCAATAGAATTTGATGCATATACCAAGAGAAATCTCTTAGATATAGGTGTTGTTATTGTTAAAGCCATTAAGAAGATATCAAAAAATCAGGAAATCTTGCTTTGAAACCTATAAGTATGAGTTTAAAACATGGAGGTGTGAAGAGATGAGTTGGATTGTTGGATGCCATAAAGTCAATCACATGTGGGGTAGAAATTGAACATAAAATAGCTATCTAGTAAATTATAACAAATAAGAATTATGAAATGATCCTAGGGAGACCTTTCTTGTGTCGACTGAAGGTAATGCAAACACTTGGGAATAACGATAAGAGTTTACCTTTATAGGTTATTTTGATAGAGATGTTTCCTCAACTCCAATGGAACAATATTTGTAGAAAAGTGGGTAGCATGTATATCCATAGTGTTACTTCTAATGAACTCTCTTGAACAATGGAGACACAAATTTATAGTTTTTGGAAGCAAAAGTATAAGAGAAGAGGGAATTGAGAGGCATAGGATTAATACTGTCTAGAAGTGCACGACCTATAGATGATCCTACATATATGAACATGCAATTCAATGATGAATAGCTTAAGCCATATGATTGAATCTAGGTCCTACCTATTTTACATGTCATGGTGAATGAATAGAGTATGACTCCATGTTGTGATTAGGATGATTATGACCTGAAAGTGATATTCATGCTTGTAGTTTTAGAGGTAATGAAAAGTGAAATTTAAATAAAAGGTGAGACAATGAAGGAATTGATACGCATGAACTCTAAGGTAACCTCAAAGGAGAAGTCCTTAGAAGGAATATGAGCTTCAAATGACTATTAAGTACAACTTGTGTAGGAATACGGGATTTCCAACTTAAAGCTACATAATAAGAGACATACATAAATGAATTCAAAGATAAAAAGTGAGACAAATATGAACCTGTTGGAGATAGACGTCTGCGAAAGCACGTGAACAACACAAGGAAGGAGAAGAAGCTTGGAGCACAACACACAATACTGAATGTATTACTAGAGAATGTACAAAGATTAGTAGCCCATTAGGGTAATAGGCATATATACAAGCCGGGGGAAAAAAACCTCCTAAAGAGGGAAAAAAGTGCCCCGACGATCCTAGAGTGTTCACACACATCACTACCTAAATATATCAACAAATCCCCCCTAGGAGAGATGCGGTGAACAAGTAGCTGGCACTCATGTATAAGGAAGTGCCAAGCTATGTGGAAATCACTTCACAAAAGGAAGTAAGCCCAAAGCTTTGCGGAAAGCTTCAAACTTCTCCCTAGGGAGAGCCTTCGTGAAAAGGTCTGCAATGTTCTCCTGTGTGGGCACATATGCCAAGCTGATCTCCCCAGCAGATAACCTCTCCCTGACATAATGATAATGCCCCTCAATGTGCTTAGTGCGAGCATGGAACTCAAGGTTCCTCGCAACTGCCAATGCGCTCTGTCTGTCAGTGAAGATGGTGGTGGCAGAAGACTGACCAACACCCAAATCAGCCATAAGGCGTCTGGGCCACACACACTCAACAGTCACTCTGAAAGCTGCCCTATACTCAGCCTCACAACTGGAAGTGGCCACAGTAGGCTGCTTCTTGCTCAACCAAGATATACATGAGCTACCAAGCATGAAGCAAAAGCCACTAGTGGACACACGAGTGTCATAGCAACTAGCCCAATCACTGTCAGAAAAAGCATGCAAATCTGGCGGTAGTGATCCCCCCTTGGGATAAAACAAACCAAGTAGCCGAGTATGACTAGTGTCAATATATTTCCTTTGACACAAAGCCGTTCCACCATCAACGTGCATAAACTGAATGCCCAAATAATGATGCAAATGCCCCAAATCAGACATCTCAAATGAGGCATGCAAATCAGCCTTAAAATCAGCAATATGCCTCTCATGAGGACTAGTGAGCAGCATGTCATCAACATAAACCACAATGATCAGAAGTACATCATTAGCACGCTTAACATATAAGGTGATTTCAGTTGGACTGTTATCAAAACCATGTGCAATCATATAGGCATGTATCTTTTCATACCAAGCACGTGGTGCTTGCTTTAAACCATATAATGCCTTCTTTAACCTGCACACCTGGTTCTCATGCCCTTTCTGCACAAAGCCACGAGGCTGAAAAACATACACTTCCTCATGCAAGTTACCATTCAGAAATGCAGTTTTAATGTCCAACTAATGTACATTCCAACCATGATGGGCTGCAAGTGCACAGATGCTCCGAATAGTAGTCATATGGCATGTAGGTGCAAAGGTCTCATCAAAATCAATGCCTCTTTCCTGTGCATAACCCTTTGCAACAAGCCTAGCCTTATACATGTCAACTGTACCATCAGGTTTACGCTTCAACTTGTATACCCACTTAGTGCCAATGGCCTTCTTGCCAGGGGACAAGTCACATAAAGACCAAGCACCATTCTTCATTACTGCATCATATTCAGATTGCATAGCAGCCATCCAATTTTTTGAAATTTGTGCTTCATCAAACGAAACAAGCTCAGTCTCATCACAGAGACTAGATGCAGCCATAGCATAGCAATCTGATGCAAAAGAGGCACCATGAGAGCCTGATCGAGTACGATATGATAGAGCTGCATCTAATTTGCTGTCATGCAAGGTTTGCACCAACCATTTTGGCATATTTCTTGCTTGCTCAATATTAGCTCTCTCATCAATAAGTGCATCATGTAAATCTGCATCAGAAATGGAATGATTTGCATCATCACATGAAACCTGTAAAGGCTGACAAGTTGCCTCATTAGGACCAGCACTAGACTGTCCACCTGTAAAAACAGGAAGCAAAGTATCATACATGTCTTTGGAGCTAACATATGTCTCGTTAGTACATGAAAGCAATGGCTGAATAGCATCCTCCACAAAAACAACATCACGGCTAACCAGAATGCGTTTAGTCTGTGGATGATAGAGACGACAGCCTTTATTTTCAGAATTGTACCCAACAAAAATGCATTTTACTGCTTTATCATCCTGGTGTTTTATCCCACGTTCAGTCAGAAATGCATTAAAATCAGAAGACATATATTCCCCCCTCGATCTGAAGGGAGGGTGCCCATTTTACATGCTGACAGATTTTTAGCCAAAACCGAAAACTGTTTGAAGCACATGAACACTTCGGACTTTGCCTTCAATGGATATACCCATGCATGCCTGGAAAAATCATCAATGAAAGTCACGAAGTAAAGATAATTTCCAAAAGAAGGTGTCTGCATAGGACCACAAACGTCACTATGTACAAGCTTCAATTTCTGAGTAGCCCGAACTGAACCATCTTTTGGAACTGAGGAACGTTGCATTTTGCCCAAAATAAAGCCTTCACAAACATGTTTTCCAGGTTCCTCAAGTTTGGGCAAAGAGGACACCATTTCAAATTTCTGCACGCGTAGCAAACTAGAAAAATTCAGATGACCAAAGCGTGCATGCCAAATCTTTGCATCTAACATAGCCTGCGAATCATGTATTGCACATGCCGAATCACTTACAGATCTTTCATAGTCTATGAGCTTATACAGCCCACGACATAAAATGCCAGAAGCAATAATCACGTTGCCATTTGATAGATCATGAACTGTACACCTGTCATCAACAAATTTCACAACCAAGCCAATCTTGGCTAATGCAGAAACTGATAAGAGGTTCTTCTTGATCCCTGGCACAAATAAAGCATCTGACAAAGTGAAAGAACTACCATCAACAATAGTCAAAATGATCTTACCAACTCCCATAACAGGATAAGAGGAGTTGTTGGCGCATGTAACAGTATTCCCTGTAGGGGGAGGCTAGAGTGAAGAGAAGAAACTGCATTGCGAGGTAATATGTTTGGTCGCCCCACTATCTAAATACCAGACATCTGAGTCTACTGCAGACATGCACTATTCATGAGAAGATGGGTCAAAACTACAGACAATAGTAAACGCCTATTCTTCTTCCTGCACAAGATTAGTAGACTCTGTTTTTGGTGTAGAGACCTCTACAACAACCATTCCAACCTCTTTCTTCTTTTCTCTTTAGCAGCCAGTTTTGGATAGTTCTTTATGATATGATCATTCCCTTTATAGTACTTACAAAACAATTTTTGCTTTTCTGATTTCTTCTCATCTTTATCTTCCTTCTTCGAATGTGCAAAATTAGCAGATTTCTGGTTACTAGTTGAAGAGCTCCATTTTCCTTTGCCCTTCTGACTAGCCAGGAAAGATTGATCTGCAACTTGCATAATGGACATGTTCTGCCCGGACACTGCAACAGAATAGAGACTAACTCCTCAAATGATAAGGCATTTGGATTGCCTTTCATCATCAACCGAAGAGTAGAAGCAAAACTCTGATATGAATCAGGAAGACCATTCACAATGGTCTACACAAGTGAGCTATCTGGTATAACCTCATTAGCAGAAATCAATTGTTCCTTCAAGTCTTTGATCTTGGTTAGGAAACTGTCCATAGAATCACCTTCATTCATGTGCTCACTCTCCAACTGTTTTCGGAGGTAAGCAACACGAGCCTCATTCCTAGCTTGGTACAATGTGGTAAGTGTATCCCAAGCATCCTTAGCTGTTCTGCAAGAGAGAATGTGAGGAATAATGGCATGTTTGACAGACAAAGCTATCAATGCATGTGCGTGGGCATCTCTGCCATCCCAACGAATCTGCTCTGCAGTAGGTGCATCAAAAACCGCAACACGAACAGGAATATGCAGAATATCATTATCTTCGATACCTTTTGCATCAGCTTCAGTACCTGCAATTGTAACAGTTGCAGGTGTGATAGGATGTTTTTCGACACGCTGCATAATGTTCCACAGTCCTTTTGCAACCAACACATGTTGCATCATATAAGCCCATAACGGGTAGTTGGTACCATCCAACTTATCCTCAACAGCCAACATACGGAATACATCATTGCTTTCAGCCATGGCCGATGACTAAAATACCTTGATGCAAAAAATTGGCTGTATCTCAAAAAATTGAACAGAACTGCCCAGATGAATTCCGCTAGACCTTTAGCAGACTTTGAGATGCTTATACTAGCGAACAGAAATTGGTATATACCTTTGGCACAAAAAGATGAAATAGCCTGCACAAGCACTGTGATAGTGCATTCAGAGGCCGAAACGACCTGATTATGCTCATCAAAATTTGTGCGATTCTGAGACTGCAACTGGAGGAGTGTCGACGGTGCCCTATATGAAGCGACGACCTTCTCTGATACCAATTGTTGGAGATAGACGTCTGCGGAAGCACACAAACATCACAAGGAAGGAGAAGAAGCTTGGAGCACAACACACAATACTGAATGTATTACTAGAGAATGGACAAAGATTATTAGCTCATTAGGGCAATAGGCGTATATACAAGTCGGGGGAAAAAAATCTCCTAAAGAGGGAAGAAAGTGCCCCAGCGGTCCTAGAGTGTTCACACACATCACTACCTAAATATATCAACACAACCTTCAACAAACTTCAAGAATCATGAGATTCAAATGCCAGAAAGAAAAGTAATTGTTTGAATAGCATATGATGAGGAGGAACAAATGAAGTAGGTTTTAGGTGAAATGCAAGGTGGAGAGGAAAATTTTGCATACATATAAATAATTCATCAAAAATGGAAAAAAGAATTATTGAATTGTCAATACAAAGATCTGTACACAATATAATATTATTATGATTCAAGATTCAAAGCCCACCAAGAAAAGATGGTGTACATACAATGATGTATATTTAAGGCCTATTCAGGAAAAATAGGAATTACATAGGATTTGAGACAATTCTTTCTGTTCCAATGCTTTACTTATTGACTCATTCACACACTACAACATGTTATTATTTCTTGATTGGGGTATATTAAATGAGTACTTTAATATTAAGGATAATTTTATTATACATGAGGTATCAAGTTTGGGCTCAAACTTAAGAAGTGAACATAGCAAGTAACATAAATGGGACTTGAATAATTCCTGAATTTCCTGAATAGGCCTTATTTGGACAAAATAAAGGAGGAGATTCATTCAAGATCAAGCTCATGTTCACAAAAAAAATGGATGACGTCGACGAATCTTAGCTAGATACGTATCTAGCATTTTGTTGAAGCTCTTAAGAAGCTGCACAGGGTGGTGTCACTCTAGACAAGGATGAGTACCACTAAGAATCCAACCCAAAAAATGAGCTCTCTAGCTCTTTTTATAGTTCTATAGTGACTTTGGCCGGTTTCATAGCTAGTGTTTGACATAGTTAAAAGTTAGGTTCTAGGACGATTTTGAAGCATCTAACAAGCTCTAAAAATTATGAAATTCAGTGGTAAACTCTACCTAAGCTCTCTAAGGCTTGAGGACTCCTCGAACTGCAACAAAATGGAGCATTAGACTACAAAATTGATGGTTTATAATACAAAAGTAGTGATAAAATCACTATTTGGGGTTGAAAAATGGAAGTGAACTACAACCTTATTTGGACTTCTTTTATGTACTGCCCCTCCTTTGGCATGTGCATAACCGTGGTCCAACACTTTCCTCTCGTGTCTATCATCTTTGACAGACGGCTGAGCTTGGGAGTTATCGATGTAATGTTGCAACATGCCAAGGTATGCTCGACAATAAGTACATTGCATGCCAAATCTACTTCTAAGCATTGCTGCCTGATAGCCCTCAAAGTGTGCTGTTGGGTACTACAATAATGATCTAAATACATGAGGGTTTCAAAGTCAAATAAATGCAAAAGGTTGTTGGGTTGGGAGTTGAAAACTTTAGAATGATATTCCCATAAGCCTGTGGAAAACATATCGTGGAAGGCCTGCTTGTAATATGCAGGCAAATATTTGATCCGGGTATGCCATGCATAGTGGAATTTTATTGAGGGTGTGATGCTCATATCATACACCAAGTCAATGTTTCTGTGCTCGAACCCTAGTGCATTGCCGTGTGGGTACTTGAAATTTTTGAAGACTCTAAAGGTAGTCAACATCAAATCCAAGATTTCCGTACACATCTTGGTAGCTATATCGGGCATTTTAGATAATCAAGGGAACCAATGTTGAATTTTTTCGATTATACAGGCCATGGTGGGTGGTCCTTGTGGTGGAGAAAAATATGGATAGTTGATCCAATTTAAGCAATTGCGATTATTTTTGACCTTAATAGCAAATGCCTTCCAGTTACATCTTCTCGATACAGGTCCATAGCATAGATTGTAAAGAATGTGGAGAGGGGCCTTACTCCACATTTGTAACATCTCCGAGAACTTGCATAATAACTGCACACACCAGCTGGGCTGAAAGATTGTACCTCACGTTGTAGCAGTAGGAAGGTCCTCCAGTCCAAACTAGGTGGTAAAAGTTTGCCTCTTTCCAAAAATGCATTCTACGTGTGCACTATATTCCTCCAGAAGTATGAAAAATGAGAAGTACTCTAGATCATTAGTTACAAGCTAGCGACGAGGTGCCAATTGTCGGAAATATTTTGATCACAAAATCTGATCTTCGATTAATGATAGGCCTACTTGTTGTACTTCCACCTGAGCCGAGTGGGCCTTCCCTAGTTCTTCAATATGCTTTATGTTGGAGTTAGACGTCTGCGGAAGCATGCAAACAACACAAGGAACAAGAAGAAGCTTGGAGCTCAACACACAATACTGGATGTATTACCACTATAATGTACAAAGATAAGTAGCCCATTAGGGAAATAAGCGTATATATAAGTTGGGAGAAAAAACCTCTTAGCGAGAGAAAAAAGTGCCCTGGCAATCCTAGAGTGTTCACACACATCACTACCTAAATATATCAACAAATCCCCCCTGGGAGTGATGCAGTGAACAAGGAGCTGGCACTCATGTATAAGGAAGTGCCAAGCTATGTGGAATCAATCCACAAAAGGAAGTAAACCCAAAGCTTTGCGAAAAGCTTCAAACTTCTCCCTAGGTAGAGCCTTCGTTAAAAGGTTTGCAATGTTCGTCTACATGGGCATATATGCCAAGCTGATCTCCCCAGCAGAGAACCTCTCCCTGACATAATGATAATTCACCTCAATGTGCTTAGTGTGAGCATGGAACATAGGGTTCCTCGCAACTGCCAATGCACTCTGGCTGTCAATGAAGATGGTGGTGGCAAAAGACGAACCAACACCCAAATCAGCCATAAGGCATCTGAGCCACACACACTCAACAGTCGTTGTGAAAGCTGCCCTATACTTAGCCTCACAACTAGAAGTGGATACAGTAGGCTGCTTCTTGCGCAACTAAGATATAGATGAGCTACCAAGCATGAAGCAAAAGCCACTAGTGGACACACGAGTGTCATAACAACTAGCCCAATCACTGGCAGAAAAAGCATGCAGATTTGGCAGTAGTAATCCCCCCTTGGGATAAAACAATCCAAGAAGCCGGGTACCACTCAAGTATCGAAAGATGTGCTTAACCGCCTACCAATGCTTGACACTTGGGCAATGCATAAACCTGCTCATCTGTGAGACAACAAACTAAATATCTGACGGATTAATGCATAAGTAAATCAAGCATCCAACAACCTGCTAATAGAGAACAACATTAAATGCATCTCCAGCATCATGAAGACTCAATTGTAAACCTGTCTCCATAGGAGTGGCAATAGGCTTACAGTCTTCAAGGCCAAAACGCTGCAATAATGTGTCAATATATTTCGTTTAACACAAAGCTATTCCATCATCAACTTGCATAATTTGAATGCCCAAAAAGTGATGCAAATGCCCCAAATCAGACATCTCAAATGAGGCATGCAAATCAGCCTTAAAATCAGCAATATGCATGTCATGAGGACCAATGAGCAGCATCTCATCAATGAGTAGAAGCACATCATTAGCACGCTTAACATATACGGTGATTTCAGTTGGAATGTTCTTAAAACCATGTGCAACGAGAGAGATACGCATGTATCTTTTCATACCAAGCACATGGTGCTTGCTTTAAACCATATAATGACTTCTTTAACCTACACACCTAGTTCTCCTTTCTGCACAGAGCCACAGGGCTAAAGAACATACACTTCTTCATGCAAGTCACCATTCAAAAATGCTGTTTTAATGTCCAAATGATGTACATTCCAACCATGATGAGCCACAAGTGCACAAGTGCTATGAACAGTAGTCATTTGGCATGTAGGTGCAACGGTCTCATCAAAATCAATGCCTTTTTCCTGTGCATAACCCTTTGTCAACTGTTCCATCAAGTTTACTCTTCAGCTTGTATACCCACTTAGTGCCAATGGCCTTCTTGCCAGGAGGCAAGTCACATAAAGATCAGGTACAATTCTTCATGATAGCATCATATTCAGATTGCATTGCAGCCATCCAATGTTCAAAATTTTGTGCTTCATCAAATGAAACAGGCTCAGTCTCATCACAGAGACTAGATGTAGCCATAGCATAGCAATCTGATGCAAAAGAGGCAGTATGAGAGCATGAATGAGTACAATATGATAGAGGTGCATCTAATTTAATGTCACGCAAAGTCTGCACCAGCCATTTTGGCATAGTTTTTGCCTGTTCAATATCAACTCTCTCATCAACAAGTGCATCATGTAAATCTACATCAGAAATGGAATGATCTGCATCATCACATGAAACCTGTAAAGGCTGAGAAGTTGCCTCATTAGGACCGGCACTAGACTGTCCACCTGTAAAAAGAGGAAGCAAAGTATCATACATTTCTTTGGAGCTAACATATGTCCCCTTCAAAAATGAAAGTAAGGGCTGAATAGCATCTTCCACAAAAACAACATCACAGCTAACCAGAATGCATTTAGTGTGTGGATGATATAGACGATAGCCTTTGTTTTTAGAATTGTACCCAACAAAAATACATTTTACTGCTTTATCATCCAATTTTCTACAATGTTGTTTAGGCACTAATGCATATGCCAGACAACCAAAAACACGCAGATGAGCAACAGATGGCTTGTGACCAATACATGACGCATCATATAAGCCCACAATGGATAATTGTTACCATCCAAATTATCCTCAATAGCCAACATATGGAATACATCACTGCTTTCAACCATGGCCACTGACTAAAATACCTTGATGCAGAAAAGTGATTGTATCTGAAAAAGTTGAACAGAACTACCCAAACAAAATCTGCTAGACCTGTAGCAGACTTTGAGATGCTTATACTGGCAAACAAAAACTGGTATATATCTTTGGCACAAGAAGACAAAATAGCCTGCACAAATGCTCCGATAGTGCGTTCAAAGGTCGAAATGAGCTCAGATCGCGATTTTTGCACCACATAGTGAAGTTTTTTTGATCTCCTAATCACACTGAGTATGCAGCAGCCAGCTTTGATACCAATTGTTGGAGTTAGACATCCGCGAAAGCACACAAACAACACACGGAAGAAGAAGAAGCTTGGAGCTCAAGACACAATACTGAATGTATTACCACTAGAATGTACAAAGATAAGTAGCCCATTAGGGCAATAGATGTATATACAAGCTAGGGAAAAACACCACCTAAAGAGGGAAAAAAGTGCCTCGACGGTCCTAGAGTATTCACACACATCATTACCTAAATATATCAACATTTTACCCATGCAATGCACTATATTTCAAAGAAATCTTAGCATTGAATTCCCTTGACATGTACAAGTTCTCTTCTAATTGTGTGAAAGCTCCTTGTCTTGTCTCTCTACTTGTGCCTTGAGTTCAATGTGAGCCTATTGTAATGTGGTGCAAGTATCATCTTTTTTGCAAAGTAAAGAGTTCATTTGTGCTTGTGTGGATGTTGCTTGTGCCTATAAGTGGTCGTTGCATTGGCCTAGAACTACATATTCCTTGTAGATTTGCATCATACATGTGAACATTTGTGAAAGTGCATTGTCCATGTTGGATGCTTAGAATATATTGGCATGCATGAATGTTGGGGGAGAAGGTGGAAATGCAAGGGAGTGGGAATAAGGGGTGGGAAAGCATGTATGTGAGTGTGTGGTGGTGAAGGGGGAAGTATGGTGGGGTTGATGTAGGAAGAGGGGGTGGGATGGGTGGAGGGATCACCAATGATGATGATGATGATGATGATGATGATGATGATGATGATGATGATGATGATGATGATGATGATGATATGTCCATTGCTTCTACTACATTTTCTTGTATTGTTCTTACATTAAAAAGGGAAGCAAGAAGGGGGATGATTGGGAAAATGGTTGCTTATGAAAGAGGTATAGGTGAGACATCAAAAGTAGTGAGGGGAGGGCAAAAAACTAGTTAGAGATGTGAAGATTGAAGTCCACATGTTGAGGATGGAGGTGGATCTGGATGTCGTTAATTGGAATTAGGAACGAAAGGTCAAAAAGGGAGTAGAGGGGGTGGGAAAACTGGTGTGAGGGGTGGTTGAGTGGGAGTATGAGGTGATGATGTTGTGATTATGGGTGGTGACGTGTGATGAGGTGGCATTTCAAAGTGGGAGGTATGGCTTTCAAACACTTGGCTGGTGATGAGATGTGAGGAATGGACAACTTGAATGGTGGTTAGAGGTGAAGAATGGATAGTCGCAAAGGTGGATGTGTTGATGGGAGGGATGGGAGGTGGGGTGTTGTCTCTAAGGGCTGATGTACATGATAGATTGGGATGAAGTGTTACATTTATACTCAAATCTTCTACCATCTATTATTGTACTGAACGTTGATCATAGCATGCTAGAGGATGATTCATTAGAAACCGAAGTGCATTTACCACGTCTACCACTTCTAAGAGTAGGTGTATTGTTTCGATAAAAGCCATGTCAAAATCACTATTTGTGAGTTCTTCGTCCAGGAGGGTGTGATTTCTTTCTTCGTTCATCTGCTTCCTTGCAAGCACAACATCCATTCTAGCATATAGTCTTTGGAATGCCCCTGTGTATGCTGGGTTGTCACCTAAGTTTTCACCATGACCTTCCTCATCCTCTTGGTCATCATATTGATCTTTGTCATGTTCATCCCTTTCTTCTTCTTGATCGATTTGAAAAGTTGGGTAGCTTAGACTTTTGTATCCTTGCAATATACACTGTATAAAAAAACTACAACTCAATGTGTAACAGGCCGCGAATGTCAAGATTAATGGTGGTTGCAAAATCATAAATGAATGTATTTGATATTAAGAACACACAACCTTTTGTGGTGGTAGCTTCATTTTGCATTGTTGTAGTGTCTCCAATAGGTTGTTCATGAGTGGTCTCACCTTGGCCATCAAGGCAAATTGGTCATGGAATTTTGATCTGAATAGGTGGTACTATTGGTCGTGGTCTTGTTGCTGAAGGTTGAGAGGATGGTGAGGTCTTTGTGGGTTGGACGCATGGGATAGTACCTTAAATTCTCTTTGTTTTCTAAGATGTGGATCCTCTTCCACTTTTGAATGCTTGTAGTTTGGATGTCATGAGTGCCCTCTCTATTGGGATATCATACACTAAACACACATAAACAATCCTCATTATTGCAAAACAACCATTAAGTACCTGTTACAAATCCATTGAGTGTTAGTAACATATAAATGATCCATAATTTCCAACGGGGCAAGTCAATTTGCAGGGACATGTTCTAGGCTACGTACAAGATGAACCAGATTTTCTTGTGGGTTTGAGTAAAATGATCTTGAAATGCGAAAGTAAAGTGATGCATGCACATGTGAAAGGTAGTAGACAGGTTAGATGTGATAGCGGAGATATGAGTTAACTTTTCTTCATCTCATCAAAGATCAAGGTCTCTTGATCTGAAGGAACATGCATCTTGAACATCTTTAGTGCCTCACATAATAACTTGTGGGTTAGTTTGAACTTCTTTAATGACTGGTATGGAAGTAGGAAGGAAGTGCAAATGTAGCTGGGAAGAGTAGGTGGGGTTGTGATGGCGGAATGAGCGGTAGGGTTGGATGAGGCCCTTGGGGGGTCATGGCTAACCATTCCTTCTACAGTAGCGTCTACTAAACCTGATTTTGCAAATCATTGTCTAAAGTCTATTGCACCAATTTTTTCTTTTAACTCTGCAATTTGCTGCATCAATTCTTCCTTCTTGATTTTATTTTGTTCAATAACCTTTAATAAATGACCCTCATACATAGAAGCAAAACCATCATGCATATGTTCATAAGGATATCTAATGAGTACCTCCATTCTATCCTTAATACCACTCCATAAGTCTTGCATACATCTGTGCATCTGCTGCTTCAAAATATTCATATCCATTTTTAGTCATTAGAATGGCATCCATTTCGGCTTCTTTGTTTTGCAGCATCTGTCTCTCTAATACCTACAATGGCTTGATCGTAGAATTTAACACTTCATTTTGAACTTGCAATGCTGCATTTACCTCAACTAAATTTTGTATTTTCTTATTTACCACTTGTTGCACTTTGTTCGTCCATTCCTCAAACTCCTGCAAGGACCTCTTCACTTTCACAATTTCAATTGTCTACTGCTTCTACACTTCAGACATAACTTTTTCATGTAGCTCTGACTTTCTCTGCAACTACTATAGATCTTGCACTTGTGTTTGATATTCTTTAGAATTGAGTATTTCATTTAATAGCTTTTGCTCTTTTAACAATGCATCTTATTTTACCATGAACTGATAGACTTCATCCAATTTTTGTTGTGCCTCGTGCATCTCTTTATTGACCTCCAATGTTGACTGAGGCAACTCTCCAACATGTAGCTTATCAACTCTTTTCTTTAAAATAGGCTCCAACTTCTTCTTCTTGGACAACTTGAAACTCTTGCCCATCATCTTATGCTGTTTAGAATCATATTGTATATGAATGGTTGTTTCATGCAAACATGTGACCTTTGAATTCTCCTTCTTCAACTTCTTGATTGCAAATGCTACCTCTACTGCTCCATACCCTGCCTTTAGCAATGTGCTATACTTATCATCCTGCTATTCCTCAATAATAATGCACTCTTGGTCCTTATGTTTACTAACTGGTGAGGCAGGCTGTTGTACTTGTACATTTGACCAAACCACTTCACCCTTCTCCACTTTTGATAGAAATCGGAATAACGCAGCTAAATACGTAGCTAATCGACTATTTAACTGTGTCTTTCTTTTGTTTGATAAAAAGATCTCCCCATACATTCTGTCATAAAGACAATGTGCCGAGCTGACTTTTGTCACAAGGAAGGAGATAAGGAAGAGAGCTCACACACATACTCTCACTCTCAAGAAGAAGCACACACACAGATTGAGGCAAGGAAGAATGATTTACTTCTTCTTCTTTTGTTACATAAAAAGGAATGTACAAGAATGACCTAAAACAAGAATACAAGTGCAATATATAAAGATCAATACATAAGGAAAAACCTAATGTCCGCAAATGAGTGAGCTGGAAAGGAACAAATGTGCCATCACTCTCGGTAGATAAATCTAATAAATCTCAATGAAGTATCCCTGACATATACCGGTGTGACCACTATACATGTTAGAGAGATGAAAAACTGGTTTGTGTCATCTTGGATCATCACATGTTGAGTTTGATATCTCAACACTCCCCCTCAAGCTCAACGCCATATCCTGTAATCCAAGCATCTCTTGGAACTTCTTCAACTTCTCAACTCCAAGTGCTTTGGTGAAAATATTAGCAACCTTCTCATCTGTTCTCACATAAACAAGATCAATATCACCTGTTAATACCTTCTCTCTGATGAAGTGATAATGTACCTCGATATGCTTTGTTCTAGCATGGAAAACATGATTCCGTGCTAACTGTATGCTGCTAAGATTATCACAATAGATAGTGATAGACTTTTGCACTTCCACACCTAAATATGCAAGTAGCATTTCTAGCCATGATGCCTCACATGCTGCCATTGCAACACCTCTATACTGAGCCTCTGTACTTGAGAAAGCAATAGTAGGTTGCTTCTTGCTGCTCCATGTAATAGCTGCACCTCCAAGTGAGAATAGAAAGCGACTAGTAGATCTTCTATCTGGAGTACTACCAACCCAATGTGCATCGGTGTATCCATAAACCTGCAAATATACACCAGTCTCATAAAACAATGCATAATCCAAAGTAGCACTCACATAACATAGAGTGCACCTCACAACATCCAAATGTGGCTTCTTGAGAACTTGCATAAACTAGCTTTCAAGTCCAACATTATAGCTCAGATTAGGCCTTGTAATTGTGAGATATATAAGACTTCCCACAATTTTCCTGTACATAGTAGCATTTTCCAATGCTTCACTTTATGTAGTATCCAACTTCAAATTCTGATCTAATGGCATAGAAATTGGCTTACAATCAGCCACACCATACTTTTGCAGCATATTCAAGGCATATTTCCTTTGCGACATCCATATACCTGTTTCTGTATATATAAACTCAATGCCCAAGAAATAGTGCAGCACACCAAGATATTTCATGTCAAATTCTTGCATAAGAAGTTTCTTTACCTCTTTAATGCTTTCTTCATTATCACCACCTACAATCAAGTCATCAACATAAATAGCCACAATTATGATGCCATCATCACCCTTCCTTGCATATAGTGAATGATCTGCATCACACGTAGAAAACCCAATGCTAGTTAAGTAATCAACAATCCTTGCATGCCATGCACGAGGAGCTTGCTTCAGCCCATACAAAGCCTTTTGCAACCTGCAAACATATTTTGGATGCTTTGAATCTTCATATCCTTGTGGCTGGTCCATGTATACTTCTTCTTGTAACTCACCATGTAAGAAATAATTCATCACATCCATCTGATGCAAAGTCCATCCTTTTGCTGTAGCTAATGCAACAAGTGTTCTAACAATAGACATTTTAGCTACAGGGCTGAATGTTTCCTCATAATCAATGCCATAAGTTTGTGCATATCCTTTAGGTACCAATCGTGCTTTATACCTGCTTATGCTACCATCAGCATTATGCTTTACCTTGTAAACCCGTTTGCAGCCTATGGGTTTCTTTCCTTGCAGCAATGGAACCAGCTTCCATGCATCATTTCCATAAAGTGCAGCCATCTCCTCATCCATAGCTTTTTCCCAATCCACAATTCCAATTGCATCTTCAAAGCAAGAAGCACTACAACATATAAGGGGCACACCGACACTTCCTATACCGACGGTCACTCTCGGCATCGGTATAAACGTTGGAAAAGTCCACTTAAAGATATTGATGGTCAAGTGACCATCGGTATGATCGTTTAAAACAGATTGTCGGGGTGTCCCATGATCGCCGGTATAAGCATCGGTATGGGCATCAGTATAAGCATCGGTAATTTATTGGAAGTTATCGATGCCCATGCTGAGGCCTATACCGAGGCCGTGTTTTAAACATATTGGGAACCTGAGAGCAAAATAGAACATTTTTGTGCATGTTTGAGTACTGGTTGTCTTCTGTCGAACTTGCGAGTGCAAACCAAATTGCGACCTGCATTGTCTTGTGCATGCACACACATAGATCTCTCTCTACACACACACTCTCTCTCTCTCTCTGTTTAGATCTCACATCTTGGTAAGTGGTGTGCGTACTCTTAGCCTTTGTGTTTCTCTATGCTTATGGTCTTATAATTTCTCTTCTCTTTGATTTTGCAGAAGGTCTTTGGCATCGATTCTTTGGAATTGGATGATAGACGACATACATTATGCTTTGACGACAACGATCCAAAAGAGGGACATACTTATAAGTGATTGTTTTATTTTCTATTGATAGAGAGAGAAAGAGAGAGAGAAAGAGAGAGAGAAAGAGAGAGAGATGAGAGAGAGATGAGAGAGAGATGAGAGAGAGAGATGAGAGAGAGAGATGAGAGAGAGAGATGAGAGAGAGAGATGAGAGAGAGATGAGAGAGAGAGATGAGAGAGAGAGAGAGAGAGAGAGAGAGAGAGAGAGAGAGAGAGAGAGAGAGAGAGAGAGAGAGAGAGAGAGAGAGAGAGAGAGAGAGAGAGAGAGAGAGAGAGAGAGAGAGAGAGAGAGAGAGAGAGAGAGAGAGAGATGAGAGAGAAAGAGAGATAGAGAGATAGAGAGATAGAGAGATAGAGAGATAGAGAGAGAGAGTGAGAGATAAAGAGAGATAAAAGAGAGGAAGATAGAGATAGGAAGATAGAGCATACATACACACACACATACACACACACACATCTACACATCTACACATGCATACATACACACATACATATACACACATGCATGCTTACATACACACACATATACACACATGCATGCTTACATACACACACATATACACACATGCATGCATACACACATACAAATATACACACATGCATACATACAAACACATGCATACACACATACATACACACACACACATATATATACACATATGCATACATACACATACACAAACATGCATACACACACACATATACACACATATATACACACACACACATACATACACACATATATACACATGCATGCATAAATACACACACATATACACACATGCGTGCATACACACATATACACACATGCATACATACACACACGCATGCATATACACATACATACACACACACATATACACATATGCATACACACATACATACACACATATACACACATGCATGCATACATACACACACATATACATATACACACATGCATGCATACATACACACACATACATATATACACACATGCATACATACACACACATGCATACATACACACACATGCATACATACACACACATGCATACATACACACACATGTACACACATGCATACATACACACACTTATATACACACATGCATACATATACACATATACACACATGCATGCATACATACACACACATATACACACATGCATGCATACACACACGCACACACACACACACATACATACACACATGCATGCACACACACACACACATGAATGCATACACACACATGCATAAATACACACACATGCATATATACTCACACATGCATACATAGACACACATACACATATACACACATGCATACATTCACACACACACATACATACACACATGCACATATATGCACACACATAAGCTAGTGTTTTAATTAAAATTTCAATTTTAAAGTTTCTTTTACATCAAATATATGAAAATATGATTAGGGATTTTAGGCTATTTACACATCCATACACATATACTTATACACATATATATACACATACACAAATATATACACATGCATACACATACACACATGTTTTAGGTCTAGGTCTTTCTGATTAGGGTTTTAGGGTTTTTACACATGCATTATAACATATATGCACACATACACATACACATACACATATAATACATATATACATGTATATACACATGCATACAGAAATATACATATTTTAGGTCTAGATCTTTAAGATGAGGGTTTTAGGGTTTAGGCATGCATATAATTCAATTACATTTATATTAAGAGAAAATCTAGAAAAAAATAAGAAAAAAATCAGAATATATAAATAAACATATATATAAAATAGGATTAGGGTTTTAGGTCTTTTTAGGTGTTTAAGTATTTAGGTTTTAGTATTTCAGGTTTAAGTCTTTAGGTTTTAGTATTTTACATATATACATGTATATACACATGCATACAGAAATATACATATTTTAGGTCTAGATCTTTAAGATTAGGGTTTTAGGGTTTAGGCATACATATAGCTCAATTAAATTTATATAAAGAGAAAATATAGAAAAAAATTAAGGAAAAAATCTGAATATATAAATAAATATATATATAAAATAGGATAATTATATAGATAAATAAATATAAAAAGAACTAGTGTTTTAAATAATTTAATTAAATATATAAAAATAGGATTAATTATATAGATAAATAGGATTAATTATAAAAATAGGATAAATTATATAGATAACTAAATATGATAAGAACTAGTGTTTTAAATAAATAAATTAAATATATATGATTAAATATATAAAAATAGGTCTAATTTTAATCACAGTAAATATATATACACATACACATACACACATATACTTATACACCTATCTATATACACATATATGTACACATACACATATATATACACATGCATACATATATATACATGTTTTAGGTCTAGGTCTTTCTGATTAGGATTTAAGGGTCTTAACACCTACATAACATATATACACACATACACATACACATATAATACATATATACATGTATATACACATGCATATAGAAATATACATATTTTAGTTCTAGATCTTTAAGATTATGGTTTTAGGATTTAGGCATACATATAACTAAATTAAATTTATATAAAGAGAAAATATAGAAAAAAATTAAGGAAAAAATCTCAATATATAAATAAATATATATAGAAAATAGGATAATTATATAGATAAATAAATATAAAAGGAACTAGTGTTTTAAATAATTTAATTAAATATATATAATTAAATATATAGAAATAGGATAAATTAAGAAAAAAATTTGAATATATTAAATATATATATATATATAAAATAGGATAATTATATAGATAAATAAATATGAAAAGAACTAGTGTTTTAAATAAATAAATTAAATATATATAATTAAACATATAAAAATAGGTTTAATTTTAAGGGTTTTAATCAGAGTAAATATATATACACATACACATACACACCTATACTTATACACATATCTATATACACATATATATACACATACACATGTATATACACATGCATACACATATATACATGTTTTAGGTCTATGTCTTTCAGATTAGGGTTTTAGGGTTTTAACACCTACATAACATATATACACACATACACATACACATATAATACATATATACATGTATATACACATGCATACATATAGGTCTTTCAAATAAGGGTTTTAGGGTTTAGGTATACATATAACTCAATTAAATTTATATAAAGAGAAAATATAGAAAAGAATTAAGAAAAAAAATCTGAATATATAAATAAATATATATATAAATAGGATAATTATATAGATAAATAAATATAAAAAGAACTAGTGTTTTAAATAATTTAATTAAATAAATATAATTAAATATATATAATTAAATATACAAAAATAGGATTAATTAAGAAAAAAATCTGAATATATAAATAAATAAATATATAAAATATGATAATTATATAGATAAATAAATATGAAAACAACTAGTGTTTTAAATAAATTCATTAATTATATATAATTAAATATATAAGAATAGGATTTTAATTATATAAGCAATAGACATATATATAATACATATATATAATACATATAACACATATACACATATACATGTCTTTAGTATTAGGGTTTTAAGATTAGGATTTTAGGTTTTTTTAGGTGTTTAAGTATTTGGGTTTTATTATTTTAGGTTTAAGTCTTTAGGAGTATGATTTTTAGGTTTAATAAAAAAATCAAATGTTCTAAAATGTCCATATTGTATCAGATGGTTAGTTTGGAATGAGTATGAGCATCTCCACATATGTCCAAAGTGTGGAGCAAATAGATTTAGAGAAGATCTTGTAGGCAAAGAAATCCCTATAAAGATTCTTCTCCACTTTCCTATCATTCCACGAATTAAGAACATGTTTAGATGAAAATCTATAGCTGAGTTAATATTATGGCATACAAAGAGCAAGTCTACAGATGGTGTAATGCGAGTGCCTACTGACTCTGATGCTTGGAAGCACATAGATAGTAAGTGGCCAGAGTTTGCTAGTGAGCCTCGATCCATACATCTAGGCCTAGCTATGGATGGAGTGAATCCATTTGGTTTACTCAGTTCTTTATGGAGCACATGGCCTGCATGTTTGGTCAATTATAACATTCCACCATGGCTGGCCACAAAGAAAGGTCATTGATTATTAGCTCTTATTGTACCAGGTAAGTATAAAGTAAAAAACATGGATGTATATCTTGCACCACTTGTGGAAGAACTATGCATTTTATGGGATGGGATTACTATGCGTGACATGTCTCAACCTATAAGAAGATGAGACGTGCGAGTGCAAGGCATACTTCTGTGGACGATGCATGATTGGCCTGGTTATGGTGAATGTTCAGGTTTATCGATTTCGGGTTACCATGCTTGTCCCTTATGCGGACCATGACTCGAAGCACGCTATTCCAAAGCACTACGTAAAACTGTCTATGAAGGACACCATAGATATTTGCCTAATGGAAATGTTTTATGTGAAGGACAAATACATCGATAAGCGCAATGCCAAATGAAAGCTAGCAATTAGAAACAACTGTGGGATTCAAAAAATCCAGTCGCTGGCATGAAACCGTTGTCCATTTTTCATGAACTCCATTATTGGAGTGAATTATTGATCAATTATTTGGTAGACCCGATGCATATTTTTAAGAATGTGGGAGGGACTCTTTGGAAGACTTTGATTGGAAAGAAAGAAAGCAAAGCACAAAGGGAGGACTTAGAAGAGCAAGGCCGTATGCGAGAGTTGTGGGCAATTACTAAGCCCAACGGAACAGTATCGTTACCAAGAGCTCCTTGGGTGCTTCACAGGATGGAAGATTAACAAGTGAAGAAAACAATTTCAGAGTTTCGGACACCTATTGGATGCATGAGGTGTCTGAAGACTGCTTTCACACAAAACAACGATCTTGGAGGGCTCAACTCTCATGATTGGCACAAGTTTTTACAGTTTGTACTCCCTATAGCCCTAAAAGATTGTCTTTCGGAGGATGTACGAAGAACCATTTATGAAATTGGTTCTTTAGTATTGTGGATCTCTTCTAAAGAGATAAATAGAGATAGCATAGAGAGTGCGAAACTCAATGCTATCGAGGTTGTTTGTATGGTAGAGAAATACTTTCCCACAAGTATTCTCACTATTCAACTTCATTTACTGGTTCATGTGGTAGATGAAGTTGCAATAGCAGGAACTGTCCATAGTCGATGGATGTTCTTCTTAGAGCACTTTATGAAGACATTAAAAGGGTTTGTTCAACAGAGAGCACATCCAGAGGGTAGCATGGTAGAGGGATGGCTTGTACAAGAGTCTCTTTTATTCATAACTGAGTTTCTACGTATGTCGGATCCTGAAATGCCTCGCTTATGGAGCGATGATGAAGATGTTCGTCTCGTAGGCGATGAATCACAAGGTAAAGAATTACAAAGAAAAATGGATGCAACTTTCAGAGAGAAGGCAATGAAGTTTTGCATAGTTAACTCTGAGCCTATGCAAAAGTGGTTAGAAAAGCATGAGCTTGCCAAGGAAACCAACACAAAGGAAAGAGATTGGTTTCGAAGGAATTGTTCCACTCGATTTTTGCCTGTTCCAGAAAGTCTTCGACCTCTTCCACCTTTTCCAACGAGCAGATGGCTAGATACAGCGGTTTCACAAGCAAAGGCAGTAGGTGAAGATATCTCTGAAGAAGAAGAAGAAGAACTTGCTAAGGGATGTGATTGGGAGTATACTAAATAAGGTGCACTATTCATGGATGATACTTTCAGATCGCACGAATTGATAAAAATAGGTCTACTTTTGATAGTGGGGTGATGGTGAACTTTTTGCAAAAAACTAGAGCGAGTGCAAGAGATGATAATGCTCAAGAAGGCTAGCTAGATTATTGTGGTGTGATTCAAGATATCTTGAAACTATCTTTTAGGAAGTTTGATTAATTTGTTTTTGATGTGAAATGGTTCAAAGTAGTCACCTCTGGAAGAAACACAACAGTAAGGCAGGATAAAAGCGATTTGCCTCAAGTCGACTCCACAAAATTATGGACGGATGAAAGGGATACATTTGTACTTCTCGAACACTGTGAGCAAGTTGTTTTTATACAGATTCAAAAGAGCCAGAGTGGCTATTTGTTTTACAAGTTGCCCCACATAGCAGACAAATTTGTGAGAACATAGATGTAGAAGAAAGTCCATCTGTAGTGGACTCAGAGATTCATTCAATAGTCGAGGAGGAAGAGATCATTGTTTGAGAAGAAGAGGTCATTGAAGAAGATGAAATACAGGACGAAACAATAGATGATGATCAAGAAGAAAGAAGCATAGCAAGCATGTCAGAGAGATTTGCTCTCCTCACTTGAAGATACAATCAAAGATAAAGGATCAAATGGGTAAATTCCAGCTACAGTTTACTTTCAGAATTGCTATATAGTCACTTAGATATTGGAATTCCAAGACAAGCACAAAAGAAGCTGGAATACCACTCATCACTTTTAAGATCCAATTATAATGATGCCAAAAGATCACCCGATAAATTCAACCAGTATTGCATATTACGAACCATCAAAAACCCCATATTGTGTTCGACATTGATTTTCATGATTCATAATTGGGGGAACGAGTGGACGATGGCTTCCACATGGGAAGATTCAGGGCATGTACTCGCTTTTTTACCAACAATTGGCACATGGTTTTGTTGAGGGATCAACCGGAGATGGAAGTGGTGACAAGCCAGCTTTGAAGGCAGAAGAGGGAGTTTTTGCATGGAATAAGGGGTAGTCCGCTTTCAGTTAACTATGAAAGAGAGGGCTTGACTCCAGGGAATATATGAGGAAGATGCGCATGCATGGAGGGAGGCCAATTTCATGTTCTAATCTGGCACAGAAAGCCATTGAAAGGGAGACAGTGTTGATCAGAGTTCAGAGAGGACAGTTTTGACAGATGTCTACATTTGATACGAGCATTGTATAAAGGCATATCCAAAGAAGAAAGATCTACTATGGAATTGTTTTGGTTTTTTTTCCTGAGCAATCCATGCACATGATTCGCTTACCAGTTCAGACATTTCGATTTAAGAGAAGAAAGCTATAGCTACTATCAATATGGCGCTCGTGGATGGATTTCTGGCATGTATTCTCGTACAATATTTCTATGCTTTTCAATAGCATGCATTGCAATTTTGTTTATATACTTTACTCTGCATTGAGAACGTCATGCCAAGCAGTTTGTTTTTCCATTATAACATTATTGTATAATAATGGTATGAACAGTTCGAATCTTAAAGTCTGAGAAAAAAAAATGGACACTATTAAGATATTTTGCGATGTACTTTGATTGCTTAACAATAGCTCACACGATTCCTTTACAAGGCAATGTTTATTTTTTCTTTAAATAAAGGAAGTTCGGCCTTAGCCTAATCTCCCGGACTTTAATTATAATAAAGAGAAAAAGTTACAAGTGAGTGGGACTAGTGCCCATGGGACCCCCCAAATCCCACAATGCAGGGGAGGAGTATGGCAAGCTACATGGCATTACAAATGAGCCGGATAAAATTATCATCACCCTCATGTGGGACCCATTTGGGTTTCAACTTGTTGTTTTCGAGGAGATAAATACAGTGATGTCTAAATGATGGGGATCTCTTGAGTCGGGAGATTCTTTTACCTAGGAGAAACAAGGATTTCTCGATCGACCATTCCTTAGGAGTTTGGCCAAAATTGACAGCACAACGCTCCCTCCAAATCTTCCAGAGAGCCTCACCTCTGATGGCATTCCACAGCCTCGATGAGCAGCCGATCGCCTCACCCAACATCACTTGTTGCCAGTTGATTTGACTTGTGAGTCTCAAAATTCGGGTCACGTGATGCCAGATAACACGGGACTTGGGGCAGTCGAAGAACAGGTGAGCTAAATCTTCGATGCACCGATGGCAACGCTTGCACCATGGCGGCACACCACAGATTTTGTTAGCCCTTGCATTGGTCCAGGTACCTTTATGCAAGATCTGCCACATGAGAACAGACTTTTTGACCTCAATTAGGGGGTGCCAAATAGACATGAATTTTAGCTCCCACCGAAGTTTGGTCCACGAAAGGCACCATCTCTTGTTAAGGGTGTGGTGAGCATCTAAATCCTCTTTGAAGTTGGGGATTCTGGATAGCTTCTTACCATTGCTCCATTTGAGGCCCTCCAAGCAAGGAAGATCCTGACCGCAGAGAAGGCGGGTAGTTGAGCGGTCCCAGGCTAAACACCTGCTTTGAAGAAGAGTCCATTCCTCAGAGGTAACTCTAAGTCTCGGATCCAAATCTTCGAACCTAATCCACTGGCTGGTCTCTTGTTTCCAGAGTTGTTTCCACTGTTTGAGCCCCTTGTTCCATAACCGCCTTGCAGTTTGGAGGTTCCAAGACTCCACCCCCCGAATGCCACTGATCGGGAACCAAATAGAGTCATTTTGTCTTATGCCAGCCGCCCACTTCCACTCATCACTGATTCTGATGAACTGTTTGGCCTTGTTCCAATTCTTCCATAAGGAACACACGAGGCTAGAGCCTTTAGGGAAGACCGGGTGGGGGGAGAACAAAAGCGTGAGAATCCCTATGTCCTTCCAACCAGGGTGGCCAACCAAGGTAAGGTCTTCCGTGTTTCTGAAGATCAATTTAGCCCAAGAGGACTCCCTATTGCTCCAAGCCTTGATAAGCCACTTTGCCGCCAACTTATCAGCCAACCCAACAATATCCAAAATTCCCAAGCCCCCTTAGTCTTTAGGGCTAATGCAAGTTTCCCATTTGATTTTGGGAATCCCCCTCCTGTTGGGGTCCCCAGTCCAAAGGAAGTTTCTGCAAATTCTTTCCACTTTAGCCAAGTCTTTCTCCTTAGGTCTCCAACACGAGATAAAGTAAATAATTGTAGACAGCATAAATGTGTTAACAACCATAGCACGCCCTGCCAGGTTGACTTGCATACCTTTCCACTGATTCAGCTTCCTATCCAGCTTGGATAGCACCCAATTCCAGCGTTGGTCCATTGAGATGTCGAATCCCATCGGAATGCCAAGGAGACGGAAGACTTGACCGCTAGGGATAACTTGACACCCCTGATCCACCAACAATTGGGGAGTATGTCCGCTGATTGCTCTAAAAGCAGTTTTAGCATGGTTGATTTTTGAGCCTGATGCCACACAAAAGGTGTGGAGGCACCACCAAAACACCTCAATGTTGTTTATATCGTTATGCACAAAGGCATTCATGTCATCAACAAAAAGTCTTCACAATCAATTGGCCGTGATTTAGAGGTAAGGAAAGACCCCTGAGATTGCCAGCGTCCATGTGATGCTTTAATAGGCAGCTGAGTCCATTCGAGGCGATAGCGAATAGTAATGGAGCCAAAGCCTGCAGCCTTGCCTAATTGATCTTTTTAAACGAATGGGCTCAGAGAGCTTACCGTTGATGTTTATTCTAGTTGAAGCATTTCCAAGAAGAGTGGAAACCATCTTTGTGAACTTTTGGCTGCATCCAAGGTCTTTCAATGATTGAAGAATAAAGTCCCATTCCAATCTGTCATACGCTTTGTCGAAGTCGATCTTAATGAATACCAGATCTTGAGCAGACTCCTTAGCAAAAGCAAGGCCTTCCCAAATATCGATAATTGCTTCAAGTATAGATCTACCTTTGATAAAACCTTTCTGGTCCTCGCACAGCCATGACTTTAAATGACAAGAGATTCTGTTGGCGATAACTTTTGCAATTATCTTGTATCCTGTTTGGAGCATGGTAATCGGGTGCCAATTTTCAATTTTGTTCTTATCTCCCCGTTTGTGGATTAACTTGATGACTCCATTATTCAGGCACTCAGGGAGTGCACCGAAGGAGAGAGCCTCTTGCCACACGAGGCGTAGTGGGGTGGCAACCTGATGTTTGAAGGACTTGAAAAACTCATTGGTAAGGCCATCCGGACCCGGACTTTTCCCATTGGGAAGGGCATCAATAACCTCGATAATTTCATTCTCGGAGATGTTGGCATCCAGTAGAGCTATCAAGTTCTGTGGGATTCTGGTTTGAGCAACCCTTGAGATGTGTGCCATGGAGTCGCGCCTGTGGGGGGAAAGAGGAGACGAGACCCCGAGAAGATTGGTAAAGTGTTCGACGATGATAAATCTATTCTCCACTTCCGTGCAACATTCAGTTCCATTGTTATCGACCAATAGGGGGATGGATTCCCTAGCTTGTTTCCTTTTGAGGATGTTACACATTTCTTTCGTTGGTTTGTCGGCCTTCCCTGCCCACCAATCTTTGAAGAAAATTTGAAGATTTTTCCTTTGAACCTCCTCCTCTAATCTTAGTCTTCCCCTGATTTTCAAAAGACCTTGTTGGCAATGTAACTTACCTTTGTTCACCTCTTCTTCAAGCCGTGAGAGCCTCCGGTACACCGTTTCTCTTCTTCTTTTTCGGATTTCTCTTATAGCCTTTTGAGTCCTGATTAGAATTTTTCGAGTCCTTTCTACTGCGCTTCTCCAACACTTAGCTGGTTCATTACAGTAAGCAAAGGCTTCCGTCCAAACCTCAAAAATTTCTTGGTGGACAGAGGGGAGGGAAAACGATGTCTGACAAGCATGAAACCAAGGAGCTTTCTGGAAAATGGGAATCGGTTTGAAAGACAGAGTAATCGGATAGTGGTCTGAGATAGTTAGGTCCATGTGTTGGGAAATCGACGGAATACCCCACTGAAGGATGGTGCTCTGATCGATGTAGCATCTATCAAGTCTTGCTTTCCTCAAAGAGTCCCCCGATTGGAGATTTGACCAGGAGAACCCCTTCATGTCTTTCACCTCGACCAGGTCGAGATGGAGCTTGATTTTGTCCCATATCTCTTTCTCCTGACCGTCAATAATTTTTCCTTTGTTATTCCATCGGTCCTCAGGAAACTCAACCATGTTGAAGTCCCCACAAATCAGAACATTGTGTGAAAGGGAGTCGAGGGAAGCCCAAGTATCCATTCTATCTGCTTCACCATTAGGGGCATAAATTGAGACCACAGTGAACTGGAAAGGGAACCCGAAAGAGGCAGCAATCCAACGATGATTCTGACCTTCAAAAGTCGAGGTCACATTGCCTGACAAGGAGTGACTAATGCCGATAGAAGCACCCCCCATCCCTCTAGGGTGAGAAGTGGATAACCAAAGGTGGTTCAGAGAAATGCATTTAAGCCGTTTCTGTAGATCCTCTCCATCGATTTTGATCTCTTGTAAGCAAATAAAGTCAGGGGCGAAGCACTTGTCTTTGAACCACTGGCCAAGAATCGAAGCTCTTGACGGGTCAGACAGACCCCTGACGTTTAGAGATGTGAATTTCATTAATGATGGTTGCCCTCTTTGAGGGGAGGGACCCGATCTTTTTTCTTCTTGTGGTCTTCTTTTTTCCTCCCTACTTCTTGACTTAGGATCCTACTCTTGAGGGGGCTCTTCCAAGGCATGCCAGAAGGTTGTTTTCCTTTAAGCTTTGACTTTTGTTGCGGTAATCTTGGAAAGCATACCGGGAGGGTAGGACCAAGAGAGGAGCTTTCGCTGTCTGGGTTGTCTTCATTGCTGGTAGTGAAGCCTTCCTCTTTACTCGTGGTATAACCTTCTTGGTTGTCTTCTTTGCTGGTAGAGCATCCAAGGGTATTATCAGTGGGGTCTTCTTCAAAGTGGTTGTCCCCTGGGAAGTTGACCTCATTAATCTCTTTTTCTAGGTTACAGTAAATGTTATTCAAGGGGGCAACTGTCGTAGTATTCCTTGCTGTTGATCTTCGAGGGCTAACTTTCCTCCTGCGTCTCACTTCAGTGAATCCCTCTGAATCCGTCTCAGCAACGCGAGTTCCCTCTTCTTCCTCCATTGGAGGGGGATGACCCCGAGTGTCATCTTGGGGGAGAGGGTCTAGGGTCCCATCTGGTTTAAGCTTGTTTTTATTGGTACTTTTCTTCAGGGGGCAGTCTTTGATCCTATGACCTTGATGCGCGCACCGGAAGCACGCGTTTGGCAAATTCTTGTAAGTAACTTCTTGTGTCCAGGTCTTACCATCTCCACAGTTTATGGAGATCTTTGAGGGAAGGACCTGGTTCAGGTCTGTTTCAACGCAGATCTGCGGATGCCATCTTGCATTGAAAGAATGTTGAGCACCATCGTAGATTAACCCCCCAACATCCTGTCTTGCGGCCATCGGGCGACCGATCGGTGAGACGATTTCACGAAGAAATCCATACATGAAGAAAGGCAGATTGGGAAGCTCCACCCAAAGCGGGTAACGAAGAGGCTTTGATCTGTTCGGGACAAAGTTTGGGGTCCACTTAAAAAGGCAAAGGGTGGACCGGCCCACTTGCCAGGAGCCAGCTTGCAGGGCTTGGAAAGCCATCACTTCGTTCTCAAAGACTAGAAGCAGGTGATTTGCCGGCAGGAATTGACATTTGGACACAATTAGGCCACGCGGGAACCACTCCTTGCGAAGCCAAGTTCTCACACTTTCAAGAGGGGGACCTGGGGCCAAACATTTGACCGATCAGGAAAGTTTTCATCAGTTCTTCTTGCTTTGCGGCCACATACACCTTGCATAAAGAGACCTCTGGGGGCGCGATGTCCACTGGGACGGACTCCATCTCAAGTGGGGACACGGACTGAGGGGGAGCCACATTGTTCAAGATTAACGAGGGAATAGAAGTCGACATTTGAGAGAGAGGACGCGAGAAAACAAGAGTTGCAATCCACGGTCCCACGCTATTCGCAAAATGAGAAACCCTCTTCCAAGAAAAATTCTCTTATTTCCTTCATCTCCAAACCTTTTGTTTTTTAATATATATTTTTTAATACTTTTTAAAGCTGAAGAAAAAACACTTTAAGCGATGACACTCCTTAAGAAAACACTCGTCGTGAGGGGGGGCTTTGTCCCCTCTCGTGCTCTGTTGAGGCCTGCGGCCCCCCGTTATGGCTCTGCATGAGGCTCTGCGTGATGGATTGATAGACTCGATGACATGCGATACAGATAACCCGCAGAACTCGATCTTCAACCCTGTGTTCGAAGGATGTCATGGCACGTCCCTTCAAATGGGGGATATTCAGAGTGTTGTAAAGGCTCCAGAAGAGAAGCATGGTGGTACGACCAAGCAATGCCTTGTGCAGGGCAACAGTAAGCTTGTGGTGCCCCCTCAGAAACAGGTTGGTCTCTCTTATGCCACTGCAGTTCAGTCATGTGTCCGGACTCCCTTCTCCATGTTCAATAATCAAGGTCTGTCAGGTATTCACTCTACCATTAGTAATAGCTGCGATAGAAAAGGAAAAGATAAAGTGATTGAGGGAGTCTTTGAGGACAAAGGTTCTACTCATTTTATCAATGTAGAAGATTTTGAAGAGGATAAGGATGAATGCACACTTATAATTGAGAGTTCCTCCTTAGAATCTTGGAATAATCATTTGTATGAGAAGGTGGTGATTGGGCTTTGTCATGGTCCTCGGCCTGCTCTAGAAAACCTAAAATATTGGATAAAAATCAACTGGGAAAGCAGAGGATTATATGTCAAACACATTCAGTATCTTCCCAATAATTATTTTCTATTCTTTTTTGAAGATGCCCATAATGCTATGCAGGTTATTGCAGAAGGACACTGGATCTTAAGGAATACACCTATTTCCTTCTTTAAGTGGCATCCTGGCTTTAATCCTAGGGGGGCTAAACCCACCAAGGTTCCTGTTTGGGTAGAATTACCTGACTTGCCTGTTGAATACTATCCCTGGCTTGAGCAATTGGGTAATCTTATTGGTAAAGTCTTGGGACAGAAACCTAGAAATGGATTCAATCCTAAATGGGATCCTCAAATGCTAATCGAAGTTGATACGTCTAAAAATATTAAATCTGTTCTTGTTCTAAAAAATTCAGAAGGTATGAAGCTGCATGAACAGAAGGTCTTGTATAGGAACCTACTTAATGCTTGTTTTAATTGTTATAAGCAAGGTCATCTGATCAGAGATTGCCCCAGCCTGATGGTAAATAACAACAAAGAGCTCAATAATGATGATAACAAGAAGCCAGCTGTTAATAATACAAAAAATGAAGCTGCTCCTTCTGATCAGTCGGTTAAAAAAAATTATATTAAGAATAAGAGAAAAAACACTAGTCTTGGACAGAAACCTGAAATGTTGGTTAAAACTATTAGTAATCCTTATCAAATTCTTGAAGATGCTGATATTTCTGAAGCTGCAGGTACAGGATTTATTAGTAAGGAAAATACTGGTCTTATTTCCCCGGTGCATAATGTTAACGATAGTATGGATTCAGGTTGGACAGTTGTTGGTAAAAGAGGTAGTAGCAAAACTTCTGGTATTCTCCCTACCCTTTCTTGTATGAATGATGATATAGTTAATAATCCCAAATCCAGTGATGATATTTTTGATGAGCAACTGAACAAAAGTGATGAAGTCTTATTGCAGGATGAATTAGATGCTACCAATATGGATGTGACTATGGCATCTGATAGCCCTCTTGCTAAGGAAAAGACCAAATCCAAAAGAAAAGAGGTGGTAAGAAGCTCCACCTCGGCAATCAAACCTCTCAAGAACCATAAGAAGTAATTTCTTTCCTTTTTCTGTTTTTATGGATTGTCTCAAAATCATTTCCCTTAATAGAAAAGGTCTGACAGACCCAGTCAGAAGTAAAATTCTTAATAAATGGTTAATTGATGCCTCCTTGAGGCCTGACTTTATTTGTCTTCAGGAAATTAAAAGTAATGGTTACCACCTTACTGCTAATCTTAAAATTGTTAGCAGTTATTCCTCTTGGTTTCATACCAACCACTGTGGTAAGGGTGGTGCTGCTATAGGAGTCAATGCCAACCTGTATAATTTGATTGAAGAAGTTCTGGTTAGTAACACCAATCAATGGGTAGCTATAAGATGTAAGGAACCCTTGAATTTCACCATTGTCTGTGTTTATGCTGATAATTGTTCTACTATCAGAACCAAGTGTTGGGAAGAAATTGGCAATCTCTCTGGAGATGTCATTCTCACTGGAGATTTCAACATGGTCACCAACTCGGGAGACAGGAACGGTAACATAAATAACATTCTTTCTGGCAATGAAAAAAATGTTTGGTTTGATATGATTCTTAAGCATAATCTCATTGACTTATCTATTAACACTGGTCATACCTGGAACAATAGGAATGACAGTAAGTTTTTGTCTGCTAGACTGGACAGGTTGTATATGAGTACTAATAGGGCTCAGTCCTTTTGGAATTATCACTGTGAGGTTGATCCCTCCTTGCAGCTGTCTGATCATATTCCTTTAGTTGCTAAGTTTATGAGTAATAACCCTAACTATAGGGCTGGCTGGCCTCACCTTGATATGTCCTTGATTAAAATTCCCATTGTGAAAGATCATATCAGCTGTATTTTCAAGAAGCATTTTTTCAAGGGATGTTCCCCTTTCAAAGCCTGGGAGGAGGCTATCAAAGAAGTGCAGTGTGCTCTTACTATGTATAAAAGAAAGGCTAATCTTTCTAGATATAAGAGAAGGATGATGATTATTAAGGAGATGGAGAACATAAGGAACTCTAAAACTCCTGACCAAGTGAAAAAGCAGAAGATCCTTGAGTACCAGGAAAAAATTAGGCATGAAGATTATCTTCTTGCTCGTGGTGCCCTTGTCATGTCCAGAGAATTTTGGGCTGGTAAAATTGATAAGCCTAATAAGCATATGTTTGATCTTATGAGAAAGAAAAAAACCAGGGACTTCATCCCCCTGGTTAAAAAAAGTAATGGTGATTTTACTACTTGCTTAGAAGAAAACCTTTAGGAGGTTGTTTGCTTCTTTACCAATGTTTTCTCTGTTCCTCCCAAGAGAGGGGACCTCATCTGGAGTGCAAGAGCTGCCATTGCCCAGAGAAGGAAGAAAATGGTTCCTCCTGGCTTGGTCTCCCTCCTTGATCTCCCCCTCTCTGCTGGTGAGGTTAGAGAAACCATTAGTAAATTGAGGCCTGGCAAGTCTCCTGGTCATGATGGTATTCCCAATGAATTTTTTCAAGAGTTCAAAGAAGTTTTGGTGCCCATTATTCTCTGGATCTGGCAGGAAGCCATGAGAAGAGGATCTCTTTCTGCCTTCATTAATACTGGTGTCATTAATCTTATACACAAAAGAGGATCTAAAGAAGATCTTAATAACTGGAGACCTATTTCTTGTCTGACTTCTCTTTATAAAATCTTTGCCTCCTCCCTTGCTAGAAGGTTGAGTCCTTTGATGGATAGTATCATTCTTCCTGAACAGAAAGGTTTTATTAAAGGTAGGTTTATTCTTGATGCTATCATTTCCATTTGGGAAGGATATGAGTATACCAAGGAGATGAACATTGACACCTTTTTTTTCAAAATTGATTTTGACAAGGCCTATGACAGGATTGATTGGGATTTTATTCTTCAATCCCTTCATGACATTGGTTTGGGTAAAAGGTTTATTAAGTACACTAGCATCTTATTTGGTAATGCTCATTCAAAAGTTGCTATGAATGGTCAGCTTTCTTCTTCTTTTAGGCTGTGTAGATCTATTCGTCAGGGCTGTCCTTTAGCTCCCCTTCTCTTTGCTATCACGTCTGATGCTCTTGGGTGGCTTGTGAAGTACTCTATCAACCAAAACTGTATCAAGGGCATTGAGATTCCCCAAGCCCATTCCCCTTTGTGTCTTCAAACTTTTGCTGATGATACGAATCTTATTATGAAAGCTGAGGAGATTTCTGTTGAGGCTTTCCTTTAGTGTCTTAATACCTTCTGCTTGGCTAGTGGTTCTGTGGTTAATCATGAAAAGACTGGTTTTTTTTCCTCTAATGGCTGTATTCCCGAATGTGTTAAAATGGCAGGTTGTGATATCATAAAAAAAGGCTCTATGTTCAGGTTGTTGGGCATCCCCATGGGCTTTGAAATCACTCAAGAACAAAGATGGAACTGGGTCCTGGACAAATTTAGAAAAAAAATTTTTAAGTGGATTGATTTTCAGAATAATATTGCTCAAAGATCCTTTGTTCTCAAACATTATATTCTTCCTTGTCTAACCTACTTCTTGTCTTGTTGGCATCCTAATAAGAAGCAGCTGGCCCATGCTATCGCTCTTGCTCGAAGATTTTTATGGGGTGAAAATAAGATCCCCAAGGTGGCCTGGAATACCTGTTGCATGAGGAAGTCTGATGGTGGTCTGGGATTGATTTGTCCCTCCAAAATGGCTACTCAGATGGCAACTAAATGGATATGTAGGGCAGTCTCTTCTAATGATTTCTGGGCCTGTCTCATCAAAAGGAATATTCCTAAATTTTGGATTGCAGATAATAAAAGTTGGACAAATTTTGATATCTGGGATGTAGTTGTATCTCTTGCTATTTTTGTGCCCAAAGGAAGTATGCTTATCTGTAACTTTTGGAAGTCCTGGATGACTATAAAAAGGGAGTACAGTTTACCTGTTTGGTTTCAGTTTAACTACTCCTTCTTTTTGCAGGATTCTATTTGGATAGGATGGCATGTCAAAGAAACCAGAACCTCCTTACCTATAAGGTGGAACAAATGTAGAAGGAAGGGATTCAGCAGTTGGAAGGATCTGATGAGCAATGGTAATCTTATTGATGATAGTCAAATTTTAAACATTGATTCCTTGTCTGCTGCATGTAAACAGATCCTGCAAGACAAAAAGACTGTGCTGATGGAAAAGATGGCTACTAATATGTGGGAGAAGCCTGTCAATATTGCTGATGTCTCTCAGGATATGTTCAACAACTTCAAAAGATCTAGCAACAGTAGCAAGCTGCTATTTGGAAGACTTAACAGGAAGTGGTCCCTATCCTGGACTACTCATCAATGGAGATACAGATTTCAATGTGTTTGGGCCTTTCCTCTGGCCATTAAACACTCCTTCCTTCTGTGGTTGATTCTTCACAAGGGATTATGGACTGGCAGCAAGGCCAGGGAATTTAAAATTGATGCAGGAAACTGTCATTTCTGTGGCAAAAATGAAGATTTGGATCACATTTTTTTCAAATGCAAGAACTCTGCCAGATACTGAAAGGTGTTCTACCTTTACTGTCAAACTGCTGGAACTAAACCCCCTAACTCCAGAGCTCTTCTTCTTGGAGAAGCTAATAGAATGGACATAGTGATTTGGCAATTGTTGAGAGCTCACATCCTGTGGGCTATCTGGAAAGATAGGAACAATAAAATTTTTTATAAACATTGTAAGGATCATTTCTTCCCTTGTATGTTGGGAATGAATAGTCTTTTAGATTGGTGCCTCAGAAACTCCTGTAGAAATTCTTTAGGTGATGTTAACCCTCATACTTTGATTAAGAAGTATCCTTGTAATATGTGGAGATCCAAACTACTTCAAGCTCATTCTGTAACTAGAGATAATATGACCACATTCATCAGGTGGCATATTGAAGGACTTAAGTTGTAAGTGTTTTCTTCCTTTTGGAAGGAGCACTGCCCTTTTTGTTCTCTTGCATCAATATTAAATTTCCTGTTTCTTCAAAAAAAAAAAAAAAAAAATTCAAAAGAACTCGACTTTCACGCGACGATGCCGACTCCTTCCTAAAGCCTAGCTTAAAACCCAAGTAAAAATGTCAGACACTGAAATGCACGAGCCAGGTGAATCAGAGTCCAGACTCCTGACGCCTCAGCGCTGACAACAGGCGGCGCACGCAGGGCAAAGGCTGAGAGAAGGGGCCGGGAAAGTGGTAACATAAATAGACGAGACCACATAAAGAGACGAGCATCTCTTTTAAGTTAGATGACTCGTGTAACATAAAGAGACGAGACCACAATTATTGAAAACCCACGGGCCACGGCAGACCATCGTCCGAAGAAAAATTTCAAATGTGCAAAGGACGCGGGAAGAATCCTAGACAACTGACTGGCCGAGCAAGTCGCAGCTTCTTGTGCTCATTCAGAACCCGCTCTAAAGCAAGGAACCGGAGTAACCGTACGATAGGCCACCCGTTCACGATAGACAACCGGCCACGCTACGCGATAGACCGCCCGACGGGCGCGATAGACGAAAGACGATCAGCTGAGTATCGCGATAGATGAGCCCCGACTCGCGATAAACCAGCCAGGTATCACGATAGACCAAAGATCCCGAGAGTTGCGATAAACCAGTCGGGTATCGCGATAGACCAACGGGCTAGTCCCGCGACGGACAGGCCATCGGAACCACTTCAGCTGCTACCACCTCTGACAGCCACCTGTAGAAGAAGACCTCCGTCCTCCGCACAAGCTCAAACCAGGTGTCGGTTTTGAACGGAAACCTCCGTCAGCCACAACAACACAACCCCGAGATCCCCTACAGCGACCTCAGCACCAACCCGCGACGGACAGGCCTCCGGAACCACTTCAGCTGCTACCGCCTCCGACAGCCACCCCGTCATCTCTGTATGTTATGAGCACCATAGCTGCGCGACCATCAGTCTCCCAACGTGATCTCCATGGTCTGCATACGTTGCTGGAAGAAGATGAAGACGTACATAATGATCTTGGATGACGTCTGAGTGTTGGCTAAGTGGGCGTTGTTAAGTTCGCGCACATCGTTGCTGGAAGGCAATGTTTGTTAAAGAAAAGACGCAGTGAATAATTTATGGAGACGTGTTTGACAAGTGTTGTTTATTTCGAACATCTTTTGAGTATAAATTTCTGTTCACTTTTATGTGAAGCCTTTTAAAGACTGATTTGAATACAAACTCATAGAGATGTTGTTGCACTTAGATAATAATAAGTCAGATCAAAATTGATACGAAATACATTTAATCAAAAGCCGAAGTTTGATCTATTGCTTTTTCAATTTTTCCATATATAACAGTTCTCTACTTTCCAGCAGCGTTATATTACATTTGAAGATGAATTTGAATATTAATTGTTTATAATGTGAAGTCTTCAAATTATTGCATGTCTGAAAGCTCTTTAGCAGTAGTAGACTTGCACAGAGCCTGAAACGTTGAGATCCTGCAAACTGTTCAGAATCTTGAAGGCTAAATTTCTGAGGAGTAATCATTTAGCAGATCTTTTGGAGACGATTACAAGTCGATTAATATAATTTATGCGTAGGTACAAACCAATCCATTAAGAGGGGAAGAAGGCTGTTATATGCATTGTATTGGGAGGAAAAGTACGATTGCACAGATATATATGCATTTTCAGCATAATAAAGTGATATATATGAGTGAAGCCTTCGATTAATTTATGTTATTAGTGGCACTTTGATATGAAGGTGTTTATTGAGTTTTTTTGATGGTTTTTCTCTGCGTACGCTATGCAAAGTAGGCTTAGGAGAGATCTGACAAATTCCTTCCATATTCTAAGCTGCGTGCGATTTGATTCTTTTATCGGCCTTCACTAATTACTATGTTGGGTTATTGCTTATTCTCTGACGGGCTATTCATCCGAAGAAGGATATTTTGATTTGAATTGAAAGTTGTTTGTGCAAAGATTCAAGCGGCACTGTCAGTTTCATCATCAGACAATTGTATTGTGTCTTATCGTACAGAAATGATTAACGTTAGTTAAATTATTTGTTAGCGTTTTGTTCACATCAGGCTTTTTCTCATTTTACTATTGAAAAATATAGTGCAATTATGAGTTTTCTAAACTCTGATCTGCAACACATACTCTGACAGCTAGAGTTTTTGTTAATCTTCAAAGTATCCTTATCATTTGATTGACCATCCTCTACTCGACCTTGTCTTGACATCAACGTATGATTTCTCTGCGCCATCCAATTGCATTTATCAGGAAGAGTGTCGCTCATGACAGGTAATTAGAAGAGTTTTGGTCAGCTCTATAGCATGTCTCTAGCAATTGTTCATACATGAATTTCATTTTTTCAATACGGTTCACAACCTTTAGAGCGAAAAACAGATAGTTGTACAAAAAGAAAAATATGCACAGACTGTTGGAAAAGACTACATTTGCATAAAACTTCATATCATTATGCATAATACATGTTCAATTTCGCTGCATATTTTATGAGCTTTATCAATCACGACAGATATTCGACCGAGGTGCTTTGATACACCAAAAATTGTTGATTTCTTTCTCCTAGCACACATTCGAAAGTACCAGCGATTAGGATTATTCTGTGCAATAAACTTCCATTATGGCTGATGATTATTAATTTCCTTAAAGGTTGCATATGCTATGCTAATTGATTTGATACAGATTCCCGAGAGTAATACAAAGTAATACAGATTGAACGAAGATTTAGAATAACTCTAAGCAATTTTTGCATGATTGATCCATTCCTATAGCTGCACTAATTGCAAATATTGTTTGCTTATCTTGATACTCTTTAGCATAAACCTATAGAAATTTTTGGGCACATCAGTGTAGGAATTTTTATCGTGGTCCACTTGATGTACATAAAAAAGGAATATGTTATACATCGAACATACCAGGTTCACCATACAGTTATATTCATGTTTTGACCAATTGGTATATGATCGTAATGTAACATAATCCTAGTAGGAGATGGTTGAACCACGCTCTAAGAGAGAGGATTAGGAAGTAATCCTCAACCATGGCTTTTGGGGCAAGTGGTTAGCCCATCACATTCCTAACCAAGAGGTTGTGAGTTCAATTCCTTACATTGGTATCAGAGCCTAGGAAGTAGGCTTGGGCAAAGTGGAATGATCCAATGGCCTCTAAAAAAGGCGCTTGGGCATCCTCTATGTGAAAGGGTAGGAATTGTGGAAGGCGCGCGCGTCGGTTTCAAGGATGGACCTTACAATGATTGGGGTGTATCTCTCAATCCGTAGGTCGGATTGAGGCGTGTAATATACCGTTGGAAAGCTCTCGAAACGAACTTTCCAATGAGCTAGCTTGGAAGTGTGAATTCCTTGGAAATATGTGGGTGGCACTTGATTGAGTGTTCAAGATACCAAGCATGGATGAGAACAAGGTTCAAGACTGAGGTTGAGAACAAGGGCTCGAGACACCAAGGTTGCGAACAAGAAGGTTCAAGACACCAAGGTTGAGAGCAAGGGTTCAAGAGACCAAGGTTGCGAACAAGGTTCAAGAAACTATGCGAGGTTGAGGAACATCAATTCAAGGGCACCTAGGGAGTTCAAGGGACTGATCACCGAGGCTAGAGGGATACAAGAGTAGATCATTGAGGACAATGATCGACCAAGGGGGGAAGAATGTAACATAATCCTAGTAGGAGATGGTTGAACCACGCTCTAAGAGAGAGGATTAGGAAGTAATCCTCAACCATGGCTTTTGGGGCAAGTGGTTAGCCCATCACATTCCTAACCAAGAGGTTGTGAGTTCAATTCCTTACACGTAACAAAGATGTTCTACAATAAAAGACTCTGTGATAACGCGCATGAAACAAGGTTTTCATTTAAGAATGCCATTACATTGAAATGCATAAAGAATTTTTTATTTTCCCATAAAAACATATGCTTATTATAAACTTGTGTTATTGATTTGATCCATAGAATCTTGATGATATGATACATTTTCTTTGTAAAATTATCTGATTATTTCCTTGAGTTTTTCAAATACCTGAGTTTGCTCCAAGCACCCGACGTGCGTTGTTAGCAAGACGATTGACTTGATCCACCAGCCATCGTGAATTGCTCTCACATTTGAACCCGATGTGAAACACCACGGCCTGACAAATCTTAGGTCATGTATGTTTGAATTTTTGTTTATAAATGAGCATGTTCTTATGGGAGTTTTTTTATTTTCTCCCTCATGAAAAAAATAAATTATGAATGGAAGTTTTTTTATTTTCTTGCTCATCAAAAAAATAAATTATGAATGGGAGGTTTTTTATTTTCTCCCTCATAAGAAAAATAAATTATGGACGGGAGTTTTTTTACTTTCTCCCTCATCACAAAAGTAAGTTATGAACGGGAGTTTTTACTTTCTCCCTCACAAAAAAAGTAAGGTATGAATTTCACCTACAAGAAGAACATTATGAAAAATGGAATAACCATGGTTTTGAGAATGTTGCAGGAAGATAGCTTGCTTATGTTGAACAAGTACCAAAGAAGAACTCTGAAGCGATCCATAGATAGAATATGATGAGAGAAATTATAGTGAGGGTGAATTGTAAAGCATGCTTTTTGATATTAACTTTGATGTTTTTTATGAGACAGGAACATGCTTCTTCAAGATTATCTTTGATAATAATGATGGTTGAGATTACTCAAAGTGATTTGAGTAATGAGAATGATGAGCATGAGATTGATTCATAGTTTCTCATTTCAAGTTTCTAAATTTTACACCATGATGAGTATTTTGCACCTAGAGTATGCATGGAAAGATGTAAATTCACATTGCTTTAAATTCCATAGATGCACATCTATTTGCACTTGTACAAATAGAATGAATTCAAATTCAAAAACTTAAAAAAAACCTCAGCATCAACAAACCATTAACCTCTTTTGCACCATGAGCATTTAAAAAAAAAGCACTTAAAGTATGCATGATAGGGTCTCGCTACTCGACCTTGCATCAAGGCACATCTTGAGCTTTACCTATGCACATGAGTGATTGAAAGGATTAATATAAATCCACCTTGATATGTATGTGAGTGAGTGCACAAGCCTCACCATCAGAAGCCTTTATCTTTAATTATTGCACGATAACTTTTAGACATGCATTTTTGAGTATGCATTGAATAGGGCCCATTACACGGTCGTGCATAAGGAACTTTACTATTTTTACCCATGCGCTTGTAGATTTTGTAACAAAATGACATGAAAATAAATTTGATGTTATGAAGAAGGCAGGTTTATTCTCAGGTTGGTGCATCTAGAGGAAGCAAAGGTTTGGTGGGGGTGAATGTCAGAGAGAAATACTCTCCTCACTTGGAAGACAAATCAGTAAAATGACTCGCACGCACAAAGTTCATTGGAGATAATCACCTCGGTGGTGAAGATTTTGAGAACTGTATGGATCTAGCCAAAGATTTTCAATGCAATCAAAGTTCCGAAGGTTTTCTTCATCTTCATTGTACAATGCAAAGTATCTATGTAATAGAGATAGCATGGAGGCATAATCTAAATAGAAGCATTAAAGAAAGATCAAGTAAAAAGTGACTTGTCTTCCATCTATTGAAGAGTGCTTTCATGCTCCTTAAAGTGGTGGCTTTCTTCTTTTTTCATTAGATTATATAGTAATATATATGCCATCACCATTATATATAAGCAACTATAGCACTTCAACATACGTTAGATTGATCAAAATGGATCCGCCTATGTTTTTTGAGAGAAACTCTAAATAAAAAAGAGTTTTGTTTTAAGTGAAAAGTTGAGGCAATGATATGGAGGTGGAGTGCGCATGTAGGAGTGGTTGAAGGCGCATGTGGAGGTGTTGGCAAAACAAAGAGTGAGTTTTGCATGGTTGTGGGCTGAAAGTCACGTTCGCATGCAACATTCCGGGCAAATCAATGATGGTCTCTCCATGAAAAAGGAGGAGTGCTGCAGCTTATAAAAGAGAGGGAGATCTCACGCACAAGAAAAGGCCTATTTTTATGATCTATTTGGGCTCCTATACTGAAAAGAAGGAGAAGGGAGGAGGCAATAGGGGCATGCAATTCAGCAATTAGGAGGGGGTTCATCAAAGAGATGCTGTAGAGGAGGGTGAATCCAAAGCAAGCTATGCGAGGTCGAATTGACATTAATCTCTGGCAATACACCAACTAACCGAAGAAGCCTGGCACGACAATGCATTGAGGAGGACATGAGTGCTATCAGCATTCGATAAACTTTATGGAACCTAATTTGACAAGGATGATAAGGACAGAGATAAACGCAAGGAGATATGGATAATTTTATATGAGCTCTACAACAATGACATCTGATCTGCTGTGTTGAGCCGTACGAAGACTGACTTCACCAATGACGATTTGAGAAGGCAAGCTACCGTACTTTACGAATGTGGAGAAGAAAGTATCTGACGATCCATTATCTCTGACGGTATCTACAATCAACGTATGTTCTAAGCTTTGGAAGGTTATAAACATTTCAATATTATGATTAGAATCATACAGTGTGCTGATCACTAGTTCTGCACAAACTTTGATTGAATATCATGTTTCTTCAATTAAATAATTTACTACTTAGACAATTGATTGATTCTAATCTGAAAACTGTTGCGCTCTTTTTTATGGCCCATCTTTAGCATGATATTGATTATAGGCTGATGCTTTGACAAATTTCAATATGAATATGGCAACGTCTTGCTCTTCTATACTAGCATGAATATTTAACACATCTCTGTATTCAAGCTTCCAAAGATTTTTGTTTCAGTTATGCCAAATTATCCAAATTTTTCTATGTGCAAACTTCGATTTTAGATGTATATTTGGATATCAAAAAGGTTCAGAGCCTGATGCATGTGCAGATTTATGCGCTGCTAGATCATAATCTCTTCTCGGGTTTTGTTTAATCAGACGCTTGTTTTATATTTACAAAAGAAGAAATGTTGACGAGTTGTTTTTCTAAAGTGAATATAAAAATCAGATTATAAAAGTTAAAGAAATCATATTCAGTGGGTAAGTCATTTATGCAGAGATAGGAAAACAAAGAAGATAGTGATGATTTTATATTTATTGAGGAAGAGTTTTTTTAGTCTCCGATTATATGCTTGAATAGGTTTCTGATTGTGAAGCCGTTGATCCTTTGTTGGAGACTAGTTTCCTATATCAGATAGCGCGCATGACTTCTAGGAGATTTGGCCTCACACATTTACTGTGGAAAGCATGCAACATAACGCGGAATGGAAGGTCACTTTTATGATTTTTTATAAGGCTTAGTACTATTGGTTATATGCATTTCGAATCACCATCGATTTGAAGGCATCCAAACTTGTGACTGATCCATATGCTTTTTCATTTTTCAATGATTACTGTGCATGATATTACTTAATCTGCAACTTTTTTTTCAAAGCCATATGTTATTAGATTAAATCCATTTGCATCAAATGTTTGATTTGTTTATTACTTCCGATGATAAGTTATGAGTTTTGATTTGTTCATCTTTAGTGTTTCTAAGAAAAGCATTTGCTGACAATATCTAAACATTGATATATGTTGTTGGGTGCATGCATATGAAGATAAAATATGACTTGCAAGCGGCTCTAAGATCTCATGAGAGTAATTCCTTGTCTTGTACCATTTTGAAATTTTTTTTTAGAACTTTAACGACTTGCACGTAACATGAGTAATAAAAATGATGCATGAATTTATTCCGTTTATATTAGACAAGCTCTAATGCAGTAAACTTTATGATATGTGTAGGACGTTGCTGTGAGGATTTTCAATTATGTGATTCATTAAGGGCATTGGATCTCTTCGGACGGCCCAGATCAGTGTCAAGTATCAATGCTCCAAGTTCTTCATGAAAAAGGTTCTAATTACAACCATCGTTACATGAAACCATCGATTCTACTGACATGACACTATAAGGTAAAACCAAAGCCAGCGTGCGGAAGGTAACTGTTGCTTCTAAGAGATCGCGTGAATGTTATTTAGATAGGAAGCTAAGAGGAAACCATAAAAACATGCACGCATCTGTGATGCTCATGATTACACTATTGTTCTATCTTCGATCTGATGCTTTTCATGGTGCTCTGAAACTCAATCATTTAGTATTCTGCTGTTTAATCAGTTTCATTATTGTAATCATTCTAAACGAGTACAAATTTTGACAAAATATTATACTTTGAATTTTTTGGTCGGACATACATTAACCTAAGAAGTGCGCTCTCTGTTCAGACATTAGCATCGCTATAGTTCAAACTCTATCTCCATGTATGTTTTTTAAATATTGATTTGTAACTACTGCTGAGGACGCGTGAAGACGAGAGCTGAAGGCGCTGCTAGAGCTGAATGAACTAGAAGTCTCGAGACAGGCAATGAAATACATTTGCTGTTCAGAAGTATAACGATGGAGGACGTATGTTTTCAAACAAAACATACTTATGCGCTGAAAAAATTTGATTAGTGGATGAAAAGATAAACACATGTCGAAACTGTGTCCAGATCTATGGTACAAAAAGAGTTGAAAAATATTTTTATTATCCATAACTTCATAATATGAGCCTTTGAGTTTATGTTTTAATATCAATAACTTTAACTTTCAAATGGTCTTGATAGACAAAAACGAAACTATATCATTGAATTTTGTATTCGTTTTATTGTTATGTATGTTCTTGATGAAGCATGACATAATCTAGCAGAAATGCAAGACAGATCGCAACATTCGAGAGAAAAATTAACTAGATTTTTTACCCCTTTGAACTCTGATGTTCAGCAAGCACTAGAAAACAATGATGTGCATCACAACAACAAAGTTCAATCAAAACTTCATCATAAATCCCTACCCATTCAATGCATATTGGAATTACTGACTACCTCAAAACTCTTTAATGGGTCATTAGACAACTCTGCAACATGTCGTACTCGCTATATGAATAACAAAAAACACGAGAGCCTTACAAAAGCACTCAAATCTTCTTCGCTCCTTGACATATCAGCGACAAGAGGTTAAATTTTCAGTGACTAAAAAAACTTCTAGGAAACAAAATGCAAGTTTTTGCCTCAATCTGACAATCCAAACCCTTCAAAGAATAGCGCAGTCTGTCAGCCTTTATTATCTAATTCTTCTGATTGCTGAACGTTGAAATCAAATTCTATGAAATAAGATGAGTTCTGTCATCAGAATTGGGTCAGAATTGTGGATAACAACTTTAAATGCTGACAGATCTAAAATTATAAGATTCATGTAACGTTGGATTCAAGAGGGACAAAAAGAATTTATAATAGTGCAACTTAGCCCAGAATTGATGACGAATATGTCGCGTACCCATAATACTTAATTCACTAATCAAAGAAGATTAACATAGGTGTTCTTGAATAGCGCACAACGACTGAAAATTACCATAGAGAATTGGCGTGCATGGTAACGTTTTATCTTCCTCGGCATCAGCTTCCGATACGTTGAGTCGATTACGGATCAGCAATCTCGTAGTGAATGGAATGTCAACAAAACTATCTCTATTAGATCATGTGCGCATCTCCTTTCCTTGCTTTTTCCTCCTCCCAAGAGCTTCTACGTCTGCTTCAAACATGAAAAATAGGCCCTCCGCTTCTGCAAGATGCCTTTATACTTCAGTGTAGCTGCGTTATCTCCTGATTCTCCTGATGAGGAACGATGAATTGGCAGAAAAGACGTGCAAATTTGCCACCCCTCTTCTGATGAACAGTGCTACCTAATCTCTCTGCGCGATCTTATTCGCCTTCCATTCGCCCTCTCAGAGATGATATCCGCAAAATTCGCCAGATGGAAAACGTTAAGAGTTGGCCCCCCTTCTTCACTCATGCCCTCTTCCTCATATATCATGCGCATTCTTCTTCCTTCTTCCCTGGAGTCCAGCCCTCTCTTTCATAGTTAATTGAAAGCGGACTGCCCCTTATTCCATGCAAAACTCCCTCTTCTGCCTTTAGAGCCCGCTTATCACCACTTCCATCTCCGGTTGATCCCTCAACAAAACCATGTGCCAATTGTTGGTAAAAAGCGAGTACATGCCCTAAATCTTCCCATGCGAAAGCCATCGTCCACTCGTTCCTTGTTTATAATAAAACCAAAAGATCTTATACAATGTAATAGCAATATGTATCAATGCTTATGATCTTTGTCATGCTAACGAAAGGTCATATACAAATGAGTATCAATATGTATCAATGTTAGCGTGCACTTCTTAATAATATCTGCAAATGCATATTAATTTGGCACTCACTACAACACATCAAGGGCATATCCATGGTCAGGGGTCTACGTCGGTATGACCATCGAAACATTTTGGAAAACCGACTAGGCAATGGATGCGTCGGTACAACTGCATCAGTATAAACGTCCGTATAAGCGTCGGTAATTTACTTGAAACTATCGATGCTCATACCGACGCCCTGTTTTAACTGGGCCCGAGAGCAAAAATTCCTGATCTAACAACTCTGATTGGTCAACTCTTCACACATGAAGCAAAGCTTACAAAGAATGGAGAGCAATCAAAAGATAACAACCCCTCTGCTTTATACACTGATAAGAAGGTTAAAGATAAACGTAAAAGTAAGAAGGTTGATGAAGAAGGCTCTACCTCCCAAGCAAACTATGCAGGGAGAGGTAGATCTTCAAGAGGAAGAGGCAGAGGAGGTAAGCAAGGTAGGGGGAGACCCTACAACTCATCACCATGCAACATTTGTGGATTGTCTAACCATACCACAGATGAGTGCTACAGAAACTATAAGAATCAGAGAGGAAGAGGCCATCAAAGAGGTGGATACTCTCAAGGTAGAGGCAGGTTCAACCAACACCAAGGCTACAATGGATACAACAATCAATACAACAGCAATTACAACCAAAACCACAATAGTAACTACCAAGGTGGATTCAGAAATAGAAGGGATTACAACAACTACACAGAGGAGCAAGATGACTCTCTATTGATCATGAATATGACCTCCAAGGCAGGTACAAATGATGATCATTTATTTTATATTGATTCAGGGTGTTCTAACCATGTAGTTGGTAATGTGGCACTACTCTCTGATTTGGAAAAACCCAAAGGCAAACATCAGGTACAGACAGGTGATGATACTAAACATTATGTTATAAAGATTGGAAATGTGAAAACTTGTGATGGTAACCAAAACCTATTGAGCAGGGTATTTTATGTACCAACCATTACCAAGAACCTAATGAGTGTTGATCAGATTGTGGAGAAAGATTTACAGGTCAGGTTCAATCAACATGGAGCATATGTGGAGGATCCAAGACATGGATTCAAAAGAATAGCCAAGGGAGAGAAATCAGGTAGATTATTTACTTTTGAGCTAGAGGACACAAAGAACATTACTTTATACAATTACAAGGATCAAACACTTTCAGATTTAGAAATATGGCACAAGAGGTTAGGTCACATTGGTGAAAGGACTTTGAAGCAAATGTGCAGGGATCAATGTGTGCTTGGGATACCTAATGTGTCCAAGCAACACATGATTTACAAGTGTGGTGCTTGTCAGTTTGGTAAGTCCCACAGGTTGCCCTATTCAAGGAAAGGCTTTATGCATGAAGACTACCTAGACTTGGTACACACAGATGTTTGGGGACCTAGCAAGGATCCCTCCATTTTAGGTTCAAGATACTATGTGTCCTTCATTGATGATTATAGCAAATGGACTGTCTTATACTTTATGAAGCATAAGGATGAAGTATTTAATTGTTTCAAGAGATATCTTGCACTTGTTGAAAACCAAACAGGAAGAAACTTGAAGAGGCTAAGGTCAGATGGAGGAGGTGAATACTTCTCAAATGAGTTTGAAGATGTTGCAGGAAAGAGGCATCAAGAGGGAGATAACCACAAGGTACTCACCTGAACAAAATGGGGTAGCTGAAAGAAGGAATAGACTCATTGTAGAAACAGCTAGGTCTATGCTTAATGAGAAAAAATTGCCAAATTATCTTTGGGCAGAGAGTGTATCTACTGCCACCTATCTCATAAACAGGTTGCCATCAAAGTCACTTGATGGAATGACACCATATGAAGCTTGGCATGGTAAGAGACCATCATTGGATCATTGCAAAATCTTTGGTTGTATTGCATATGTGCATATTCCCTCACAGGTAAGGGGAAAGCTAGACCCTAAAGCTGAAAAATGTATCTTTATTGGTTATGACTTGAACCAGAAGGGGTACAGATTCTACAACCCAACCAATAAAGGGTTCAAGGTAAGCAGAGATGTCATCTTTGATAAGAATGACTCATGGTATGAAAATGAATGCAGGAAGGTTAGTCTACCTTATGACATAGAAGAAGACTTCCCAAAGCTCACCAAGGAGGAATCAATCCAGAAAGAAGACTCAAGTTCAGATGATGATGACACAATTAACCTTGAGGAATTCAAGGCATGGAAGTCCAAAGGAAAGATGAAAATGAAGAAGCTAGAGGATATACCAGAATCCTCAACTCAAGTAATGAGGAGATCTCAGAGAGAAAGTAAGAAGCCTATCAGATATGGGTATGACACTTCTCTTGTAACTAAGCATTCTGTATATCTTGCAAAGGATTTGTTGAATGAAGAACCAGGTACATATGAAGAAGCAATTACCAAACCAGAATGGAAAGGAGCTATGGATGAAGAAATAGAGGCTCTCAAGGAGAGTGACAAATGGGACTTAGTACCCAAGAAGGACTCTATGAAAGTGATAGGATCCAGATGGATCTACAAGCTAAAGAGGAACTCTGATGGAACAATCAATAGGTACAAAGCTAGGTTGGTAGCCAAGGGTTTTGCACAAACCCAAGGCACTGATTATGAGGAGACATTTTCTCCTGTGGCTAAGATGCCAACAATCAGAATACTAGTGAGTGTAGCTGCATCCAAGAATTGGAACATGTACCAATTAGATGTCAAGAATGCTTTCTTGAATGGATGGATATGTGAAGAAGTCTACATGTCACAACCACCTGGCTATGAAGATCCCAAGAAGGTAAATTATGTTTGTAAATTGAAGAAGGATCTATATGGACTGAAGCAGGCACCTAGAGCATGGAATTACAGGTTGACAACATATCTCCAAGACCAAGGATTTGTGATGAGTAAAGCAGACACTTCTCTCTTCATAAAAGGGAATAGTACAGGTAATATACTTGTGTGTTTATGTTGATGACATGATTATTACAGGTAATGATGTCAGTGGAATTAGACACATCAAAGGACAGATGATGAAGGAATTCAAGATCAATGATCTTGGATTATTAAAATACTTCTTAGGTCTTGAATTGATTTATACAAATTCAGGTATCTTCATCACTCAGAAGAAGTATATTCAAGACATGTTGAAGAAGTTTAATTTGCAGGAAGCAAAAGTCTCAAGCACTCCAATGGAGGTCAACCTAAAGCTAAGTGCTCATGAAGGGGATGAAGTCCAAGACATTACAGGATATCAAAGTATAGTAGGTAGTTTGAATTATGCTACCTTGACTAGAATTGACATAGCATATGGTGTGAGTGTGCTAAGCCAATTCATGCACAAACCAAGGGTACCTCATCTAGAGGCAGCAAAGAAGATTTTGAAATATCTAAAGGGAACTCAGAACCATGGTTTGTACTTTCCTTATACATCAGATATTGATATTAAAGTATATTCAGATGCAAATTGGGCAGGATGCAAGGATGATAGGAGGAGCACATCAGGATACATATGTTTTGCAGGTGATAAACCTATTTCTTGGTCAGCCAAGAAACAACCTACAATAGCTTTGTCATCTACTGAAGCAGAGTATAGAGGGCTAGCCAATGCCACTCAAGAAGCTATTTGGTTAAAGCTTTTGTATACAGAGTTAGGCCTATACACAAGGCCACCAATTATCTTTGGTGACAACACAAGTTCTCTTCACCTTGCAGCTAATCCAATATATCATGCTAGGACAAAACACATAGAGGTTCATTACCACTATGTGAGAGAAAAGTTGCTTAGCAAAGACATTCAATTGACTTATGTGTCTACTAACATGCAATGTGCAGATTTACTCACTAAAGCTTTGGATGGAAACAAGTTATGCAGATTCAAATCCATGATTGGATTGCAGGATGTAATTGAAGATTGAAGATGAAGACTTAAGCCAAAGTGTTTGGCTTGAGGGGGAGCTGTTGGTGCAATTCAAGCCATCACACTTGGCTTGGAACCTTGGAAACTTGGTTTTGAAGCCTTGGAAGCTTAATTCACTTGAAGAAAGGACCATGTGAACTTATGCTTATAAGTTCCTACTTCTTTACCCCTTGTAAAAGTCTAAATGACTTGGCATGTAAATAATCACACCTACTTGATTGGATTCGTGGAAATTAGAATGTATAAGTGGAGAGAATATCTCCCCACTTTTAGATGAGTGATTATAGGGAGTCTTAGATTTGAATTTGAAATTCAAACTTACTTCCTACACATATAAAACTCAAGACAAAACTCGTGGGTTGTGTGTCATCTCCCGAGTTCATTTCTTTTGTATCTGAGTGTGTGAGTGTACTACATCTTAGACCTCACCTCTCCAACTCATTAGGCTATGCTTATAATGCCAATGAGATTGTACATTCATGTGAATTAATAGAAAGAGTTACATTCATTACTTCTATGTTCTCTGAGTTGTCTACCTCCAAGTCTGTCAACTTCAACAGGCCATATCTTGGTGATTTCTCAACCAAATCAAGTGATTCAAAGCTTGTTGGAACCAGCTCAAAGCCTTATACAAGACTACAAAGTTTGAAGAAGTTTGGTTCAGCCATTTTGGAGAAATCACCTTCGAATCAGTATCTGGTATTTATCTGCACATCTCCTAAAAAGTCGGGAGGGACCATAAACTTGCTAAAGTTATTTCTCTGTGCATAGTTTATAAATTTGAATGATTCCACTTGCAAATGGTAGCTTGTTAAGCTAATAGAATAACTCTATGAGGAATTTTTCCAATTGTAAGTGTGCTGGTCATACTGAGTGAAAGACTGAGCAGGTATCAAGATCAAAATAGAAAGTTTTCAAGTCTAGTGAAGTGCAAACTCATCTAATTTGACCTAATCATTATTCAAATTATTTCCAAAGTACATGTAGCATATTTTGGTATCATTTGGAAGTTCAAGGAGTCTACTAAACATATTTGGAGTCAAAGAGGACTGGTGCAAAGCAGGATTAGCAGTACCAATCCAATCTTCTGAGTGCATCCAACCATCCTCTCCCAACAATGCATGTGTGTATGCATACACACATGCATATGCATACACATGCATATGCATACAAACATGCAGATGCATAGACACATGCAGATGCATAGACACATGCATATGCATGTGTGTATGCATACAAACATGCATATGCATACACACATACATATGCATACACACATGCATATGCATACAAACATGCATATGCATATGTGTATGCATATATACATGCATATGCATACACACATGTATATGCATACACATATTGATATGCATACACACATGCATATGCATGCAAACATGCATATGCATGCAAACATGCATATGCATGTGTGTATGCATACATAAATGCATATGCATACACACATGCATATGCATACAAACATGCTTATGCATACAAACATGCATATGCATGTGTGTATGCATACACACATGCATATGCGTACACACATGCATATGCATACAAACATGCATATGCATAGACACATGCATATGCATGTATGTATGCATACACACATGCATATGCATACACACATGCATATGCATACAAAAATGCATATACATAGATACATGTATATGCATGTGTGTATGCATACACACATGCATATACATACAAACATGCATATGCATACAAACATGCATATGCATAGACACATGCATATGCATGTGTGTATGCATAGACACATGCATATTCATACACACATGCATATTCATACACACATGCATATGCATACACACATGCATATCCATGTGTGTATGCATACATACATGCATATGCATACACACATGCAAATGCATACACACATGCATATGCATACACACATGCATATGCATACACACATGCATTTTAACATCTCCACGTTGGATTAGATGGGATCTCCACGTACACCTTGGGGTGTGCATGAACATGATGACTCCAAGATATATCACATACGTAATGGAGCTCCAGTCATGGATGCAGCCGGAAAGTCCATGCGTCAGCGCATTCGACAACTGTGGTCCATAGAGTTTGGACATTCTCTAATGTTAAAATGGAGCGAAGAGAATAAGGATTCCAAAAAATATATCACACAATCGATATATGAAGAGTACCGGCCAGCACCTGGACATCCTATTGTGAGTTTGGATTGGATTCAGCATACGACACACGAGGTGATGTCTCATCGACGGTCTGAAGCTCGCGATGCTTTCATAGCACGCTTACCGAAGCCTGTGTGTTTACATGTTGAAGAGTGGGAATCGATTCACGATGAGCAGCAATATACTTCTGATCGATATCATCAACAACGAGATGCGGCGGCCACACGTTTAGATAGGGTTGGAACGTCGCATTTAGGTAGCGACGGATATGACAGCATGCGCTACCAATTTGTAAGTATCATTTTAATTATTGAATTTGTTTGTGTTAAGCACATAATTTATGTTCATCTAACATTTTGCATATTTATTATAGGAGTTGGCAATGGGTCGTCCTCTGACACGAACCGAAGAAGCTTATGGATATCGTCATGGATTGGCTGCACTGTTGCAGGACTTAGAGGGACGCGGTGCAATCATTTCATGGGAGAATCTATGATTAAGTAAACTTATAGCTTGGTTTCGTATTTTTAGTTGTTGTTTATAAATGTCATGTCAATTTTTCTCAATTTACACATATGCTTTGTTGCAGGATTGTAGATGTAAATGTTTTGATCCCTTTGTGTATATGTAGTGATTTGCCACAATTTTTTATTACACTCTTATGTCGCAATGATGTATCATAATTTTGTACTTGATTCCTATATGGAAGTGCTTTATCACATTGCCACAATTTTGTATTATACTCCTATGTGACAATGATGTACCATAATTTTGTATTCGATTCCTATATAGAAGTGCTTTGTCACACTCTTGTACATCCTTCATTTATGGAATATATAACTTTTTGTGCATGATCACAGTTGTCGGTATGCGTATCGGTATGCCCAGTATGGGCGTCGGTATGGATGTCAGTGTAACCATCGGTATTACCGACGCTTATACCGACGTTTATATCGATGTTTATATCGACATTTATACCGAAGTTTATACCAACACCTATATCATCGATTATACCGACGTTATGTTTTCGACACATATACTGACTGCGACACCGACGATGCGGGAAAATTATACCCGTTCATATTTCTCGGTATCAGTCTCGGTATATGCTCGATATGTTGTAGTGACTATAATTACAATGCAGAGGTAAACAAAGATCACTAAGATAGCCCAATTATGAATCATGAAAATCAATGTCGAAGAGCACAATATGGGATTTTTGATGGTTTGTAATATACAATAATGGTTGAATTTATCGGTTGATCTTTCAACATCATTATAATTGGATCCTAAAAGTGCTGAGTGGTATTCCAGCTTCTTTTGTGCCTGTCTTGGAATTCCAATATCTAAGAGACTATATAGCAATTCTCAAAGTAATCTGTAGCTGGAAGTAATCCATCTGATCCTTTATCTTTGATTATATCTTCAAGTGAGGAGAGCAAATCTCTTCGATATCCAACCCCAACAAACATGTACTTCCTCCGGATGCACCAACAAAGATCTGTTTTCTGCTTCTAAAATAAATGATCCGCTTCATAACATATTGCATGTGCATGGGTTAAAAGAAAATAAGTGCCTATGCAAAAACGTGTAGTTAGCCGTATAAAATGCATACTTTAATATGCATGTATAGAAGATATGATGTAAACAAGAAGGAAATGATATCTCATGTCGAGGCTCGTGCACTCTCTTTCATACATTCAATGTCAGCATATATTAATCCTTTCAAAATCACTCATAATGCATGAAAAAATAAACGTTGTGCCTTGATGCAAGGTCGTGTAGTGAGACCCTATGATGCTTATTTTAAGTGTATTTTTTTAAAAAAGTGCTCATGGTACAAAAGAGGTTAATGGTTTGTTGATGATGAGGTTTTTAAAGTTTTTGAATTTGAAACTATTTTTCATGCTATCTATACAAGTGCAAATAGATGTGCATCTATGGAATTTAAAGCAATGTGAATTTCATCTTTTCATGCATACTCTAGATACAAAATACTCGTCATGGTGTAAAATTTGGAAACTTGAAATGGAAAACTATGAATCAATCTCAATCTCATCATTTTCATTACTCAAATTACTCTCAGTCATCTCAGTCATCATTATATCAAAGATAATCTTGAAGAAGCATGTTCATGTCTCATAAAAAACATCAAAGTTAGTATTAAAAAACATGCTTAACAATTCATCCTCACTACAATTTCTCTCATCATATCCTATCTATGGATCGCTTCAGAGTTCTTCTTTGGTACCTGTTCAACATAAGCAAGCTATCTTTCTGCAACATTCTCAAAAATATGGTTATTCATTTTTCATAATGTTCTTCTTTTAGGTGAAATTCATACCCTACTTTTTTTATGAGAGAGAAAGTAAAACAACTCCTGTTCATAACTTACTTTTTTGATGAGGGAGAAAGTAAAAAAAAACTCCCGTTCATAACTTACTTTTTTGATGAGGAAGAAAGTAAAAAAACTCCCATTCATAATTTTTTTTTTTTGAGGGAGAAAATAAAACACTCCCCTTCATAATTTATTTTTTTGATGAGGGGGAAAATAAAAAAACTCCCGTTCATAATTTACTTTTTTGATGAGAGAGAAAATAAAAAAACTCCCATGATCATTCAAAGGACATGCTCATTCATAAACCAAACTTCAAACATACATCACCTGAGATTGCCGGGCCGTGGTGTTTCACGTTAGGTTCAAATGTGGGAGTGCAAGCGATGGTCGGTGGATCAGGCCAACCACTATTAATACGGCGTACATCGGGTGCTTGGAGCAATCTCGGATAAATATCAGATGTTCACGGAAGCCTTAAAGAAACATACACACTCAAGATAATTGATGAAATACTTCAGTAAAGAACACTACTTAAGCCTATCTATCCATCATGTTTTTGTCAGTTGTTTTCTTAGAGCATTCTCAGCTAATACAACATGCACTCTAAGCATACAGAAGAAACTCAAGATATAACTAGCTCTCTTAAGTTTGAGACATTTTGATAAGAGAAAGAGGTTCGAGTGATGAAAAGTTAAAGAACATTAATTAGACCATGTTTGGTATCAAAATCATTTGGTGAAATAATTTCACAATGTTCTAAGATCATGCATTATCAGTTGCTTAATCATGGATCATTCATAAACAACTTGAATGTGTTGAAGGCATCCAGAAAACTTCTTTTTTAACTGAATTATCTAGTAATCATAAATCGTCACGAACATAATAAACTTACTACAAAGAAGTAAGTTATTTTTGGGAATTGAAACGCAGGATATGTAGAGCGCATGCACATTGAAGGCGAATTTTTATGTTAGATGCAAATCTGCAGGTAGTGTTTTCATTAAGCTTAGTTCATCCAATCGTTTTAACATTTCACATGACGTAATCATAATCATATAATTGGTAATTCACCATATTTTTCTCAAGAATACAATGATCGTCTTGACACTACCTAATACGATCACAATGTTGCATCAATTAAATCATTCTTATAGATTACTTCACATTCAGAATATACCACAGTATTTTAGATCATTCACAAACTCAAAATCAACACAACGATTGTTCAGATAGGAAAGTCTGAATAATTCCAACGCACAAATTACGCATCATCGTAAGCTGCACAAAGGAAGATTTCGAAAATTTGCGCAGGATGTCAGAGATTATGGTTGACATGTTCTCTCATGGTCGGATATGACGTTTTACCAAGATGGTTTTAATGGTTGAAATCAGAAGAAGCTGTCCTCAGAGTATGCGCTCAATTGTGATGTCCATCTTCTGCGTTAATTGATTTTTCTCCTTGCACATGTGTGCTCTTAGTAGCAGCATAAGAAATAGAGAGCAAGCAACACATTCAACAGAATAATAGCAATACACTTACGTTATAAAAAAGAACGTTCAAACTCCAGAGATGGTTGTCTGTCGCTGGAGGCTCCTCGGCCAACTTACGGGAATGCATTTGATTAGAGTAAATTCAATCTGTGCAGAATCCTGAACTTTGTCCTTACAAGCCGTCAAAGAGCGAAGTGGGGAACAATACTCTGATTGTGCACAGAAGGGAAAGTCATAGCACACTTGAAAGAAGAAAAAATATTAATAATAGACCTTTATTGTATTACAAATGGTAATATGGGATGCGATTCAATTGTAAAAAAAAACCTTAATTTTAAGTGCTTAACATCAATGACATTTTATGCGTCTTTATCTTAAGAACAAGAAAATTTAATCATTCCGTTTTATTTTTCTCATGCAATAGGAATGTAATCTTCATCATTTACTTTCAAGCATAAGGTTTAATCCCATCAATACCCGATGTCCTGTTTATGATTTATGTAAGGAAAGAAGTGCCTTTGTAAAACATGAACAACGGAAGAGTAAGGTGTTCTTCAAATTCCAATGACAATTACATAAACAGCCGTCAGCTCGTTTTTGTTTTTCGTTTATACAAAAAAAACTAAGAATTGTATACCTTATGCTAATACGTAAGTCCAGAAACTAGCATTTCTTTTGTTTGCACAACTACTAAAGTTTTAATCATAGTAGGTATTGAGCACATCGTGCATCTTTTCATAAGTCGAGTACCAACTCAATAATAACAGCAGACATATAGTGAGATTTCGGGGTTCAGATTCATCAATTCAAAGCAATCTTATGCTAACAAAGTTGTGTCCTCTGGTTTTTTAACTTTAAAATTCAATATATGTTATATGCAAACGCATGATCCTATTATTTATATCTTTTCTACATGAAATTAATTGGCGAAACTTCGCACAAACAAAACCTATAATGACGTGCATTTATCCTGGTAAGACATCATCCCATAGTTGTATACTAGATTAACAAATATATAAAACAAAGAAAGAGAGATCATCAATCAACATTGACTTTCAGAAGCGAAGATGATTGTGCAAAATACAAAGTGTCAAAATTAATAGGAATTTGACATTTAATAATCTATAATTTCTCTGGGAGGATGCTTGAGTTAATTAAAAACAGAGATAAGTATTTTTATCTGCAAATTCACAATAATACCTTGTTATCACATGGTGTAGCTCGCCTGATTTGAACAGTAGTTTCAAATTGATATATGAGCGTCAGCGCTATCAGAGGAGCTTCCGAGAATCATCAAAAATTATAAAGAATATTTTTTTTATAATATTATATAAAAAAATCATCAGCAAAATATTTCTTCCATGCCCACTATTTTCACGATCCGACAAGTTTGCACAATCGCTATTTTCTAATGAAAAATAACAAAAACATTACAACTATTTGTTCTTCAATGCGTAAGCAGATGAGAGTGCATGTCTAAAGTAGTTAGCAGAGATTTACCGCATCAATACCGCCTTGCGAAACCCATGTGCAGATATCGTAATCGCTTTCATTAAAATTTAACGGCATTATAGTGTATCAGACAATTTTCAATATTGATTCATTGAACTTAAATTGTTCAAAACAGTTAGGCGATGAACGAAGCAGCATGTCATAAGATTGTACATATGTATTATGTCATCATAATTTAATTTAAGGTACAATACTAAAAAGCTTCAATTTATAGAAAAAGTTACCGCAGTGAATGTTGTCTCTGTTTTGTTCATTAAGAACTTCTGCGCATGTTAAGTACTTTTTTTTCTTAGTGTTTTCGTCATATCAGCGCTCCATAGCCAGTAGCAAATATTAATCGGCTTCCATAGCAGATCCGATGCTTTCTCTTCGCTTCGTCAGAGCTCTGCAAATCCAGTGCTCCTCCTCCAGCGCTCTGCAAATCCCCTCAGACAATACATAGAAGGACCTTGTCACAAATCATATGCATTCTTTTCGAGCCATTTCGAGAGACCTCCTCTGATAATTGTACACTCCTCCAATCCTCTCTACAGCGACCTCCTTCTGACGTATATCCCCCCTGCGTAGCTGCCCAAATAGATCATAAAAATAGGCCTCCTTGTGCGTGAGATCTCCCTCTCTTTTATACTTTTATAAGCCGCAGCACTGCTCCTTTTTCATGGAGAGACCATCGTTGATCTGCCTGGAATGTTGCATGCGAACATGACTTTCAGCCCACAACCATGCAAAACTCACTCTTTGTTTTGCCAAGACCTCCGCATGCGCCTTGAACCACTCCTTTGCATGCACACTCCACCTCCATATCATTGCCTCGGCTTTTCAATTAAAACAAAACTCTTTTTTATTTAGAGTTTCTCTCAAAAAACATAGGCGGATCCATTTTGATCAATCTAACGTATGCTGAAGTGTTATAGTTGCTTATATATAATGGTGATGGCATATATATTACTATACAATCTAATGAAAAAAGAAGAAAACCACCACTTTAAGGAGCATGAAAGCACTCTTCAATAGATGGAACACAGATCCCTTTTTACTTGATCTATCTTTAATGCTTCTATTTCCATTACACAGATACTTTGCATTGTACAACGAAGATGAACAAACCCTTCAAAACTTTGATTGCATTGAAAATCTTTGGCTAGATCCATACAGTTGTCAAAATCTTCACCACCAAGGTGATTATCTCCAATGAACTTTGTGCGTGCAAGTAGTTTTACTGATTTGTCTTCCAAGTGAGGAGAGTATTTCTCTCCGACACCGTTGCATCAAAGTATTGGATCGCTCGTGGTAGCACTCCTCCCAGCCTCACCCCTGGCGGACTCACTCCTGCCGGCCTCACTCCTGTCGGCCTCACTCTCGCCGGTGTCACTCCTGCAAGTGCTACTCCCGTCGGAGGTATGTCTCCTAGCTTTGACTCCACCACGACCATCTTTTCAACCATCCCCTACTGGCTCTAGTAGTAGACATGTGCGTTCGACACCTCAGCACGATACAGGTTCTCACTTGTCTCCTAGATCGAGGTCACGCTCTAGAGCAGGAGGTTCTAGGAGTGGATCTACAGATAGGTCTGGAGGAGGCGGCTCTTGTGGAGGTAGTGCGACGGACGTTGTGTCGTCTGCTTTTACTCCTAGGATGAGTACCTCATATGTAGGTACGCCACACAGTACACCACATGGAACACCACATACACCTTGGGGTGCTCATGATCATGATGACTCCAAGGTGTATAGTATCCGAGATGGAGCTCCAGTGATGGATGCGGTTGGCAAAGCAATGCGTGCACGTATACGATAGCTTTGCTCCATATAGTTTGGACACTCTATTATATTGAAATGGAGTGAACAAGATAAAGATCGGAAGAATTATATCACACAGATGATTTATCAGGAGTTTGGACCAGTCGATGGACAGCCTCTTGTCAGTTCAGAGTAGATTCTGCACGCTACACGTAAAGTTATGTCCCATCAATGATCCGAGGCTTGTGATGCTTTCAGAGCAGGCTTATCAAAGCCTGTATGGTTAGATACTGAAGAGTGGGATATGATTCACGATGAGCAGCAGCAGACTCCTGATCGATATCGCCAGCAGTGAGATACCATAGACACACATTTAGATATGATTGGATCGTCACATTTGGGCAGCGACGGATATGACACGATGCGTCACGAGTTTGTAAGTACCATTTGATTTATTGAATTTATTTATGTTAAGCTTCTCATGTGTGTTCCTCTAATGTTTTGTATATTTGTTGCAAGAGCTGGCAATGGGTCATCCTCCAACACGAATGGAGGAGGCTTATGGATATCCTCATGGATTGACTGCACTATCGGAGTACTTGGAGGGACACGGTGCTGTCGTTTCATGGGAGCGTTTGCGATGAGGTGATTAATTTATAAACTTAGTTTTTACTTGTTGTTCATAAATTTCATGTGAATTTATATCATTTCATTAATGTTCTTTGTTGCAGGACTATTGATATGGAACGTTCTTTGCATGTGTATGGCAGTGGCACACCAAAATTTTGTATTTGATTTTTATATGGCAATGCAATGCTTTGCCATATTTTGTAAAAGCATCATATATGACAGTGGTTTGCCACACTCTTGTACATGCTTCATTTATGAAATATATAACTCTTTTTGTACATGGTTCATGGTTCATGGTTCATGATTCATTCTGATTATCTCTTTTGTGTCCAATAATATTCTATTTTATGAAATCATGTTTCAATTGACATTAGAGTACACATCACATGTACTCAGTTTTTTATGGGCAGAGTGTATTGTCTTTTGCTAAGCAACATCATGGTAATGTTATTGTAGCAAAAAAGAACACCTTATCATCATCATCTACATTCACTCCAATAGATGCAAGTGACTCACATATGCTTTTGATTTTCAGGGTATAGTCACTTATCAATATGTTCTTTTTCTCCAAGGTATGCAACTCGTTCTTGAGTTGCAATTTTCGTGCCTTTGTATTGGTCTCATACAATGTGACCAAACTATTCCAAGCCTCTTTCGGAGTCTTGGCATCTTGTATATGTCCAATCATGCTATCCTGTATGCTAACAGATAGCTAGTACATTACCTTTCGTGCTCCTTGATTCCATTCCTCATATGCTCTTACCTGATTTGCAGTCCGATTCCTTTCTGGTAAATGTAGAGCATTTTCATTCTCTCCTTCGATGTACTTCTAATAGCCTTTTTCCATCAGGAAATTCGTCATTATGAATCTCCAAGCATGAAAGTTGTTCTTCTCCAGCTTATCGCTCATAAGCTGACTCATTCCATCTGCGTTTGCCATTTCTGTAACAATTCACAACACTGCAAAACACTACAAGCAACACTTATGCTTGAACACTATCGCACTATGATATGACAGTTCGATCCCACAAAAAACACAGTTTTCGTGTATCAACAGTACACGGAATCTCTTGAAATTATGGATCTGAAATATATAAGTGTTGCCAAACATGACACACGTTACAATTTTCTAAAAATGATCTCGTTTTTTTGTGGACCCCACCTTGCGAGCTCGAAACAGTTCGAGATGGCTCCGAAACTTCGATCTGACAAAAACGAGTGATCCTAAAGGCATAAATCACAAAAATATTTTGAGGTCTTGTACCTTCATGCCGATTTTCGTAGCAAATGGAGGTCGTTTGTGAATCAGACCTTGCTGCATACTCTTCACCGTCGCCTTCTCCACAAGCTCTCTATAGCCACACTGGCTCTGATTCCATGTCACAAGGAAGGAGATAAGGAAGAGAGCTCATACACATACTCTCACTCTCAAGGAGAAGCACACACACAGATTGAGGCAAGGAAGAATGATCTACTTCTTCTTCTTCTATTACATAAAAAGGAATGTACAAGAATGACCTAAAACAATAATACAACAAGTGCAATATATAAAGATTAGTACATAAGGAAAAACCTAATGTCTGCAAATGAGTGAGTTGGCAAGGAACAAATATGCCATCACTCTCGGTAGATAAATCTAATAAAGCTCAATGAAGTATCCCTGACATATACCGGCATGACCACTATACATGTTAGAGAAATGAAAAACTGGTACGTGTCATCCTGGATCATCACATGTTGAGCTTGATATCTCAACAAATTCCCCCACCTTCTCAGCCCAACACAATGGTGTGTAATTTTCTTTAGAGATATAGTCATACTTGACAATAAAGCACAATCTTTCTAGGTACCATTTTAACTACTCTCTCATAGCATACGATGCATTCTTGAGCATGTAATATTGGCATCCTCCCTCACAAGGGCCAAACTCTTTTCGTAAAGCTTCTTCAGGGCACTTGGGTATGAACCGATCATAAAAAATAGGCAGTTGGAAAACTTCAACAACTAATTCAGGCAAGAATTTTACCTGTGGTGATAGTTGATCCTTTGTTTTCCTTACTATCTCAATGTGGCTTTTGGCATAGTAATTGAGCTTCTGGTTCTACCAGGGCAACAACACAAAGTCCTCCAATGATATTCTTTGCAACCATATAGAATTGAGCAGAGCACTGACATCGATTTCCATCTTAAAGTCAGTATGCAGATCCATTAAGGATCGTGTTAACTTACTAGCCAGTTAGGTGTCTGTGTTTCCTCATCCTCCTCCTGCAAAAGGCTATCAATGTCTTTAAAGGATGACTCTTCCTTGCACGGGCCATGGTATCCTTTCTTCTCATTTGCCCTCTCATATCTACAACGTCAGTAAGCTGAAATACTAAGGCTAAGCTGACTTTCTTACTTTTTGGCATGAAGACATACACTTCAGATACACGAATCGACACCAAACATGTTGGTGCAACAAGTGTTCGTAAAATGCGAACACTTGCTGTTGCACCCATGAGGCGAACCCTCCATGGTGTAAAGAGTTAGAAGAAAAATCCGCGTAATAATTTAAACTTAGCCCACTCCCTGAGGATATTATTTAAAATACTTGTCCGCCCTTCTTTTTTCGTTGAAAAAATTCGGAGTGTGTAAAATCTTATTGAGCATATTCCGATGCACAAACATATACCTATTCTTCCAGAGCGAATCAAAAATCTGATTAAGTAACATCTGACTGTATGAACTCCGACGAAGCAAAATCCGACTATTGAAACATTGAACCTCCAACTAGCACATGAAAACCGTTGTATTCTCAAGAAAGCACTTAACGTAATCTTGGACCAACAACTATCAAGAAAACATGCCACCACCGAACAAAATGAAGATAAATAGGCCTTCTTAACTTTATGATTACTAATGTTTGCTGATCTGATTATCACAATTAAGCATCACCTTCACCAAATTAGCTGACAACCAATCCATATGTGGAGGTTTCCCTTGAAATTTCTTCATATGAAATCCATTAATAAGTTTTTCCATCATTGTACCAAATACATTTGCTACTAGAAAAATCCCTTGTCCTAAATCTTGCACAATCTGATATGGACCTTTATATCTTTGTGGTCCTAACTTAGAATTATACACCATGATCTAATCTTCGACCTGAAATATCTTAAATTTGACATTCATCTTAACCCAAGCTTGTCTCCTTCTTTGGATCACCTTCATTATATATGCACTATTTAAATGGTCCTCCTCCAATTGTAGAAGATACTTACTCCTATGCTTGACTGATAACTCTAGAGACATCTTTTCTGCTGTTACGTGCAAAACTGGAACCACAAACTCCATTGGAAGCAATGCTTCTAAACCATACACCAATCTGAATGGTGTCATTTCAGTGGTTATCTTAAAAGCTATTCGGAATGACCACAATGCTGAATCTAGTAACAAATCCCAATTTTTATGATTGTCATGACCAATTTTTTAACAATCCTTAGTAAAGTTTTATTGGTGCTTTTCACTTGACCATTTGCCTATGGATGATAAACTATAGACTTTTTGTACATAATCAAATGTGTTCTTGTTAATTCAAAAATGACTTCATTGAGAAAATGAGCTCCTCTATCACTCACCAATTCTACGAGGCAACCAAATCTGGTCATAATGTTGTGGTAGAGAAACTTTTCTACACTAGCAGCCCTATTATCTTTAAGTGCTACTGCTTCCACCCATTTTGTACAATAGTCCGTTGCCACTAAAATATACCTATTTCCATGCTAAGTAATCAACTTAATGGGACCAACAAAATCTATCCCACATTTTTTAAATGGATCTAATGACAAAACTAGATGATTTAACATTCTATCCGAATTATTTGGTTGACTTGTTTTTTGACAAATCACACACCTTTTGGCAAATTAATGAGCACCCTTTAATACTGTAGGCCACCATAACCAAGCTTGTAGGATCTTTTTACCTGTAATAACCCCTAATAGATGTCCTCTTGCTGCTCCTGAATGTGCTTCTTGCAAAACAGCTCATTGCTCAAAATCGGGCATACATCTTCTAATTATCTGATCCATCCCTTTTTTATATAATGGACTTGCTATCACCAAATATGGCCTACTTTTCAAAGCAAACTTCTTTCTCTGATTAGGTGTAAACTGTTCAGGCAATACTCCATCTGTTAGGAATGCTAACAACTGTTCATACCAAGAATCAGAGTCAACAATCTGAGCATTAAAAAATTCAACATCCAGAAACTCATCATTCACCCCTACTGGTGCTTCTCCTAACTCTAACCTACTGAAATAATAAGCCATGCCATGCTCTTTGTAGCCTAGATTATGAAAACAAATTCCTATAATAAAAACATCCATCTTGCCAATCTTCCCGTCAATAGAGGCTTCTTGATAAGATACACTAAAGCCTGATGATCTACATGAAAAACTACTTTATTACCCAAAAAATAATGCCTGAATTTATTCAGAGTGTATACAATTGCCAATGCCTCACGTTCAGTAACCGGATAATTTCTTTCTGCTGAAGACAACACCCTACTAGCATAATAAATTGTTCTATACTATCCTTTTCCTTTTTGCTGCATCAACACTGTTCCTACTACTACATCTAATGCATCTACAAATATGTGAAAAGGTTATATATATATATATATATATATATATATATATATATATATATATATATATATATATATATATATATATATATATATATATATATATATATATATATATATATATATATATATATATATATATATATATATATAAGCAATCCGATGGCTACAAAATTGGAGCTATTGAAACCATCTTTTTTAATAATTGAAAAGCCTTCTCTTGAGCTTCAGCCCATACAAAGGGAACATCTTTCTTTGTTAGATGTGCCAAAGGCCCCAAATTCTGTAATAAATGTTGTTTTGTGTTGATCCTCTTCAGCAACATGAATCTGATTATAGCCAAAAAATCCATCTAGAAAGCTATACATTTCATGTCTATCTACTGCATCCAACACCGCATCACAAAATGGCATTGGGAAAGGATCTCTAATTATAGCCGCATTTAATTTTCTATAATCCACAAAAATCCTCAACTTCCCATTCTTTTTTGTAACAACAATAATGGGAGATAACCATGCCACTTGATTAAGCAGTTTAATGAATCCAACTGCCAATAACTTGTCAATTTCCTCCTTAATCTGTTTTGCAAAATTGGGATTCATTTGGTACCTTTGCTGTGCAACCGAAACTGCATCTATTTTCAAATTAATCCTATGTTGATGTAAATCTGGGTCTATGCCTTTCACTTGTGAATAATTCCAAGAAAATACGTCAATATACTCCTTTAACAAAGAACTTAGATCTTCCAAGAACAGACCTTCCACTTCTTTACTTACTCTCTCCATTTTTGGTTTAACATCAGTCCCTAGATTGATTTCCTGAAGTTCATCTTCCTTCACCCTTACCCTACATACTTTTGTTCATATATTTTTTAAGCCAAATTTATCACCTCCTTTTCTTCGTGATCCAATTTCAGCTGAGTCAGAATTTTTAGATTCTGCTCAATCAACTGTCTCAGCTTTGTTCCTTCCATTGTATCACCTACTGCTAGTTCATTACTATTTTCGAACAATTCCTCCTGTTTTGATAGCACGCCTTCCACATCTACTTCCAATATTGGAACCACAATTGGATTTGCCTTCAAAAATTCTTCCTCTTTATCATCTTCTATCTTCTCCTCTAGACTAATGGTTTGAGCCATCAGAGGTTTTTCTCTTATGGACATATTCCTTCTTCCTTTCATTGGTATTGTGACCTGCTTTTTACCCTTTGTGATAACAACCACGTTTAAACCCCAATCTTGATTTACCTTGGCCAACCTAAACCATGGTCTCCCTAACAACATCTCATACGGATAGGTAGATTCAGACATTCAAATTACCATAAAATGAACCATAAATGACAACCCTACAATTACTATCTGCTGCTGCTTTAGAATACCCAAGGGTTGAACTCGTGTCTGGTCTGCCATCTTAACTTGACAAGGTGCTGGAGCTAGAGCCCCATTCCCCATTTCCTTAAGTATGTGTTAAGGTAATATATTCACTCCTAAACCACCATCCAACAAAACTTCATCAAATCTTCTTTGCTTATACTATGCCTGAATTACTGATACTACAAAGTCCACATCCACTGGATCAATACATTGAAGGTATCTGTGTAGATGTTGGTTCTAATCGTTACCCAACCAGTCTTTTCAATATTTTTTCTCTAAAATTTGGTACTAAGGATAAAAACTAATCCAAGGATAACTGTAAAGGAGAGCCAATAATTACCTCAAACCAGTCATTGTCCAACTCTTGCTGAGTCTTCATCCCATCGTCTTTCTTTGTTTTATGAATGGGCATTAAGTCCCCATCATCCTGCAATAAAATCTGACTTTTATCTTGCTTTTGCTGATCCTGCTGGATCTGTTTCTGTACTTGTTCCCAGATCTGATTATCCAAGAACTTGCAATTGGAACTACTCTGACGTTTGCCCAAGTATTGGCAAGAAAATTTCTTTTGGGAATTATTCACTCAGGTTCCATTTATCCAATGGAAAATTGTGAAAAGAGTAAGTTGTTCCAAGTCTGAACAGACTGAAGAAATTCCAAGAATGTAGTCTGCAACCGTGAAGACGATACTTAAGTCTGTGGAAGGTAAAACATAATGTTTACCTATCCTTAAAGGGATTTTTGGTACAAATCCAAAAAGCATGAGCGGATGCTTGGACTTATGCAGTAGAGAGATTCTTGTAAAGTCTAGGCTGGGGTAGGTACCTAAAGCATCAAAAAGAAAGGAATCTAAAGATAAGAAGTCAAAAGCTCTTGTTGCTACAAAATTGGTCAAGAATAACCAATTGGACTTGAATTTGAGAAATTCAAGAACTTGGAATTATACTAGTTTTCATTTGAAAACCCGAGCAAAAGAAGAGTTGATATTCTATCAAGAGGTTTTCAAGTTTCCAAGGCAAAGCACATGATTTTGAGATGATCATGTGAAGGAATCAAAACCTAGAATATCAAGTTAGAGATAATGCTTGAAACTTCAAAAAATTTTGGTAAAGAGTTGAAGTAAAAAGGTACTCTATCAAGAGATGTTTAGACTTTAGGATAAGTATCACCCACACATTAATGTGAATATAAAATAGGGTGGTATGGGACACCAGATTTTATACTCAGATTGATGTAGGAAAGATGGTATGGGACATCGGACCGTGGGATGATAATTATCTTTAAGTCCTAGATTCGATCTTGAAGTCAGACCTGATCCTCAAGGAAATGCGAACTTCAAAGAAGAAGTTTAATCTCAAGGAGGATAAAAGCATGATCTAAAGATACTTCAAGATGAATTATATGAAGTAAGTAACTTCCAAGATGTTATTTTTCAAAAACGACAAAAGATTTGTTCTTATTCTGGAACACTTCAAGCTTAAGTGTCGTCGGTCAAAAATATTTGATTAATTTTAGGAAGAGTGAGACTTTGACTTTGAACTGATTCTTCAACTAAGGATAGGTTGACTAAGTTAAGCACCAAGTTCCTAGTGTAACTTGGAAAATTCAATCTTTTGATTAAAAGGAATGCACAAGAATTACATTCCCAGTAAGGAATCATAAAGATTGAATACAAACATGAGCTTAGTCTCAAGTGAAGCATTATTTGAGTAAAAAACTCATCAATAGAACCTCAGTGGGTTGACACACTGATGTTGGTTACCACACTAGTATCTTGTGGTTGGATGATCTTATAGATTTACTCTATGAATATTTTTAAGAATCAAGTCTCTTTCTATTAAAAATAGATAGAATGCTTCAATATCTTGTTGAAACAGATCTTTGGGGAGTTAAAGTGTTGAGTCACCTAGACTTTGACTCATAAAAAGCTTATGTATCTTTGAAGCTTGAATTGGTTGTATAGAGTTTTAGTTCTTTCTTCTTGCTTTCTGAATCTTTTGGATTTGAATCAGATACGATATCTGCTTCTTTTCACAAAAGTCAAGGGTTAGCCGATTAGAAGTAGCTAACTAAATTAAACTTCCTAGATAGATGTTCTGAACAGAAAGCTTTTCAATCTTCAAAAGATAATAAGTCTAAGTGGGCTTAATTATTTGAGATTGCTTCAAGTTATAGCATAATGTAAGACAAAAGTTACACAATATAACACAAGATCAGTAGCAGAGAAGATTACGGATATAGGAAAATCTCATAAATTTTCTACTAACAACAAGTACAAAGATGATGGCGTCCACTCATGCGCTCTCAAGGTAGAGCTCAAATGGTGATCTAGACAACTCTAGATAGGGAGATACAAGGTAGAGGTATGCTGGCTCAATTCGATGTCTCAGGTAGTGCAGAAGTCATGTATATATAGGATCATGGGTGGCCTTCCGTGGACGGCTATACATGGTCCATAGAGCGTGGGCACCGCCCGCATAATTTCCATACATGGCTTAGGCCGGTTGAACAGACCTAGCAAATATAAATGATTTTTGACTCTGATAGGGAATATTCCATGGAATATTTCATTTACCATTGCGCCGGGGGTGCTACCCCCAGACCCCCAGCAGGGGCGCGCTAGCCCCATGTGTGAAGAGATGGATAGGTATGTGCTTGAAGATGAAGAGGTGTTGCAAAATCCTTGATCTACACCAGCCAAATGAACTTTAGGAGTATATGGTGGGCCTTTTTAGCTTGCCAATGGATGTATTAGACACCCTATGTACCTTGGAAGATCACTCTCAAAAATGATAGATCAAAACAGATAAGTTGGAGTTAGCTCAGAGGTGAAGAACTTGCTATTTTGGTTCATACACCTGTCTAGTGTTTTGCATAATTCTCTAAGCACAACAACAATTAGCTTAATTCCTTTTGAGGAAGTTTAGTTAACTTAAAGAGCTAACTTTCAAGAGTAATCTCATAAAAAATAGTGAACCACACACTGAGAATGATGTTTAACTGAGAAAACTGAGAGATATGGCAGTGAGTAGTACAGTTCACAAGAACATGGAAGTATGAACTCAAATGATCATCAAAATTAAAGTATATTGATTTTACAATATAATGGACTTACTGATACATATGTGTGCCTTAGAATCACACCTTGATATGGCATAAATCTCATCTCTTCTAGGTCTTCTCTGAGGTCTCTCTAACCACGACTAAAGCTTCCATTTATTTATAGTTGAGCTTGGGAGGCTAACTTACCTCAATCACTCTCCAATCAATTAGTGATTGATTTGAGTCTCTATCTACCACAAATCACGAATTTTGTGGCTCCTCTTTCCCTTTTTGATCAAGTGGACTCAACCACTTAAGATTCTTTCACTTTTACATTAAGTAAAGTCTTCAAAAGTTATAAGAGGTAGTTCACAAGTGAACTTTACATTGTCTTCATTTTAAGGCTTCTTCTTTGAATTTGTGGGACTCAAGCCAATACTTAGGCTTGTCATAGACTTGCTCCAACAGCTCCCCCTCAAGCCAAGTATGCTTGAGGTCTTCAATCTTCCAAGATTACCTGCAAACCAATCATGGCTTTGAATTTGCAAAGCTTTGTACCATACAATGCTTTGGTTAGAATATCTGCACATTGTTGATAAGTGGATACATATGATATTTGAATTTCCTTGCTCACAATCTTCTCTCTTACATAGTGATAATGAACTTTAATATGTTTAGTCCTTGCATGAAAAATTGGATTAGCAGCTAAGTGAATAGAACTCATATTGTCACCAAAAATAGTTGGAGTTCCAAACTCCAATAGAAGATCTTTGAATAATGTCTTCATCCACATAGCTTCTTGTGTAGCTATGGCAAGACCTTTGTATTCAGCTTCAGTAGAAGAGAGGGCAACTGTGGGTTGCTTCTTGGATGACCATGAAACAAGATTTGAACCTGCAAAGGTAAGATAACCTGAAGTGCTCCTTCTATCTTCCTTGGATCCAGCCCAATCTGCATCAGAAAATAGCTTCAACCTTGAATCAGATACATAAGGATAATAAAGTCCTTCATTTATGGTTCCTTTGAGATATTTGAGTATCCTCTTAGAAGCATCCATGTGTGGTTTCCTTGGTGTGTGCATGAATTGACTTAGCACACTCACACTATAGCATATATCTACCCTTGTCAATGTGGCATAGATGAGACTACTCACAAGGCTTTGATATGATGTGATGTCCTCTATGAGTTCATCTTCATATGAGCTCAATTTATGGTTGACCTCCATTGGAGTACCTGCAATTTTACGATCCTCCATCTTGAATTTTGCTAACATATACTTGATATACTTCCTTTGAGTGAGAAATAAACCATGATCTTTGTAGACAACTTCCAAACCTAGGAAGTAGGTAAGTGATCCTAAATCACTTATCTTGAATTCTTCTCTCATCTGATCTTTGATCTTCTTCATACCATCTGCATCATTCCCTGTCAATATAATATCATCTACATATACACATAAGTAGATGACCTCAGAATTACTCTTTTTGATAAAGATTGAAGGATCTGCCTTGCTTGGTTGAAAGCCTTTGTCCTGCAAGAATGAAACAAGCCTGAAATTCCAAGCTCTTGGAGCTTGCTTGAGACCATACAATGCTTTGTTAAGTTTACACACATAATCAGGATAAAACTGATTCTCAAAACCAAGTGGTTGTGTGTAGCTCAAGCGTAAGCACCACCTCCTTTACTTGTCAATCCGCGGAGACGTGAGGACCGGTATGAAGACCACGAGCAAGTGAAGGCACAAGTGCGTGAGTGAAAGCACACAAACATGCACACACGTACACACACACGCGCACAAAGTAAGATCAAAGAGAGGAACAATGGAAAGCTTAGATTGCAAAAGAGTTCTCTTACAAAAGTTCTATTCTCTAACAAGCTAACCTCAAAAATGAGCTCTCTAGCTCTTTTTATAGTTTTTTGACTAGTTTTGGCCCTGTCCAGACCTAGTGTCCGGCCTAGTTAAAAATTAGGTTCCAGGGCTTATTTGAGGGCTCAAACGAAGTCTAAAAATTATGAAAATTGGTACGATGGTACTTCTAATACTCCTCAAGCTCGAGGACTCCTCGGCTTGAACAAAATGGAGTTACTAAAAATAGATAATGGTATTTACAATGGTTTTTAGTGATGAAAATCACTATTTTTGTAGGGGATTCTTCTGAAAATTTGACATACACTTCTTGGAGCTCCCTACTTGCTCCCTTTCCTTGTATGTCCACCTTTTGATGTGCTTCCATGATTTGTCCTTGAATTTGAGCTTCAACACTCCCCCCCTTCTCGAGTCTGTCGTCCCTGACAGACCCTCGTTGGAAGGGCTGTTCTATGTAGTGCTTTGAGAGGTGGTGTCCATCCGTTTGTATGAGCTGGTTCCTTGGATTCCAGTAAGAATGTGTCGTTGTGAGCTTTCAAAACTGCAAGTTGCTCAAAAGAGGTTGACAAGAGTGATTTGGAGCAACTACTGGCTTCAATTTGCTTCCGAGATATGGATGTTGTTCCCATGACGTCAGCTAGCTCTTCCAAAGATGATGTTGAGAGCAGTCATGCCAACTACTCATAACCCATAATGAATGATGGGTAAGTGTGTTCGTGCCTGGGTTGAACAAAGAATGTGCCTTGTGCACGGCCTTGTAATGTAGCCCTACGCATGCTTACTTGGAAAATGCATTGGAAGAAGTATGGTGCAAAAATTGCGGGTCTTGAGCTAAGTGCTCAAGGGTATGCTGACGAAGAGGTTTCCTAAACTATCATGGTTATGGTGTTTCCAGAGTAAAGATACTTACCATGGGGAAGGTTGATGGATGTTTGTCTCTTCGTGTTGTACACTCGGCCTTTGGGATGGAACCTTGTTGATGAATGTCCATGTTGATTGTCCACTGATGAGATCTTTTGAGTGGTGGATCCCCTCTCCTCTTTTCAAAGCAACATTTGTCACTGACAATGTGCATTTATGAGCTTGGGCTCACGCACGTTCACTTCCCTATATTGACACTCAGAGGAATATTGGACACGTGCCGGTTTCTAAAAGATTACCATGCTGGTTGACATAGACCATTCACCAGTGCTACTGTTCCATACTGGTTCAGGAAATACTGAGACTTGAATTGCTTTATATTCCTTGGCAAGCAACATCGGGTAACTACACCAAGCTGAGTTTCACATATTCTCTTTAGCTCACCATATGCAGGAGTCTTCTCCTCCAGAACTACCTTGTGCAGATATCTCCTTGGATGCTCTAGTACATGAAGTAGTTAAGCATCACGCAAGTTGCGGACCTTCAAGCTCTTCATTCCTACCATGGTAAGAGAACATCATAGTTGTAGATGCCATGTTCATGCCAAATGCTTGTCATCTACCAGATAAGGCAGCAATAATCTCACTGCTGGCCGAGACACACTTCTATCCAAATTGATAAATGCCTAGTAATCAACAGTTCCACCTTCAACTAAGCATGACCCATTCATGTTTCATAAGCCAAACCTGGGAACAAGCTCTCTCCCACTTTTCTTTCTCCCTTTTTTTTTTTTTTTTTTTTTTGAACAGGATATCACAAAACAAGAACACAAAAGTTAGTATCAATAGAAATGTTTGACATATGTCACTGTGCTCTTGTGCATGGGATTCTCAAGTGTGTCTATGCACGACCGTGTAATGTGGCCCTATATTAATGCATACTTTGGAAATGCATGACCTGAATGGTGTAAAAGACAGGGTTGTGCAAGGAGCACATGGTTGTTGCTCGTTCGAGGCTTTCGATGTTCTTTGCGGAGGTTGATGCCGACCTTGGTGGAGGTATCCATTGAGTCTCAAACTGATGTAATCCTCCTTATAGGATTCCATTTTAGAACAGTATTTGGCACTGTAGAGATCACTTCAGGCGTCTTCCTCTTTGGATGCGTTCTGAACGGTGGTATCCAGTGTGGTTGGCGCTTTGGTTCGATGGAGGTTGCTTGTACTTTTGGCTTCCAAACCCATATCCTTTTTGCACGTCTTCCTACTTTTCTTGAAGAGCTGATTTGATCTTCTTTCGGTCTCTGTACGTGGTTCTTACCCTCTTCTCTTTTTGGCTTCTTGGGTGAGACCTTTCGCATGTGGGAGAACATAGGTTGTTGTGGATGTAAGAGCTTCTTAGGTACCCACATCTGTAATTGCCCTTGTTGAGCTGCAGCTAACTTCTTAGGCACCCAAACTTGTTGGATACCTTGTGATTGAGCTTGTCTGAGCTGCTTCCTTCGTCTTCTGGCCTGGTTGGTGTGCATGGGTGGGATTTGTGGGGGCAAGGCTGGTGGTTGCTCTCCTTTGCGTACCCATATCTGCTTCATGCTCGGAACTGCTTTTTTATCGAATGGTGTCTTTCTATTTGATGTAGCAGTTGTCGTGAACGGTTGTGTTTGCTTGTGTGGTGGACTCACTACTGTGGCTACTTGATTCTTTGGAGAAGAAGAAAGATCCACCCGCCTTCGAACCTGGTCTTCCACGATTGACTCCTTCTGCATCATAGAGCTTTTGACACATACAACAAGACAAGTGGTTCTGTAAGGTTCTCATCTTGACATACTAGCGTTTTGACTTTCATTGGAACATCTTGAAGGTAGATGGGAAGTTCCACCTCGCCCAAACAAGGGGTTTCCACACCTCCCAATCCTATGAGATAAGCTTCTATGGGATTGATGTTCAACCCCAAGTCTTGGCAGTAGGAAAGTCTAACTGCACTACTTGCTGCACCTGAGTCAATCAATGCTTTCACCGTCCTTGCACCCTTCCCTTGTCCTATCTCTATGGTCACAAAGGGTCTTCGGTCAATGACCTGAGAAGTCGCAATGCCTGACTTTTGACACATATCCATGTGATACTTTGGGGCTTTTGAGTTGACATCTAGGCCTAATCGCCTTAACTTATTTCGCCTAATACGCTCTCTGGCCTCTACCTGTGCTTCTTCTCTCACTCTTAACTCTTCTTCTTTTCGCTTCTTAGCAGTGTTGAGTCTCATTAGCATATCCTCAGTAAGAGGTTCTTGATATAACTTGACTCTGCAGCCACTAATATAGTTTGGCAAGATATCTCCTTCTAGAGTGGCCAACTGAACTGCACCACTAGTGGAAATTCTATTAATGATCATGGGTCCATATCCTCTTTTTTCCAACTTACGGGCATGTTGTTTTAGTGTGTATACCAACACTAGATCTCCCTCTTTCAATCCCTTATCCTTGATGTGTGCATCAAAGTATGCCTTTTGCCTCTTCTTTGCAGCGTAGATGCCTGCTGCCGCTCGTAGCCTCGTTTCACCCAAGCGTTCGAGATCAAAGATCCTAGAGGACAATTCATGCCCATTCCACTCATACTCTTGTGCTACTTTTAAGGCAGGGATTAAGAAATCTAATGGTAGCACAGCGTTCTGTCCGAAGACCATCTGAAATGGGGTGGCGTTGAGTACCGTTTTGTAGGCAACTCGATAAGCCCAAACAGCATGATGAAGTTGTTTGTCCCAATCAGAGCGTTTATTATTTACCAATTTTGTCAATACGTTACAGAGGATCTTATTGGTACTCTCGGCTTGTCCGTTGGCTTGTGGATGATAGGGGGCGGATTTCTTATGTATCACCAAGAATTCTTGGAGAAGATTTTCAATGACTTCATTCAAGAAGTGTGTGCCTCTATCGCTCACCAACTCTATTGGTAGTCCATATCTCGTGAACACATTCTCGAATAAGAACTTAGCCGTAGTTTGAGCATCATTCTTTGTTGTGGCTTTGACTTCTACCCACTTTGTAAGGTAATCTGTGGCTACAATGATGTACTCTGCATGGGAGTTTCTAGCTGGGGGGTTAATAGGACCTATGAAGTCTATCCCCCACTTCGAAAATGCACGTCCTCCCATCATTGGCCTCAAGGGCATCTCATCTTTTCTGACTGGATATTGTGCACGTTGGCATGTGTCACATTTCTTCACATAGGTATGTGCATCCATATGAAGAGTGGGCCACCAAAGTCTTGAGAATAGAATGGTCTTGATCACTCGGTCACGACCAAAATGTCCACCTGCAACACCGCTGTGTGCAGTTTCTAAGACTTTCAAATAATCTGATTCGTGAACGCACAGTCTTAAGTAACCATCTTTGCCTCTTCGGTATAGGTTGTCTCCTACTAGGGCATAGCCTTGAGCCTCTTGCTCCATGCTTCTTCTTCTTGCTAGACTAGCCTCTTTGGGTAATCTTCCCGATCTCATAAACTCTACCAATGGAGCACTCCAATCTGGAATTAATGACACTTGATAAAGGGTCGCATGCTCCACTGGGGGTCTCTCTCTGCACCTTGGACAATTCTTAATCCACTCATGTATTTCTTTGTCCATGCTAGGCCAATACACTCCTAAACGCTTTAGATTCTGCAATGTTCGTTGTTTAGAATAGTGATTTCCTAGCAATCCTTCATGAGCTTGCTGCAACCAACTATTATGTTCATCATCCTCGACACAACAAGCTAATACGCCCTCCGTATCTTGTTTGTACATGCTTCCTGCTAATATGTGATATTTTTGTGATTTTACAATTTCTTCTTGTGATGTTTTCACATTCTTATTTGCAGGGCCAAAGGTTAGGACTGGTACCAACTTATTTGCCCATTTAGGAACAACTTCTAAATTGAACAGATAAGCATCGGGTAATTCGTCAGACACTCCTTGCGGTGATTCTCCTGAAGTGATGCGAGAAAGGTGATCTGCCCGAAGGTGGGTTCTCCCTTTCCTGACAACAACTTCAAAGTCATATTCCATTAGTAAGAGGAACCATCGTACTAAGCGTCCAGTATTGCAAGGTTTATTGACCAAATATAACAAAGCTTGATGATCAGTGAAAAACTTGAACTTGTTGGCCAATAAATAGTGTCTAAACTTCTTCACAGCATATACCATGCCTAAGCCCTCTCGCTCAGTTGTGGTATAGTTCCGTTCAGCTGTAGTGAGCTGTCTACTAGCATATGCTATGGGCAAAGCTAAGTTTCCTTCACTTGTGGGTTGTGCTAGCACACATCCTATGGCATGATTGGATGCATCCACATGGACATGGAATGGTTTATTCCAATCAGGAGTGGTGAGTATTGGTGCCGTGCACAAACGTTTCTTCAGTTCATTGAAAGAATTCTCGCATTCATCGTTCCACTCAAAATTAGACAACAAGGCATAAAGAGGTTTAGCTATGATCGCATACATGTGGATAAACCTGCGGTAATATCCACAATGGCCCATAAAGGCTTGTACCTCTTTAACATTCCTTGGCCTTGGTAGCTCTGCTATGGCTCGTACCTTATCTTCATCTGTTGAGATTCCATTCTTAGAAACAATATGGCCTAAGATTTTACCTTGACGCACCATAAACACACACTTTTCTGGGTTTAGACACACTCGATATTCTCTACACTTGTTGAAAATTTGTCTGAGCTCAGGGATGTGAACCCTTCTTTCTTGGGAATGAGCACATAAATCATCCACATACACTTCTAAGCTCTTTCGCAGGAACTCTTTGAAGACATGACACATGAGCCTTTGGAATGTTGCAGGTGCATTGGTGAGCCCAAATGGCATCACACGAAATGCAAAGATTCCCCATCTGTAGCAAAAGCTGTTTTGTGTTGATCTTCTGGGGCAATGGCTACTTGATTGTAACCTGAAAATCCATCAAGGAAGCTATAAACTTCTTTGCCTGCAACACACTCCAAAAGGTGTTCTGTGATTGGAAGTGGATAACTATCTCTAATCGTAGCGGCGTTAACTTTTTTAAGGTTAATACACACTCGCAACTTCCCGTTCTTCTTTGGTACCACAACAATGGGGGACACCCATTCGGTATGCTCAATCTCATAGATGAATCCGGCTTCAATCAACCTATCAATTTCTTCTTTTATTTTTGCTGCATAGGTATCATTATATGTGTAGGGCTTCTGTTTGGTGGGCTTAGCATCAGCAGTCATAGGGATAGTATGAGAGCAAATTCTTGGATCTACCCCTTTCAAGTCTCTATAGTGCCATGCAAACACATCCCTATATTCCCTTAATAGAGCTATGAGCTCCATTTCTTCTCTTGCGCTTAGGTCATCTCCTATATATGTGCATCTCTCTTCGTTTTCTTCAATGGTCACTACAATCTTCTTGGTCTTTTCTTTATTATCATATGATTCTCCTATGATGGCCTCTCTCTTAGGCATTCGTACCAAAATTTTGCGGTCGTCAACTTCATATTTCTTGAAGTTTTCTGGTACTTCAAACAATGATTCCTCCTCTTCTTGTTTCACTGCTTTTCTTTTCTTTTTCTTTTGACTACTCTCACTTCCATCCTTTGAGTTTACTGTTTTAATACTTGTGAGAGGTTCTTCTTCTTTCTGGGTGAACACTCCTATATCTTCTAGATAGTGTTGCTCTGAGTTAAAGCAACTATCCATCACAATAGACTCCAGATCATCGTCATTCTCTTCTTCTTCTAAGACATCACTAGGGTCACATTCTTCTAGCAAGGGTTGACACATGAAAACTGAGATATCATAACCCTCCTCATCACAATGAGGTGTCCACTGTTCCTCATTGACAGCAATGTCCATGGTGGCTAAGATTTCTGGCCAGCCATGAGGCTCAAACTCCTCATCTGGAAAGATCATCGGTGTGTAGGCTGGGTCTCTAACTGGTCTATCTCCTAGCGAAGTTCCTTCTTCTCTTGCCTTTAACCGTTTTTCCTCTTCCTTTGCGACCTTGCACATCCACAAATGAGTATCTTCATGCAGCCATGATGGATCAGGTGAACTTTCAGAATGCACAGAGATGGAATCTTCTTTCGCTTTGTGGATAGAATTCCACTGTAGGGTTGGTACATCTCTGAAGGTGTAATCCTTCAAATTGACCTTGGTGGTGACCCCTAAGTGCTGTAAGTACAAGGAATTAGTTCCCCAATCTTGTACTATTTGCAATTGTCGTAGGAAGGGTCTTCCTAGGATCATCTCATAGACATTATTTTTCTCAAAGTCACATATAGCAAATGTGTGCTCAAACTCTACACCACAAGTGGTTAGAGTGATCCCTTCTAGCAATCCTAGAGGTCTTTCAAAATGACCATCAGCCATTTGAAGCTTCATTCTAGTTGGTTTTAATGTGGGCTTGCCCCATTGCTTCCACAAGGAGGTGGTCGCAATAGCAACACCAGCACCTGAATCTATGATTGCTTTTGTTGTGTAACCTTGGTAGGTGATTGGAAGATAAGTATTACCTTCTTCACCCTCACACATGTCCCCTATTTTGTCTAGAGGTATCTCTGGTACACTTTGCTTGGAGCCTGCTTTTGGCATGTTGGAATCAAGTTCTGGAACCTGATCCTTCACATGATTCCAAAGCTCAGGTTTTGCTTTGAGCAGCTCTTCTATAGTGAGATGACACTGAACCTTAGTGTTCTTCGCGACATCCGTGTTCCTTGGAACCACTGAGTCTTCATTTCTTACTAGTATTGTGGGAGCTCTAATCTGGAGAGATTCAGATTCCCATGGGCCTGGAAATTGAGGCAGTTCTTCTAAGGTATTAGATTCAAAATCTAACCTTTCGTCTTCTTGTTGTTCTGCTTCATCTCCGTAAATAGATGGAATGTCTTGGGGAAACTGATCATGAAGATCATCAATCTCAGGAATAGGAGGGGAATTACCCTTCTCCTTGGCCCATTTCTCTTCTTGTATTTCCCGCAAGAACTCTTGAGAGTATTGTTGAATTGAAGGTGGTATTCCAACATCTGTGGAATTAGGAACATAAGCCCCCATTGGTGGTGAGCTTCCTCTTTCCATAACTGGTTGAGCCTGTGGAGGTAAAGAGACTTGTGGTTTGTTTACCAACTGCTCTAATCTTTCTAGTAACCCTTGGAAATGCAAATCTGGTTTGACAGAGTTTGTCTGATTGAACTTTTGACTAGTCTCAAGTATAGCTTGAGCTTGTTCTACCATTTTCATGCACATTTTCATTCGTTCAATCTCTAAATCCGCTCTAGGGTAACTCTTGTCTAGATTTGCAGCTGTAGGCCCTTCTTGAAGTCGAGCCTCGTAGGCTTTGAACATCATGTCCAAGCCTTCTGGGGTTGGATCTGCAAGAACAGACCCTGGTTGCGGTCTATTTACAATGGGTGGTGGGGTGGGATGAGGTGGAGTGGATGGAGTTTCAGCATGCGAGGGGCTTTGAGATGCAATGTCCTCTATTTTTGTTTTCGCTTCTTTTAAGCTTTCTTCTAGTTCCGATAACTTTTTATTCCACTTGCGATTGGCCTTCTCTCGTGTATCCTTCCATGTTCTTGTTTTCCTCTTACTAGGCTCTCCCGATTCACTCGACTCTGATTGTTCTACTGGTTTATCCTGTTTTAAGGCTTGTGCTCTAGTGACAGCTTGTATAGGAGCCACATTGCTACTACTTGAACTTGAATCTGCCACTAAGCCTACCACATTAATGGGTGTAATCTTGGGTGCACTGGAGGGGTTTCTTGGACAATCTCTGGGGAGATGGTCTTTGCCACAATCAGGACAAAAAGCCTGTATTGTGATAGCCTGTCCTTGACTCGGAGATGGTGGGTGGGGACAGTCACGAATGAAATGGTCACCATGACATCTGAAACAAGATCCTCTAGGGGCTTGTGGTCTCATTTGTCTCAACTGGGGCCTAGGGTTAGGATGTGTGTACATGACATTGGAGTATTCTGGCTCCCAATTTTGCTCCATAGGCGGTGCCTCATATTGATACGAGTAAATCTCACTATGTTCAGGTGACTCTGTGTAATAAGCATGTGGACTACCTTCATGGGAGTAGTCTGAACTATGAGCGTGAGAGTCATTATCTGGTATCAATGGGGTTAATGGCACCAAAGCTCTATTTGGATTTTCCTCTCCCACAGCATATTTGACTGGAATCACGTTGGCTGGAGCTGGTGGTTGGTTTCCCAAGACAGGTTGTGGCCTATGTGGTACCTGATATTGCTGTTGTGGTCTATAATATGGCTGTTGGTATTGGTTCTGATACCTACCTTGTGGGTAAGATTGCTGATAATTCTGTCTAACAGCCTGCCTATTGTAGGGACAATCTTGAGCCGTGTGGTTTGTGTATTTTCTCTCAATAGTGCAATATGGAGCATTCCTTTCTCTAATGTTTTGGTTTTGCATTGGGCATACATTAGCCATGTGGTCGCCCCCACAAGTATAACACCGATTCAATGGAGTGACTCTCTGTGTTTGTTTATTTTGGACTCCCAGCTTCTTGGCAACTTGCTCAGCTATCTCTTCTATTTCTGTGGAGATCTTTGAAGTATGACTAGTAGAACTATCCGAATCTTTGTAGAGTTTGGACAATCCTAACTCCTCACCCAGGTTATCTTCTATGTCAATGCATGTCCGCACGCACTCTTCTATGGATCTAGGCTCTTTCAAGTATACATAGGATCTTAACTTTGTGCTCAGTAAGCCATCTAAAAACAAAGCCACTTGTTTGGCTGGTGTGGGTAACTCTGGAGCAGGGCATCTTTCTAGGTACTGTCTAAACCTTCTACCTGCTAGTCGCACTGTTTCTTGGGGTCTCTGCTTGAAGCTGTGGATCAAAGATGAAGTGTTATGCCTGATACCACTCTTGGAAAATTCTACAATGAATTCGTCTAGTAGTTGACCTATATTGCGATAGTTGCGACTACTCAATGGTTGAAACCAAGCTAAGGCAGTGCCCTTAAGAGTCAGACCAAATGCCTCGTACTGGGTGAAGAAATCCTCAACCTGTTCAGCTCTTAACACTTGTTTGAACTCAGCCACATGATCATAAGGATCTCCTGACCCATCAAAATAATTCTTCATTGCCTTGATCACTTGAGTGGGTCTGAGGGTTCTTGGGTGCTCTCGGGTTCTAAGCAATGGAAATTCATGTTCATTTCTTTGTTGCCTATGTGCTTGATATCTCTCTCTTTCAGGTCTTTCATTTTCAAATCCTGACCTATTCCTGCCCACTGTGTGTGCAAAACTTACCTCCGGTCTCTCTCTAGTTCTTTCTCTCTGGGCTTCCTGAGCTTGGGATGACCCTACTCCTTGGAGGCCGTGGGAAACATTGGATCTTGGTGGAGGGAAAATCAATTCATTCTTCCAAGTATATGCATGTCTATCATGTTCTGTTACCAAGAAAATTTTCTCTGACGTGTTATCTAGGTAGACAACTTTGCCTGGTATCTCTGGATCCTTGAACTCGTAGATGATGACTATGCCCAATTGGCTAGGTTGTTCTGGCTTGAATCTCCAAAAGGCTTCCTCTGTTTCTCTATTCAAAAATAGTTCTATGCTTTTGTTGTCTTGAGGGATCCAGTCTGGAGTGATCACTCGGGTCAAAACTGACTTGCCTCTAGGAGTCTGGGGTCCTTGTCCTATATTTCCTTGTTCTAGGTCTCCTATCTCATTCTCATGAATGATATTTCCAAACTCATCGGTCCTATCTGGTTGGTTGGTAACCACATACATGGTTCCTTCCTTATCAATGTATGAACCCTCTTCGAACTTGACCACCGGGTGTTCAAGTCCAAAGGATTGATCTGGATTTTTGAGTTGGACCACTGATCGCCTCAGACCATCCTCATAGATGCGAGCACCTAATTGGTTGGTCCGAATATATTCCAACTGTGTCTTATAGGGACCTTCCGGTGTTTGTAGATGGGCAGTCCCTGAGCCACCTGCAGGTTTTCCCATGCTAAAAGACATTTCTGAATCACTTGTGTCTGAACTTAGTAAAAGATCACCACTTAGTTGTTGTGTCCAAGACTTGGATGTATGGTTGACACTAGCCTCAGAAGATCTAATGCTTTGTTTATCCTTGCCTAAGTGTCTACCAGATCTCAGGTTCATAAGCTTTAGTCAAGAGTCCAAATTTTCCCTTTGGTATGGTTCAAAATTCTTTAGAGCCCCCTTGGTTCCCTAGTCCCACCTGAGGGTCAACTTCAAATTATCCTATCTCAAAATCAACGCATTATTCTTGAAAAAAACAGTTGAGATCGTGTAGGATTTGAAACGAGCTTTCCAACAAGCTATAGAGCTCAAAAAATGGACTTTGGATGAGAAAGTTATGTCAAATCAGGCTCCTGGGGGTCAAAACAGGCAAACAGGACCTTTGGAGAAAATCGCGATTTTGTGAACTTTCTGAAAATCGCGATGCTGTGAAGTCAAAAAAATCGCGATGTTGAGCACAAAATCGTGTTTTTGAAAATCGCGATTTTGAGCAGAAAATCGTGATTTGAAAATCGCGATGTTGATCACAAAATCGTGTTTTTGAAAATCGCGATTTTGATCACAAAATCGTGTTTCTGAAAATCGTGATTTTGATCACAAAATCGTGTTTCTGAAAATCGCGATTTTGATCACAAAATCGTGTTTCTGAAAATCGCGATGTTGATCACAAAATCGTGTTTTAGAGAATCGCGATTTTGACTCAGAGAATCGTGATTCACAAAATCGTGTTTTTGACTGAAAATCGTGTTTTCGACATGAAAATCGCGATGTTGAGCACAAAATCGTGTTTTTGAAAATAGCGATTTTGAGCAAAAATTCGTGTTTTCACAGAATCGCCTTTTTCACAAAATCGTGTTTTTGGCATGAAAATCACGATTTTGTCATAGAGAATCGTGTTTTTCTCAAAATCGTATTTTTCGCTGAAAATCGTGATTTGTGAGAATCGCGATTTTGAGCAGAAAGTCGTGTTTTTCACAAAATCGTGTTTTTGCTGAAAATCATGATTGGTGAGAATCGCGATTTTGAGCAGAGAATCGTGTTTTTTGAGAATCGCGATTTTGAGCAGAGAATCGTGTTTTTTTGAGAAAAAACACAGAATCGCGATTTTTTTCAACCAACTTTTAGGCGGGAAAACTGAAAATCGTGATTTTTCAAAAAATTTTGAATTTTCACAGAATCGCGATTTTCATCACAGAATCGCGTTTTTTGGCGAATTCAAATTTATGAGCGCCGGCTATGGCGAGCTCCGTATGAGCAGAAAATCATGAAAAAAACACAGCGCTTGCTCTCCCTTGCACCTCCTAACTCCTTCCTACACAATAATGCATGAAAAATGGTATGAAAATGGTGAAAATGCACTAAAAAACAAGAAATTTCTATGAAGAAGAAGATGGAAGAAGGTGGAGATGATGATGATGATGAAGATGAAGAGGAAAAAACAGAAAATGAACTGAAATGACAGTTTTTTTTTACCTTCCAACGTCGCAAATCTACAATCTTACCATCACAACGCTCGTCCTCGAAGCACTCTTCCCGGCAACGGCGCCAAAATTTGGTGTAGCTCAAGCGTAAGCACCACCTCCTTTACTTGTCAATCCGCGGAGACGTGAGGACCGATATGAAGACCACGAGCAAGTGAAGGCACAAGTGCGTGAGTGAAAGCACACAAACATGCACACACGTACACACACACGCGCACAAAGTAAGATCAAAGAGAGGAACAATGGAAAGCTTAGATTGCAAAAGAGTTCTCTTACAAAAGTTCTATTCTCTAACAAGCTAACCTCAAAAATGAGCTCTCTAGCTCTTTTTATAGTTTTTTGACTAGTTTTGGCCCTGTCCAGACCTAGTGTCCGGCCTAGTTAAAAATTAGGTTCCAGGGCTTATTTGAGGGCTCAAACGAAGTCTAAAAATTATGAAAATTGGTACGATGGTACTTCTAATACTCCTCAAGCTCGAGGACTCCTCGGCTTGAACAAAATGGAGTTACTAAAAATAGATAATGGTATTTACAATGGTTTTTAGTGATGAAAATCACTATTTTTGTAGGGGATTCTTCTGAAAATTTGACATACACTTCTTGGAGCTCCCTACTTGCTCCCTTTCCTTGTATGTCCACCTTTTGATGTGCTTCCATGATTTGTCCTTGACTTTGAGCTTCAACATAATCAGGATAAAATTGATTCTCAAAACCAAGTGGTTGTGCCATATATACCTCTTTTGTTATCCAACCATCCAAGAATGCATTCTTTACATCTAGTTTCTTCCAATTCTTGGAAGAGGAAATACTAAGAAAAACCCTAATAGTACGCATCTTTGCCATAGGAGAGAAGGTCTCCTCATAATCAATTCCCTGAGTTTGTGCAAAGCCTTTTGCTACAAGCCTTGCCTTATACCTGTTAATGGAACCATCAAAATTCTTCTTGAGTTTATAGACCCATCTTGAGCCTATTACCTTCATGGATGAAGTCTTGGGCACCAAATCCCAAGTGTTGTTTTCCTCAAGTGCTTCAATCTCTTCCTTCATTGCATGCTTCCATTTTGATTTTGCTTTGGCCTCTTCAAAGGATGATGGCTCCTCTTGATTTATGTCCTGTGCTATGTAAAAAGAATGTTTAGTTACTAATTCACCCAACCCTCCTCGTCGATCCCATTTCCACCATCCACACAACACTTATTTGCCACTATCACACACACACACCACCTACCATTCCAATATATATGGTAGACACTACACTCACTTCCACCCCTGAACGTATGGACATTTCACCACCGACGACACCTCCCCCTCCCCCCACACTTCCACCATCCCCCATTCCCCCTCCACCAATTTCACCTACACACACATCTCCACTAGGCACAACATTCACTCTTCCCAATCCCCAATCCCCTCCTCTTGCATTTTCCATTGTACAAAATACAACTTCATCTATAGGGAATGCATTTGACACCATGCTTGCATGTGTTTCACAATTAAGGGCAGAATACAATCAACTCCAACAACATAACGAATGACTGCAAGAGCACTCGGAAGTGCTACAACATCGTCTTGCTACACTAGAAGAGGAGAATGCTCGCCTCCAAACACAATTTCAAACTTTACAAGAGGCTCATAGCATATTGGAAGTTAAGTTATAGAATGTAGACCAGGAAGCGATACAAGTCGTGGAAAGCCATTTACAGATAGAGCAAGAATGCAACTCCAAACTTTAGCGAAATATGGCCCTACTCAAGCAACACCTTGCAACTGCTCATGAAGAAAATCGACATCTCCAATTACAGAATCAGGAAAACTTAGTGGCTACCATCGAAAGCACACCCGAGGCAACGCTCAGTCCCTCCAAATTCCAAGCAGTGACCCCAAAAAACATAAAGATAATACTCGAAGATTATGCTATACTACTTGAGGCACATGACCAGTTATCAGAGGAACTGGATCAGCTAAAGCAAGAATGATAGAAAGACACGACAGCTTCCTCTCAAGCCACCGCATCCACTACTTCACTTCTCACGGACTCCGAGGCCCTAAAAGATCTCCAAAAATAGGTCATAGAATTGCAAGCACACCTTCTACAATACGAAAGACCACCTTCCCCACCTGAGGCTCCCATCGATGAAGAAATAGTTCAAATTCCTGTGGAACAGACATTTGAAGAGGACTACAAGCCGCAACCCATCCTAGGGAGATGCCAAACAGAAGAAAGCCAGGATATGTTCGAAGCACCACGACCCCCGTGGTTAAAACAGGTGGAAGAAATTGGGAGTTCTCATGAAGAGCGCACGGTGGTGCGGAATCACGCCATGAGAGTCATAAAAGACACAGTATTACAATCTAGTTATTTCAAGAACTTGTCATCTAGACGTCTCATCATATCATCAGAACCCCAATACAGGCCTTACTACGTCATTTTGGTAGATTACAATTCAAAAATACAGAGATTCACAGGAAACATTCCTTCCTTCGCAATACAGTTTCAACTAGAAGACCTTCCTCTAGAAGCACAGAAAGGTAGAATCTATCAACTGACATGGCGGCAAAAGCTTCTAGAGACATATCTTGAAATGCTCTTCACTTGGAACCACGCTCCTTTACATTTACTGTACAATCCATGCTATGGCCCCGTTCCACGACGAAGATCCTGGAGAGCATTGAACATAAAGGTACAAAATAATGTTCAATGTAAAGAGTGGCTCAATTATCCGTACATAGTGCCACCACAGGTACCCCCATCGATAGCGTACATGATGGCAACAATTCGACATTGGATGCCTTGATTGAAGCCCATGCCAGATGTGGCAACCCAAATGATGCTGAAAATTGGAAATTACGATTTGGTGTATGACATGAGCACCACCCCCAGCATTTGTGTGGCTTATGTTTGGCATGCACGCATCAAATACCTCCCCGCATGCTATAAACAAACATTTGAAGACATGTTCAGATCAGGTTTCTGGGAGTATCACTCGGAGGTCTTCACACCGAAGCCTACACACTTGCTTCATCTCTTTGCATGTGAACAAGCTATGTACTCCGAGTACTACATGACGCCACAACCCAATTTCCTAGGTGCAATGAATTGGGATGCGCTACAAGCTGATCTAGCATGAGGATTACAGATAGGAGAACACGAGCTAGCCACCAACGTTATCCAATACTACATTGACCACCCTATAGAACAGAGGTCTGTTAGGGGCGATAGACGCAAGGAAGGGGGGAGTGTTGGCATACAAGTCATAAGAAGAGCATAGCAGCACAGAGGAGGAATCACACACAATCTGGTAACAAGGCCTAATCATTTTTTTCCATGGACTATTCCCAACTCAAGTGATTTTAATCACTACACAAACATTGTAAATTCCGTTTTTGGTAGAACAGACTCCATTTTGTTCAAGCCGAGGAGTCCTCGAGTTTGAGGATGTTAGAATTAGCTACATATCAATTTTCATAATTTTTTGACTCCGTTTGAGCCCCAAAATAGGCTCTAGAATTTTTAGCTAGGCCGGACACTAGGTCTGGACAAGGCCAAAGCTAGTCAAAAAACTATAAAAAGAGCTAGAGAGCTCATTTTTGTGGTTGGATTGTTAGTGATTTGAGCTTATGTAAGAAATTTTTTGACTAATGCAAAGAACTCCATTGTTCCTCTCCTTGGTCTTGCCTTGTGTGTGCGTGTGTGTGTATGTGTGTGCATGCTTGTGTGCTTCTCACTCACACACTTGTGCCATCACTTGCTCATACTCTTCATACTAGTCCTCACATCTCCATGGATTGACAATTATGAGGTGGATCTCCTCACGTTGGTACTCACCATTGTGCTAGAGTGACAGCCTTCAAATGCTTGAGCTTTCAAACTTCAATGAAAATTTTTCAAAAACTTCTCGAACCTTTGATGCCTTCTGCTCTCGAGAACCTTTCTAATATGATACCACTTATTGATGTGTGGAACATCACAAGAAATGAATTAATGTGACACTAGACAGCTTCTATGGTCACCATTAACTCATTGCCACTCCAAACTTTTAGAAATGATAGCCAAAACCAAAAAACTTTACTTCTTCAGAATATTCTAGTCATTGAAATGACATATCTTCAATATTTTGCTAATTTCTCTTAGCACAAAGATTATTTTGTCAAGATCTTTTGAAAGATGAAAGTAGAAGCAAAGAGCTTCCAACAAGGTATTATTTGCAAGAAATGGATCTCTACAATTCAAGTTATGGCCTTCAGAAGATGACTATGTCTAATTGCCAAAATTGGAAATTTTACCTATTATAGTAAGAGTGCCTGCCTAAAAATGAAAATTCGATGCCTAGCATCAACTTGCAACAAGAATTCGATGTCGAGCATCGACTTGAGGTGTTTTAGCCACTTTTCAGCAGGAATTCGATGCCAGGCATCGACTTCCCCCATAAAACCTCAACCTTTCATATGCCAAAATAATAGATGATTTCATGCACACTTAGAACATCACTTATCGATTGGAATTTGATGCCAGGCATCGAGTTGCTCCAACAAGTTCATGATTTGAAAACACTTTAGCACTTAATGAAATAGATAAGTGAAAAAATGACTTATCATCACAGATTCGATGCCAGGCATGGACTTGCTTGAAAAACTTCAACTTCTGAAATCATTACACAGAAGAAAAACTCTGGAGATGGAGAAGGAAGGCTTATACACAGAAGTTTAATCAACCCTTTTCATAACTATGAAACCTCAAAAATGCACAGGTGCTTTCTCATGCAGAGAAGCCCGATTATTCTCAGTCATACAAAATGATTTCTAAGTCACTCTCTCAACTACCATTCTCTTCATTCTCTCTTTCTCTAACTCTCTCTTCCTCATTGCGTCAGTTGATACAAACTAACTTATATAGTTTTTCTCTATCTCATGACTTTTGAAAAAACTTCTAGAACTAAAATGAACTAACTTTAGAAATATAATACACTTGTGAATTTGTCCCTTTTCATAGGCATCTGATTTTCTTCTAAAACTTTGACCTTCAAATATATGTCCAATTAGTGATTACTTCATTAATGAGGAGCCCGAACCTACACCCATCAATCTCCCCAACCTTATCACAGGGGGCTTTGTTAAGGAAAAGAATGAGCCTCAACTAGAGGCCATAAATTTTCCAAAAGAGAGCATTACAATCCACCGAGACTTCCTTGGTGGTGTTGAGGACAAACTACGTGAGCTATCAAGCATGGAGGAGTCCCCCCTTCAAATCTCAACCCCTTTGAGCCCACATTAATAGAGATGGAAATTGAATATCTCTCCATCATCGTTGTGGATGGAGAGGAATTTATTTTTCTTCATGATATTGAGAAGGCATTCGGTCTACATCTAGATGAATGCCTGAGTATTTTCTCCACAATGTGAGATGTTTCGCTCGACAACACATATGACATACTTGAAAAGAAGGCCATCCCACTTGGAGATTCTATGGCAAACACCATGCAATGGTGTGTGCAGATATCTTAAAATATGACAACAATTATACTACGGAGGAGGAGTTTAGTGCAACACGAGAGAGGATAATGAAGCAAAAAGTTCTTACATCCCCTGTAGCAGAGCAGAGTGGCATGGCCCACTCTAGCATTGATCTTGATATGCTCTAATTGTCAGTGAAGATGGTGGTGGTAGAAGTCTGACCAACACCCATATCAGCCATAAGACGTCTGAGCCACACACATTTAAAAGTCGCTGTGAAGGCTTCCCAATCCTCAACCTCACAACTCGAAGTGTCCACAGTAGGCTGCTTCTTGCTCAACCAAGATATACATGAGCTACCAAGCATGAAGCAAAAGCCACTAGTGGACACACGAGTGTCATAGCAACCAGCCCAATCAGAGTAAAAAAAAGCATGAAAATCTAGCGGTAGTGATCCCCCCTTGAGATAAGACAACCCAAGTAGCCAAGTACCAGTCAAATAGAAAAAGATGCGCTTAACTGCCTGCCAATGCTTGACTCCTAGGCAATGCATAAACCGGCTCATCCGTGAGATAGCAAACTGAATATCTGGCCGAGTAATGCATAAGTAAATCAAGCATCCAACAGCCTACTGATAGAGAACAACATCAAATGCATCTCCAACATCATGGAGACTCAATCGTAAGCCTGTCTCCATAGGAGTGGCAATATGCTTACAGTCTTCAAGGCCAAAGCACTACAATAATGTGTTAATATATTTTTTTTGACACAAAGCCATTCCACCATCAACTTGCATAAACTGAATGCCCAAATAGTGATGCAAATGCCCCAAATTAGACATCTCAAATGAGGCATGCAAATCAGCAATATGCTTCTCAATAGGACCAGTGAGCATCATGTCGTCAACATAGACAACAATGATCAGAAGCACATCAGTAGCATGCTTAACATATAAGGTGCTTTCAGTTGGACTGTTCTCAAAACCATGTGCAATCAGATAGGCATGTATCTTCTCATACCAAGCACGTGATGCTTGCTTTAAGCCATATAATGCATTCTTTAACCTGCACACCTGGTTTTCATGCCCTTTCTACACAAAGCCATGGGGCTGAAAAACATACACTTCTTCATGCAACTCACCATTCAAAAATGTTGTTTTAATTTCCAACTGACGTACATCCCAACCATGATGAGCTGCAAGTGCATGGATGCTCCGAATAGTAGTCATACAGAATGTAGGTGCAAAGGTCTCATCAAAATCAATGCCTCTTTCTTGTGCATAACCCTTTGCAACAAGCCTAGCCTTATACCTGTCAACTGTACCATCCGATTTACGCTTCAGCTTGTATACCCACTTAGTGCCAATGGCCTTCTTGCCAGGAGGAAAATCACATAAAGACCAAGTACCATTCTTCATTATAGCATCATATTCAGATTGCATAGCAGCCATCCAATTTTCTGAATTTTGTGCTTCATCAAACGAAACAGGCTCATTCTCATCACAAAGACTAGATGTAGCCATAGCATAGAAATCTGATGCAAAAGAGGCACTATGAGAGCCTGAATGAGTATGATATGATGGAGGTGCATCTAATTTGCTGGCACGCAAGGTCTGCACCAACCATTTTGGCATAGTTCTTGCCTGCTCAATATCAGCTCTCTCATCAATAAGTGCATCATGCACATGCCAACAATTCCTCTTATCCTGTTATGGGAGTTGGTAAGATCATTTTGACTACTGCTGATGGTAGTTCTTTCACTTTATCAGATTCTTTATTTGTGCCAGGGATCAAGAAGAACCTGTTATCAGTGTCTGCATTAGCCAAGATTGGCTTGGTTGTGAAATTTGTTGATGATAGGTGTACAGTTCATGATCTGTCAAATGGCGATGTGATTATTGCGTCTGGCATTTCATGTCGTGGGCTGTATAAGCTCATAGACTATGAAAGATCTGTAAATGATTTGGCATGTGCAGTAAATGATTCTCAGGCTATGTCAGATGCAAAGCTTTGGCATGCATGCTTTGGTCATATGAATTTTGCTAGTTTGCTATGCCTGCAGAAATCTGAAATGGTGTCCTCTTTGCCCAAACTTGAGGCACCTGGAAAACATGTTTGTGAAGGCTGTATTTTGGGAAAAATGCAGCATTCTTCCTTTCCAAAAGATGGTTCAGTTCAGGCTACTCAGAAATTGTAGCTTGTACATAGTGATGTTTGTGGTCCTATGCAGACACCTTCTTTTGGGAATTATCTTTACTTCGTGACTTTCATCGATGATTTTCCTAGGCATGCATGGGTATATCCATTGAAGGAAAAGTCCGAAGTATTCATGTGCTTCAAACAGTTTTTGGTTTTGGCTGAAAATCTATCAGCATGTAAAATGGGCACCCTCTGTTCTGATCGAGGGGGAGAATATATGTCTTCTGATTTTAATGCATTTTTGGCTGAACGTAGGATAAAACACTAGTGTACATGCTATTCAGCCATTGCTTTCATGTACTAAGGAGAGATCTGTTAGCTCCAAAGACATGTATGATACTTTGCTGCCTCTTTTTACAGGTGGACAGTCTAGTGTTGGTCCTAATGAGGCGAATTCTCAGCCTTTGCAGGTTTCATGAAAATCATAGGATCCGTCAGCCAGATTGAATCCTGTCCTAACCCCCTAAACCCTGAACAGTCATAACTTCTTCATACGAAATCAATTTTTTTAGCTCTAGGGCTTGTTGGAAAGCTCGTGGCATATACTACACGCCCTCAACTGTTTTTTATAAAGATAATGCATTGATTTTCAGATAGGGTATTTTGAAGTTTACCATACCCAGGGGGATCAAAGTCAGGGGTCTCTAGAATTGTTTTCTTAAAAATCACTATGCAAGTTTGTGTTTGTGCTACAGGACTGAAAATCATCGGTTCTGTCTTTGGAATTTAAATCTTAAAGGCTAACTTTGGAACTCTTACAGATCTATTGAGAGCATCGAAAGGCGTTCTAAGCAAGTGTAAGTGCAAGCTTGGGAACACACTTCCTGGGCACTCAAGGGCAACCAAGCAGGAAACAAAAGGTTGGAAACTTTTAACCCCCTCTGTCAATTCATAGTTTAGGCTAAGAACGACTAGAGGTAGGAGTAAGTCAGGGCGACGATAGGCAGGTATCAAGTGGAAGACTACCTAAAAACTCAAGTTCAAGCTAAAAACCTAACCTCTGTACTGTCGATAACATAAAGGAAAAGAACCTAACGTGGAACGATCAACCTGAAAGCACGAAGAACATTCAAGTATTCCTGACGACGTAATATCAGACAAGACCTTAAACACGAGAAATAACTAAAAAGGACCAAGCAACTAATATAAAGTAACCAGCAATGAGGTTGTACTCTGGACAAAGAATTGGGCTACTTAGATAGGCATATGAACCTTAGATCAGGACGACATCTAGTAAGGGAGAGACAAAGCCTTAGGTCTTCAGAGGCTAGTGTTAACCACACTGCTAGGTCTTGGGCCCAACAGTTGAGCCACCACTCGTACTACCCTAGCTCTGAGACCAGTGAGTCAGAGATGTCTCAAGGCATGGACAGACCTACGGGAAGTTCAGGAGTGCCTTACTTGTACAGGGTAGAAGGCCCTTACAAAACACAGCTGGAATACCTTAGGACCAACCGATTAGGTGCCAGCATCTATGAGGACGGCCTAGGAAGATCTGTGGTATAGATTAGGAATCCTGATCAATCCATTGGATTAGAGCACCCAGCTGTCAAGTTTGAAAATGGAGCATACTTGGACAAAGAAGGAACCATATACGTAGTCACCAGTCACCCAGATAGGACGGACGAATTTGGAAATGTGATCCCAGAAGCAGACTTAGGTGACCTAGAGCAAGGAAACATGGGTGTGGAACCTAGAACCCCCCGAGGCAAATCTGTTCTCACTAGGATTATCACACCTGAGTGGGTTCCCCAAGACAACAAGAGCATAGAGTTGCTCCTCAATCGAGAAACTGACGAAGCCTTTTGGAGGTATAAATCTAATCAGCCAACTAATATAGGAACTATCATGATCTATGAGTTTAAGGATCCTGATAGCCCAGGCAGAGCGACCTACTTAGATCACGCTTCAGAACGGATCTTTGTGGTTACGAAAAATGATAGGCATGCTTACACTTGGAAGGGTGAATTAATTTTCCCCCAACCGAGATCGAATGTATCCTATGGTCACCCTGGAGCTTGAACATCCCAAGCTCATGGAATGCAAAGAGACAGAAGTAGAGATAGACCAGAAGTCAGCTTTGCTAACCCAGTGGGCAGAGAAAGAACGAGGACGAAAACGAATAGAGTAGAACCTGAGATACTCAGAGCCCACAGGAATCAAAGAAATGTGGATGAGTTCCCTCTACCACGACCTAGAGAGCACACAAGGACTTTGAGACCGACTCAGCTAGTGAAGTCCATGAAGAACTACTTCGATGGCACTGGAGATCCATACGATCATGTGGCTGAGTTTAGGCAAGTCTTGAGAGCTGAACAAGTGGAGGATCTATTCACGCAGTACAATGCCTTTGGTCTGACCCTTAGGAACACTGCCCTGACATGGTTTCAGCCACTAAATGAGAGGCAGTTCAGGAGCATAGACCAACTCCTAGAGGCTTTCATTATTGAATTCTCTAAGAGTGGCATAAGGCATAATACCTCCTCATTGATTCATAGCTTCAAACAGACTCCCCAAGAGACTGTAAGATTGGCAGGAAGAAGATTTAGACAATATCTTGAAAGATGCCCTGTTTCGGAGCTACCCACACCTGCCAAACAAGTAGCCTTATTCCTTGATGGATTGCTGAGTACGAAATTGAGATCCTATGTGTATCTGAAGGACCCTAGGACTATAGAAGAGTGTGTACGCATGTGCATTGACATTGAAGATAACCTAGGGGAAGAACTAGAGCTTTCCAAAATCTACAAAGATTCAGATAGTGCATCTAGTCACTCTTCTGCGCAATCCACATCAATTGAGGAACTCGCAGAGAAAGTGGCCCAAAAACTAGGCGTCTCTAGCAAACAAATTCCGAGGTTTACCCCAGCGAAGAGGTGCTATACATGCGGTGGTGACCATATGGCAAACGTGTGTCCCATTATGGCTCAACCCCAGATCAATTCAAATAGCCAATTATGCACCATAGAACGAAGATACACAAATCACACAGCACAAGACTGTCCTTACAACAAGCAAGCGGTCAGACAAACCTACCTTCAGCCCTACCAACAAGGCAGATACCAGAACCAAAATCCACCACCACAATATGCTAGACCCCAACAAACCTACCAACCACAATATCAGGCCCAACAGAGACCTCAACCGGTGCTAGCTCAACAGCCTCCAAACCCCGCTAATGTAATCCCTGTAAAGTATATAGCTGCAGAAGAAAACCTGAATAGGGCCATAGTACCAGTAACCCCGTTGATCTCAGAAAGTGATCCCAGTGACCATAGCTTTGATTCTACACATGTTGATAGTCCCCAGGCCTACTACATGCAGTCTCCTGAACATGGTGAGTCCTACTATAGTGAAGAGCCAAATGAAATAAGTTGGGAGTCAGATTACACGAATGTCATGTATGCAAACCCCAACCCTAGACCTCAACCAAGGCAAGTAAGACCCCCATTCCCTAGAGGACCGTGCTACAGATGTCAGGGAGATCACCTCATTCGTGATTGCCCCTTACCTCCACCTACACAAAGTCAGTCCGTGACGATCCAAGGCTTTTGCCAAGATTGTGGAAAAGAGCATCTCTTACGAGATTGCCTGAAGAACCCCAATAATATGCCAAAAATCACTCCTATCAACGTTATTGGGTTAATGGTAGATTCCACAGGGAGTGTCACTTCCACTGCACCAGTACAGGTAGTCACTAGAGCTCAGGCATTGTAGCAAAACCAAGGGGCAAGCCAGGAAAAGGGCCCAGAGGCTAGTGAAACTGAGAGCATAACCAAGAAAAGGACTAGAGCTTGGAAAGATAGTCGGGAAAGAATGAAAAGGCAATGGGCAAAGAAGATGAGTGAACTCGAGGAAAGCGTAAGAGAAACAAGAGCCAGAATAACCGAACTCACAACTCAAACTCCCTCTCACACTACTCCACCACCACCATTCCCATCTCCATCCGACCCACCATTTTCCAACCCGCCTCATACGACTCCACCACCCCCCAAAGTAGGATCAGTCCTAGCAGATCCCACTCCTGAGGACCTAAACATGATGCTTAAAGCATATCAGGCCAGAATCCAAGAAGGGCCAACCATAACCGATCATGAAAAATGTTACCCTAGAGCCGAGCTAGAGCTTGAATGAACTAAAATTTGTGCTAAGATGGTGGAATTGGCTCAAGCCATGTTCGAGGCTAGCCGCCTCTTTAACATCTCTAGCTCAGCTAAGACGCAGTTACACTTTGATGGACTGCTAGAAAGAATAGAGAGGCTAATTGCACAATCAGAAAAGGAACCTGCCCCTCAAAGAAAGGAAAGGGCAAGAGAACGGATAAGCCAGCCTCTTCAGGAAGCCCATGTGCCTCCTCAAGAAGCTTATCTTCCCCCCCAAAAGGCAGGTGAGCCCCCCTCGAAAGCTTACGTACCTCCACAGGTTGCCTACATTCCTTCTCAGGGAGCGTATGAGCCTATTCGAAAAAGCGATAGAATAAGTAATCCTCCCCAGGAAGCTTGTGCGCCAGCCATCTATGAAAACGAGGAGAGAGCCAACGATAGAATAAGCCCTCCTTCCCAGGTTGCTTATGCGCCTAATTCTACGGAGCCAAACACTTCTTCTTCTATGAATCGGTTTGCACCAGACTTCCTACAAGAGATTCAAGAAGACAAATGGGATAACGAAAGTGAAGTCGCCCCTCCCTTTGAACTTGTGGATGATGCACACGACCAATTCCCACAAGACATCCCATCTATTTACGGGGAACATGAGAGTACTCAGTCTCACGAGAGATTGGACTTTGAGTCTAATTCCATACAAGAGCTACCCCACTTCACAGGCCCATGGGAAGCAAAGTCCACGTGTATGAGAACACCTACAGTCATGGTAAGAAACGAAGATTCAGTCATACCTAGGAACACAGAGGTAGTGAAGAACACTAACGTGCAGTGCAATCTCAAGTTAGAAGAGCTACTCAAGGTTAGACCTGAATTATGGAAACATGTCGCCAAACAAGTACCAGAAATAGCCAAACCTTGTTCCCAGGTAGGATCCCATAGGACGGTGCCAGAAATTCCCTTGGATAAGATAGGAGATATGTGTGAAGGCGAAGAAGGGAACACCTATCTTCCCATCACCTACCAGGAGTACACCACCAAGGCAATTTTGGACTCAGGTGCAGGAGTTGTAATTGCCACCACTTCCCTATGGAAGCGTTGGGGCAAGCCGGCACTCAGGCCCACGAGGATGAAATTGCAAATGGCCGATGGTCACATAGAGAGACCCTTAGGGTTGTTAGAAGGAATAACTCTCACTACATGTGGTGTTGAGTTCGAGCGTACATTTGCTATATGTGACTTTAGCAAAAATCATGCCTATGAGATGATTTTGGGAAGACCATTTATGCGACAGTTGCAAGTGGTATAGGATTGGGGAACCAATTCTTTGTACCTGCAGCACTTAGGTGTTACGACCAAAGTGAATCTCAAAGATTACTCTCATAGAGATGTACCTCCTATCCAGTGGAATCCCATCCATAGAGCCAAAGATGATACGGAATCCGTGCATTCCATAGGCTCAGGATCCTCATGGATGCATGAAGACACCCACTTATGGATGTGCAAAGTAGCAGTAGAGGAAGAGAAGAGAGAAAAGGCCAGAGAAATAGGTGCAAATGAAACTCATAGACCCATTCAAGACCCAGCCTATGCACCTGTAGTTTTTCCTGATGAGGAATTTGAACCCCATGGCTGGGCAGAAATTTTAGCAACAATGGACGTAGCCATCAATGAAGAACAATGGACACCTCACTGTGATGAGGATGGCTATGATATTTCAGTCTTCTCCATAGAGCCAATCATGGGAGAGAGAGTTCTAGAAGAATGCGAACCTAGCCCTGATGCATTTGAGGATGCAAGCGACTCCGACCTAGAGTCAATCATTATGGACCCACCATTTGCATCAGATGAGGAATACTTCCATGAAGTAGAATTTCAACCCCAGAGGCATGGAGAGCTTACAAACGATGTAAGATTAGCAACACATGTGACCCAGAAGGAAGAAGGAAAGAAACGAAAGAAGAGAAGAGCCTCACCAGAAGAGGAAGAATCTTTGTTTGAGGTCCCGGAAAATTTTAAGAAGTATGAGATAGACGACAGGAGAGTCATGATAAGAATGCCTAAACGAGAGGCACAAGTAGGAGAGGCCTATGATAACAAAGAAACCACCAAGAAAATAGTAGTGGCCCTAGAAGAAGGAGAGGAGAGATGCACATACATAGGCCATGACCTAACAGAGGAAGAAGAGCATGCGTTAATTGCCTTGCTAAGAGAATACAGAGATGTGTTCGCTTGGAGTTACAAGGATTTGAAAGGTGTTGACCCTGACATATGCTCACACACCATCCCCATGACTTCAGATGCTAAACCCTCTAAGCAAAATCCCTACACATATAACGACAATTACGCTGCTAAGATCAAAGAAGAGATAGATAGACTGGTTGAAGCGGGATTTATCTATGAAATTGAGCACACTGAGTGGGTATCCCCCATCGTAGTTGTGCCCAAGAAAAATGGGAAGTTGCGCGTATGCATTAACTTGAAGAAGGTTAATGCAGCCACTATTCGTGATAACTATCTGCTTCCCATCACAGAACATCTCTTAGAAAGAGTGGCAGGTAAGGAAGTCTACAGCTTCCTTGATGGATTTTCGGGCTACAATCAAGTGGCCATTGCTCTAGAGGATCAGCATAAGACAGCTTTTGCCACAGAATGGGGCATTTTTGCCTTTAGAGTAATGCCATTCGTGATGGAGAGTGTTAATCTCCAAAAGAACAAGTTAACCTTGAAGTTAGATCACCTCTATATCAAGGTTAACCTTAGACTCCACCAAACTTAGAGATCATCCACCAAATTATCAGAATTATTGAAAGTTCTGAAAAAAACCAACTTCTCAGGAAAGTCTGCTGCAGATTAGTCACTCATTGACTAATCAATTCTGTAAAGTTTTTGATAAAACTTTGCACAACACTTCGCCTTGAGGTTGCGCAACTTTGCCAAGTTAAATCTCTCAAAAAGATTAAGTACACACTGAGAAATGTGTGAAACACTTTACCTATGTCTGGAAGTGCTTCTCTGCAATGGCGACTTTGACACCTGCAACTTCTTAGCACTGGTTCTCCCAACTCTGAACCCGTTTGATCAAGATCTTTTAGCCATAGATGGCTTACCTTCCAACTTAGATTTTAAGCCCTCATTTGTGTAAAACTTTACACTGTGGACTGAGCAATGATCATTTCATTGAAGATGAAATGTGCGCCAGATTCTTCGACTCTTAGAACAATCTTACATATGAATGTTCCTAACCAAAATTCTCTCAGCCTGATTACAATTAACCTCTCAAATTTTAGCCATAGATAGATTAGCTATGGACTTAGACACGTGCAAAAGGATTTCTCAAAAGATTAAACACAGAAGGAGCAGACAGCAAAATATCGGGCGCAAAAATTCTCGATTTCTCAGAAAATTTACATCTAAGTGAGGATGGACAATTCACTCACTCTTCATGTGTCTAATGACACTAATTTCTCTCTCCCTATTCTCAAATCTCTTCTGCTCTACTTGCCCGACATTTTCCATCATATTTATAGATGAATATATACAAGTGTATGACTAGACAAAGGTATAAGTCAGCTAATGTACATATGTGTACATGTCTTTGGATTTTCTGAACATGTCCTTCCTTCAACCATCTGACTTTGTTTTCTTCTTGACTCCTTGACTTCATTCCTCCATAATTCTTCAATTGATGATTGTCATGCACCAACAGCTCCCCCTCAATCATTAATTGAGGTTCTTCTCTATCTTCTTTACTCCAGCCATATCCTTGAATCTTTGTAGTTTTGGTCCATCTAGACTTTTAGTCATCATATCTGCAACTTGATCTTTTGTGGGAGTGTGTATGACTTCAATCTCTTTCTCAATGACCTTCTCTCTCAGAAAATGATACTGTATTTCAATATGCTTAGTTCTAGCATGAAATACAGGATTAGCTGCCAAGTATAATGAACTCATATTGTCTCCACAAATAATAGGAGTACTCTGAATCACATAAAAAACTTTCAAAAGTGTCTTTAGCCATATTACCTCTTTTGCAGCTTCCACCATACCTTTATATTCTGCCTCTGTAGATGACAAAGCAACTGTATGTTGCTTCTTGGAACACCATGAAATCAATTTGTCTCCTACATAGCATAAGTATCCATGTGTTGATCTTCTATCATCCACATTACCTGCCCAATCTGCATCACTATATATCTTGATTCTTGTATCTGAAGTAAACCCATAGTACAACCCTTCTTTGAGTGTACCCTTGATGTACCTAAGTACTCTTTGTCCTGCAATCCAATGTTCCTTTCTAGGACAATGCATGAATTGTGAAAGCACACCAACTGCATATGATAAGTCAGGCCTTGTCAATGTAGCATAAATCAAGCTACCAACCAAACTTTGATAGAGTTTCATATCTCTGAACTCTTCTCCTCCAAACCTAGACAATTTATGGTTCACTTCCAAAGGTGTAGATGCAACCCTGCAATCTTCCATTTTAAATTTGGTTAGCAAATTTTTAAGATACCTTTCTTGGGTCACATATACTCCATGTTGAGTATAAGTGATCTCCATTCCCAAGAAGAATGATAGATTCCCCAAATCACTGATTTTGAACTCTTTCTCCATCTGCTTTTTGATCATTTGTATTCCCTTATCATCTGTTCCTGTAAGTATTATGTCATCAACATAAATACACACATAAATGAACCCATCTTCACTTGCTTTGACTAGCAAGCTACTATCTGCCTTTGATGATTGAAAACCAAGATCATTCAAGAATTTCACAAGCCTATAATTCCAAGCCCTTGGGGCTTGCTTCAAACCATACAAAGCTCTCTTGAGCTTACACACATAATTTGGACTCACTTGATCTTTGAACCCATCTGGTTGCTCCATGTAGACTTCATCTGAAATGTAACCATTCAAGAAAGCATTTTTAACATCTAATTGAGACAACTTCCAACCTTTACAAGCAGCAATTGCTATGAGTGTCCTGATGGTTGTCATCTTTGCCACAGGACTATATGTCTCATCATAGTCCACTCCATATGTCTGTGCATATCCTTTCACAACAAGTCTAGCTTTGTACCTAGACACACTTCCATCTGCAAATCTTTTAGTTTTGTAAACCCACTTACATCCAATGATCTTCTGACTATTAGGTTTAGGAACCAAATCCCATGTTTGATTCTCTATCAATGCATCATACTCCTCTTGCATAGCATCTTCCCAATTCTTCTTTCCTTTGGCCTCTTCATATGTAGAAGGGTCTTCATCTGCTTTTACCAAATAAGCATAATCTTTAGTAGTCAAGAATGAAGTGTCATAGCTATACCTTGTAGGTTGCCATTTGTGCCTAGATGATCTCCTAACTTCTGCACTTCTTGAGGTTTCTGGTTCATCACATTCTGGATCAAACCTTGGCCTCTCTTCAACTTCAACCTGCACTTCATTACTCTCACTTTCATCAAGTAACTGAATCTTTGCTTTACCTTTCCTTTGATCCACCACTTCTTCATCATCTGCATGTACATTATATTTACCTGCATACCAAGTACCTTGCTCATCAAATGTAACATCTTTGGATACAATAAATTGCTTTGTGGATGGACTCCACAACCTGTATCCCATTTGCTTATCATCATAACCAATAAAAACATATTTCTCTGCCTTAGGCTCCAACTTATGCCTCAATTGAGATGGCACATATGCATATGCCAAGCATCCAAATATTCTGCAATGATCCAAGGTAGGTTTCTTACCCCACCAAGCTTCATATGGTGTCATACCCTGCAAAGCTTTACAAGGCAATCTATTAACCAAATATGTAGCTGTATTAACAGCCTCAGCCCACAAATAATTTGGGCAATTCTTCTCTTTCATCATGGACCTTGCAAACTCAACAAGAGTCCTATTTCTTCTTTCTGCTACCCCATTTTGTTGAGGAGAGTACCTGCAAGTAACTTCTCTCTTTATACCTGCATTCCACAAATAATCATTGAACTCATTTGAAAAATACTCTCCCCCTCCATCTGACCTTAGTCTCTTCAATTTTTGACCTGTAATCCTTTCTGCATATGCATGATAGTGTTTAAATGTATTAAACACTTCTGACTTTTCCTTAATCACATAAATTGTGATCCACCTGGTAGCATCATCAACATATATGACATAATATCTTGAACTATTTATACTAAAGTCCTTTGAAGGACCCCACACATCTGTATGCACCAATTCAAGTCTTTCTGAATACATAAACCCATGCTTGGAATAGGATTGCTTATGAGCCTTACCTAATTGACATGCCTCACATCTGTATGTCATGTGTTGACCTGCAATGTTAGGCATTCCAAGTACTGAATCATTGTTAATCATTTCTTTGATACCTCTTTCATTAAAGTGTCCAAGTCTTTTGTGCCAAAGATCCAATTCTGACACCTTCTGCTCTCCATATGTGAACATAGCATGTCCAACATTTCCTTGTACCTTCAATGTGAAGAGCCTTCCTTCTTTCTTTCCTGCAATAACTTGTTTATACCCTTGACTAGGGTCTTCCACATAAACTCCATCATTGGTAAACCTTACCTCATAACCTTTTTCCACAATTTGACCTACACTGATCAAATTCTTTGGAATTGTGGGAACATAGAGTACCTTACTCAGAAGAGTGCTCCCATCCTTAGCTTTGACTGAACCAATTGACTTTACCTTATGCTTTGTATTATCACCTGTCTGAACTGTATGATTAATTGCATTATGATCTAGGTCAGTCATCAAAGCAATATTTCCACTTAAATGATTACTACATCCTGAATCAATATAAAACACTCTCATGTCCTCATGTGAAGTTTCACATGTATTCATAATAAGAGTCGAGTCCTCCTTTTGATCTGATGCATAGTTGTAATAGGTGTTATTATAGGATTGACTTTGGAAGTTTCTTCCACCACCTCTTCCAAAAGAATTCCTACCACCTCTACCTCTGAAGTTTCCTCTCTGAAATCTACCACCTCTTGCTCTTTGATTAAAGTTCTGATAGTTACCATTGTTTTGATTATTATGCCAACAATCATGAGATAGATGATTGGTCTTACCACATATCCAACAAGCTCTTACATTCTCTTTGTTGTTTCTGCCTCTTCCTCTACTTCTGCCATTTCCTCTTCCTCTTATGAAGTTTGCTTGGTTTGATGTACCTTCTTCTTCACCTGATTGTTGCTTCCCTTTGTTGGCTTTCTTCTTGTCTTTAGAATACATTGCATGACCTGCACTCTTATCAACATCTCCTTTGATATCATTCTCAAAAGTTAGCATATGACCTAACAATTGATTCAAGTCAGGAGTAAAGTGATCTAATGAAAGTTCTGTAGATAAAATGAAAGGCTTCCACTTCTCATCTCCTCTTAGTCCTGTGAGTATTTGTCTTACCAATTTGTCTTCTTCAATATCTTCATCAACTGCACCTAAAGAATCTGCAATGTCCTTCATTTTTGCCACATAGTCAGAAATTGATTGTGAGGCCTTCTTCTTGAAGGTAGTAAACTCTGCCCATAGTGAAGCCTTCCTTGATTTGGTTGTATTTTGGAAATGCTCCTCCAAAGCATTCCAAATGTCACAAGCACTCTCAAGTCCTCTAATGTGAGGAAGCAAATAGTCATTGACTGCCATGTAGATGATGCTTCTTGCTTGAGCATCCTTCTTCATCCAATTCTTCAAATCTGCAAGCTCCTCCCTAGTTGGAACACTAGGATCTCTGAATTCTGGCTTTTCTTCATCTCCTGTGATGTATCCTATCAAATCTTTGCTCATAAGGTGAGCTTCCATCCTCATAGACCATGCAGGATAGTTCTCTCTATCCAACTTTTCAATTTGGAGACTATCTCCCATCTTTACTTCACCTGTAGCTTCAAATCTTTAACCTTTACAGATAACAAATGTACCTTTACTTCGAATGTTGCTCCTTCTGATCCTTTTGATGCTCTTTGTATGTCTTCCTTTGATCTTTCTTCAACCTTTACCCTTCTGCACCTTCAAAATGTAAAGATTTGTACTTCTGCAATGGTCGGAGTCTTCTTCTTCTCAATTTTGACACAACCTGCTCTGATACCACTGATGGAGAGTGTTAATCTCCAAAAGAACAAGTTAACCTTGAAGTTAGATCACCTCTATATCAAGGTTAACCTTAGACTCCACCAAACTTAGAGATCATCCACCAAATTATCAGAATTATTGAAAGTTCTGAAAAAAACCAACTTCTCAGGAAAGTCTGCTGCAGATTAGTCACTCATTGACTAATCAATTCTGTAAAGTTTTTGATAAAACTTTGCACAACACTTCGCCTTGAGGTTGCGCAACTTTGCCAAGTTAAATCTCTCAAAAAGATTAAGTACACACTGAGAAATGTGTGAAACACTTTACCTATGTCTGGAAGTGCTTCTCTGCAATGGCGACTTTGACACCTGCAACTTCTTAGCACTGGTTCTCCCAACTCTGAACCCGTTTGATCAAGATCTTTTAGCCATAGATGGCTTACCTTCCAACTTAGATTTTAAGCCCTCATTTGTGTAAAACTTTACACTGTGGACTGAGCAATGATCATTTCATTGAAGATGAAATGTGCGCCAGATTCTTCGACTCTTAGAACAATCTTACATATGAATGTTCCTAACCAAAATTCTCTCAGCCTGATTACAATTAACCTCTCAAATTTTAGCCATAGATAGATTAGCTATGGACTTAGACACGTGCAAAAGGATTTCTCAAAAGATTAAACACAGAAGGAGCAGACAGCAAAATATCGGGCGCAAAAATTCTCGATTTCTCAGAAAATTTACATCTAAGTGAGGATGGACAATTCACTCACTCTTCATGTGTCTAATGACACTAATTTCTCTCTCCCTATTCTCAAATCTCTTCTGCTCTACTTGCCCGACATTTTCCATCATATTTATAGATGAATATATACAAGTGTATGACTAGACAAAGGTATAAGTCAGCTAATGTACATATGTGTACATGTCTTTGGATTTTCTGAACATGTCCTTCCTTCAACCATCTGACTTTGTTTTCTTCTTGACTCCTTGACTTCATTCCTCCATAATTCTTCAATTGATGATTGTCATGCACCAACAATTCGGGCTTACCAATGCACCAGCTACCTTCCAGAGACTAATGTGCCATGTGTTTAAGGAGTTCCTGAGGAAGAGTTTAGAGGTCTATGTGGATGATCTTTGTGCTCATTCCAACATTAGACAAACCCATATCCCCGAACTCAGACAAATCTTTGACAAATGTAGAGAATATCAAGTCTGCCTGAACCCAGAAAAGTGCGTCTTTATGGTCAGACAAGGCAAGATTCTAGGACACATAGTGTCAAAGAATGGCATATCCACTGATGAAGAGAAAGTGAGAGCCATAGCAGAGCTACCTAGGCCAAAGAATGTCAAGGAAGTACAAGCTTTCATGGGGCATTGTGGTTATTATCGCCGGTTCATTCATATGTACGCTGTCATTGCAAAGCCCATGTACGGACTCCTGACTAACTTTGAGTGGACGGATGAATGTGAGAATTCCTTCCAGGAGCTTAAACGAATATTATGTTCAGCACCAATTTTGACCACACCAGTTTGGAATAAGCCATTCCATGTTCACGTGGATGCATCCAATTATGCCATTGGGTGTGTACTTGCTCAACCTACTGGTGAAGGTAATATGGATCTTCCAATTGCCTATGCCAGTAGACAAATGAATGCAGCTGAACGAAATTACACCACTACGGAGAGGGAAGGCTTAGGCATGGTATATGCAGTTAAGAAATTTAGACACTATTTGCTTGCAAATAAGTTTAAATTTTTTACTGATCATCAAGCATTGCTATACCTCGTAAACAAGCCATGCAATACAGGAAGATTAGTGAGATGGTTCCTCTTGCTAATGGAATATGATTTTGAGGTTGTGGTAAGGAAAGGTAGGACTCATTTGAGAGCTGATCATCTCTCTAGGCTCACATCGGGAGAAGCCCCACAAGGAGTATCGGATGATCTTCCTGATGCTTACTTGTTTAATTTGGAAGTGGTGCCGCAGTGGGCCAAGCCATTGGTACCAGTATTGACATACGGGCCTAATCATCCAGTGGTAAACACACAGAATAAAGAGGTTGTAAAAGCCCAAAAGTACCACATCATGGCTGGAAGTATGTACAAGCACACAGATCAAGGGATCTTGGCTTGTTGCGTAGAAGAGGATGAGTACGCTAAATGGTTGCAATTAGCACATGTAGGTGCGTTAGAGCAACACTACTCAAAGCAACGAACTTTACAGACTCTAAAGAGACTCGGAGTGCATTGGCCAACTATGGAAGCTGATGTCCAAAAGTTGTGCAAGGAATGCCCAATCTGTTGCACTAAACCACCTGTGGAACACGCCACTCTTTATCAAGTATCCATTGTGCCAGATTGGAGTGAACCTCTAGTATCCTTCCTGAGGACAAAAACATTCCCTCCAGACATGACTCTGGCTAGGAAAAGAAGTTTAGAACAAGAAGCCCAGGATTACTCACTCATTGGTGATAATCTATATAAGCGTGGTAAAGATGGTTACCTAAGGCTATGTGTCCATGAAAGTGAATATCTTAAGATCTTGGAAACTGCTCACCAAGGTGTAGCAGGAGGACACTTTGGACCAGATCGGGTGATCAAGGCCATACTATTTGCGGGCTTCTGGTGGCCTACCCTTCACATGGATGCACATACCTATGTGAAACGGTGTGATGTCTGTCAGCGAACTCAGTATCCTATACGCAAAGATGAGATGCCACTGAAACCTATGATGGGTGGACGTGCATTCTCTAAGTGGGGAATAGACTTCGTAGGTCCTATTAATCCCCCAGCTAAGGGTTCCCACGCGGAATACATTATTGTTGCAACAGTCTATCTAACTAAGTGGGTAGAGGTAAAAGCCACGACGAAGAACGATGCTCAAACAACTGCCAAATTCTTGTTTGAGAATGTATTCACAAGATATGGGCTACCTATAGAGCTTGTAAGTGATAGAGGCACTCACTTCTTGAACGAGGTGATTGAGAATCTACTCCAAGAATTCTTAGTAATACATAAGAAGTATGCCCCCTATCACCCTCAAGCTAATGGACAAGCTGAGAGCACCAATAAGATCTTATGCAATGTACTGACAAAATTAGTAAACACTAAACGCTCTGATTGGGACAAACAGCTACACCATGCTGTTTGGGCATACCGAGTCGCCTATAAAACGGTACTCCAAGCCACACCCTTTCAGATGGTATTTGGCCAAAACGCTGTGCTACCCTTGGACTTCTTGATCCCTACATTGAGAGTAGCACAAGAGCACGAATGGACGGGTCATGAGCTCTCCTCTAGGATCTTTGACCTTGAACGATTAGGAGAAACAAGACTGAGAGCAGCTGCAGGAATCTATGCAGCTAAGAAGAGGCAGAAGGCATACTTTGATGCCCATGTGAAGGATAAGGGCTTGAAAGTAGGAGATCTAGTTTTAGTCTATACACTGAAACAACACGCAAGGAAGCTAGAAAAGAGAGGCTATGGACCTATGATCATCAATAGGATCTCCACGAGTGGAGCAGTACAACTGGCCACATTAGAGGGTGACGTTCTCCCAAATTACATTAGCGGTTGCAGAGTCAAGTTGTATCAAGAACCCCTCACGGAGGAAATGCTCAGTCGACTCAACACTGCTAAGAAACGCAAGGAGGAAGAAAAGCGGATTCGAGAAGAAGCTCAAGCAGAAGCTTTAGAACGCATCAGAAGGATGAAATTAAGAAGACAAGGCAGAGAACCTCCTAGGCAAGATGCATACGCAGATCAAAGATATGACATGGCTATGTGTGAAGTTTCAGGTGTTAGCTCACATAGGATAATTGATCGACGTCCTTTCATAACCCTAGATATAGGACAAGGAAAGAGTGCAAGGACCGTGAGAGCCTTGATTGACTCAGGTGCAGCCACTAGTGCTGTTAAATTGTCTTACTGTCAAGAGTTGCAGTTAACTGTCAATCCTGTGGAAGCATATCTCATAGGATTGGGAGGTGTGGAAACCCCTTGCATGGGCGAGGTGGAACTTCCCCTCTACATTCATGATGAGACAATGACAGTTAAAGTACTAGTGTGTCAAGATGAGGACCTCACGGAACCCCTTGTCTTGGGTCAAGACTGGATCTATGACCAAGCAGTCAACTTGAACCTAAGAAGTGGACTTCTTCAGGTCTGGGTCAATCATAGTCGAATTACAGTAGAGTTGGATAATGGAGCACTCAAGGAACTAGGAAAGGCACAGACTCCTGGTCCTTCCAGGAGTACACATGAAGATGACCATGCTGTTCTTGTCCAAAACTATGTGTTGTAGAGGAATGATGGGTGCAGAAAAGGAGTCAGGGATGCAACAGAACTCCCTTCTTTTCCAAAGGCCAGAAGGAGGCGGCAACCCAAGGTGGATCAAAGGCAGAAGAAACAGAGTACTACCTATGTTGGAGATCAAAGGTACCTGCGCAGCAAAATGCCCCAGCAAGTGAAACAAGTGTGGGTACGAAAAGGCGAACACCCGGTTGCACTCGGGCCAACCACACAGGCAAAGCCTCTTATTAGTCACCAACAACACGATACTAATAAGAAGTCTTTCAGAAATTCTTCGGCTAACGTGACATCTATTTGGGTGCCCAAGAAGTCGATAAAGGCTAGCCCACAATCAAGACAAATTTGGGTGCCTAAGGTTTGTTTGCGGGCGCAAGTAGCTACGCCGAGGCCACGACGTATACAGCATAACCCATCCACTCGCACAGCCAAAACTCACTCGTTTTCAACACTCAGGAACACACCAAGGCCCATCAGCACGCACATAATCACTTGTAAATGGGTCCCTAAAAGGCCTCATTTTCAAACCGAGACACCAATAAAGCTCTCTAGAGTCTCTACGAAACCAAGAGCAAAACCCATCCACTGCATTTGGCGGCCTCAGACTTGTAACAAACCCCCAGACCCCATTTGTAAATCCATGATAACTTACTAACCACATCACTATCACACTACATCATTCCACTTAACTCTTAGGTCTACCAAACGGCTAACCGCACACGCACTAGCACCGAGCACTTACTAACCCATTATTCGCTCCCGACCCTCATGTTAATGTTGTAAGGGGAACAACAACGGTCCTCCCTTGTCCTGTACAATGTTAACACATGTTTGTATATTCTCACAGAGACAGGCAGCAAGAAGTAACATGGCAGATACGGTAGGAACTAGCTCCCAGGCAGGCACCAGCCCCCAAGTGGTGGACATTGAAAGCCTTCCGGTCGAGGAGGAACTAAAGGAAAGACCAGTGGCATTAAGGGCATTACATGCCATACCGATTCAGAATCCTCCACAGGGTCACACAATGCCGGTGGGCAAAACCTCACACTGGTTCAGTGACGTTGCTGGACCTCTGGGTGAAGGCACATACATGTGGGAGTCCGAGGTAGAATTCAATGGACGCTGGGGCAGATACCATTTCTTTACCAGGGAGTTTGAAAAGCTACAGAATAATGAAGGACTGAAGTCGATATGGAAGAAGGCTGGGCTTTATGATTACTTCAAGTTCCAACTACCAAAGCCAGATTTTCTAAGGTGCTCATACTTAATTAGCACCCTCACTCCAAGCAAAGACAAGAAAGGATACAGCTCCTTTGTGCTCCCATCACTCACAAGCGGCAACGAGCTGAAGCGTTTCCGCTTGACTATCAACTTGGTAGGAGAAGCACTCGACATGAAAGGTATGCACATTCCAACAGAGAAAGAGACTATGGTTCCAGACAATATGAAGAACAGGAATCTGACGAAGTTGAAGGACATGGTTGCGATGACACCTACGATCGCCATTCACTTACGCATGGTCATGCAACATTTCGCATTCCCCGCGCAGGAAAGGTTCACAATGCCTCCCAAAAAAATCTGGTTTAGCCTCTACCTAGCGGATGCTTTTGATTTGACAATCAATATGCCCCACTGGATTATCGACCAGATTCATATGGCTCATCAGAGATGGTATAAGAAGCAAAATTCTATACTGTATGGTTGCTGTGCGCTTACAAGAATTGTGTACAGATGTCTCGCATATGACGTACCGGTGCAGAGGGCTCTCATTTGGACTAGAGCACAGGAGTTTCAACGCAGAGTGTCAGCTGTAGGGCCTCCCTCAAAGAAGATGAGAGGCGCTGTCCAGATGCCTTGTGCACAAGCTCGCGGTGCAACCCTAACGCCTGAAACAACCCCAAAACTTCCCCGACGAGTACAACCATTTACTATCAGGTTACCCAGGCATAGCACAGATGGCCCTAACCTTGTGTTTCCACCAGTACCTACTGATCTGGAATTCTTGCATGGATTCACTTTGGAGGATCTAACGGATGAAGAAGTTGCTAGGATCATCGAAGCTGTAAATGCGGAAGTTGAGCAAATTGCCCCAGACCAAGCCCAACCTAGTCAACCGGACGTAGTCAATGTGGACGATGAAGAAGAAGCACATGAGGAGGCACAGGGTGGACAATCAGAAGAAGAAGAACAAGAGTATGATCAGGAAGCCCTACAAGTACTGGAAGGTGCCCCAGCCTATACTAACGCATTAAAGAAGCTCTACGATACGATGAACCGAGTTCAAGAACAACACAGACTATCATTAGCTGCAGGTAAAGCCCTCATGAACCAGATTCTGGAGGAGGAAGGTGTGGACGAGCAATACCGTGCCACCTTGGAAATGATATCGGACGCTTTGGGAGTACCCGAAACGGTGCATACTGCACTAGCGCAATCACGAAGGACAGAGAAAAGATATGGCAGACGCCCCCCACGAACGGGAAAACGAATGAATGTATTAGGATCAGGACCACGAGGCACCCCCACAACCACTGGCACAGCACACACTATTCACGACACCGAGGAAGCCCACACATCGAGTGCACCTCCATCACCTCCCTTGCCACCTTCTCCCCCACATCCGCCCCATTCACCTCCCTCTACCACTGTAACCTCTACTGTCACCACCTCCGAACCCACTACACACACCGACGCACAAACCATCAGTCAACCCACATACTCTATTTCCACTGAAAACATAAGTCTAACCACAGTCACGGTAAACACCACTACTCCGATCACACTTCCTGGGAGTTCACAATTACACACACCTCTATACACGTTCACAACTCTCACCGCACCCACAATCCCCATGTTCACAGTCACTCCCATCACGGCCTCCACTTTTGAATCCATGGAAGTGTCACCCACCTCTGCACCTCTCCCACCCCCCATTTACCCACAATCTCCCATTCCCCCACCTCCCCCCTCACCCTTCTCCAGTACTACATCCACAATTCCCTTTCCCTTTCCCTTCCCCTCTGCATTCAACACCATTTCTCCCACCATTCCTCTTAATAATGTATTTAATAATATGTATCAATGCATGTCCCAACTTCAGCAACACTACCAACACCTTGACAACCAACATACAAGGCTTTTCCGAAGCCACGAAGATCTCCAAGCACGATGTAGGGATCTTGAAGAGCAGAAGCAGCTACTACAACAGTAGCACGTGACATTACAGGAACAATATGCACAATTAGTAGCCAACCCACCCCAAGCAGATGAGGAAGAGCGACGACACATGGACGAGCTACTACATTCTCAGATCACGGAAAACCTTAGGCTTCGACGGAACTTGGGCCTCCTACGCAAGCATATGTCTACAGCGCTAGAGGAGAATAAACGATTACAAAAACAGAACGAAGAAAATCTGGAGGCGACCATGGAGGGTTCCCCACAAGAGATTGACCCCGAGCGATTCAAGGCAATTCCCTCTGAGAATATGAAAGTGGTGTTAGAAACTCATGCAGATCTAATGGAGGCCCATGCCGCTTTAGAAAAAGAGAGAGATGATTTGCTAAGGCAGTTGGCCACCCGACAGACATCACCCAGCAAGATCACAACCGCAGAAGATACATCTGAAGAGGTCACTAAACTCCGGGCAGAACTTGAGGAATTACGTAGCAAGGTCATGCAATACGAGCGTCAGCCCTCCCCTCTGGTAGAGCCCGAGCCTGACGATCTTGTGCCAATTGAAGTAGAAGAAACATTCGAGGATCCCTATGTCCCGATGCCAACACCCGGGGGTAAGCGAACAGAACAGGGCATGGACACAATTGAAATTGAGGCACCTGAATGGATGCAAAAGTTAGAGAAAGTAGCCAGGACACATGATGACAGGGTGGCAGTCCAAATCGCATTGATGTCACAACTGGAGGAGGTTGTAATAAAATCCGATTATTTTAAAAATCTCTCACACCATAGGTGGATCGGCCCATCGGACGACCTGTATGTTCCTTTTTGCGTTCTAATGGCGGATTATAATGCGGAAATCAAGCACCATACCTCAAGGGAACCAACCTCTGCCACACAGTTTGCACCTGACGACATCCCAGAAAGTGCCAAGCAGGGGCACATTCGCCAACCGACGTGGAGAATTCGACTACTTGAAACCTACCCGGACATGGTAAGAACATGGAACAACATGCCATTGTACATCAATTATAACCCATGTTATTGCCCTGTATTTCGAAGGAGATCATGGCCGGAGTACACACAAACAGTGCTGACAATTAAATGATGTGAGAAGTGGCTCAATTATGTGTACTTCGCACCCCCTAACGGCCCACCTACTATTGGATATATGATTTCGACGATTCGACATTGGGGGGTCCGGTTCAAGAATGTACATGATGTCATGACTCAGATGTGCCTGAAGATTTTCGAACTTATGCTGGTCACCTTCAGGACCTTCAAAAATGTCAAGGAACCACATCTCTCAGCACTAGGATTTAATGAAGGTAATCAGGACCTTGTATACGACATGAGCACAACCCCATCGATTAATGTTGTGTATGCATGGCACGCTCGCATCAAATATCTACCGGCCTGCTTCAAACAAACGTTTGAAGAGATGTTTGTCACGGGATTCTGGGAATATCACTCCGAGATATTCATTCCCAGACCATCCCATCTCTTGCAGTTGTTTGCAGTGGAACAAGCTCTCCATTCCGAAAAGCTACGTATACCACATCCAGAGGTTCCCGGGCTGGTAGACTGGGATGCTCTACTCACAGATTTGGCCAAAGGATTGAGAATTGCCGAACATCACTTAGCGCAGGATGTCGTCGAGTACTACATTCAAAAACCCACACAACAAGGGTCTGTCAGGGATGACAGACGCGAGAGAGGGGGGGGTGTTAGCAGTAGACAAGGAACTGAAGGACTAACGAGGCATGGCAGTGAGAGAAGAGAGTCAGAAGGGAGAGAAGGCACAAGCAGACAAGGGAGTCAACGAAGATCTGGCAAATAGGCCAATAATTTTCTTCAGGAAGAAGCACGTATGAGCATTCACGCAGATCTAGCACTAATGCAACTCTTTAGTTTTTCAAAACCCTTACACCAATTAAAAGTGATTCTCATCACTAAACACCATTGTAAATACCATTTCATATTTTTGTAGCTCCATTTTGTGCAAGCCAAGGAGTCCTTGAGCTTGAGGAGCTTTAGAAGTATCTACCTGCCAATTTTCATATTTTTTAGATCTCGTTTGAGCCCTCAAATAAGCCCTGGAACCTAATTTTTAACTAGGCCGGACACTAGGTCTGAACAGGGCCAAAGCTAGTCAAAAACTATAAAAAGAGCTAGAGAGCTCATTTTTGAGGCTAGATTGTAATTGAAACAAACTTGTAAGAACTTTTTGGAAAGTAATCTAAGAACTCCATTGATTCTCACTCTTTGTCTTGCCGTGTGTGCGCGTGTGTGTGTATGTGTGTGCATGTTTGTGTGCTTCTCACTCACGCACCTGTGTCGCCACTTGCTCGAGGTCTTCATACCATCCTCACGTCTTCTCGGATTGACATTAAAGGAGGTGCTACTCATCACTGAGCTACAATATGCATACATATGCATACATAATGCATATGCATATGCATACATACATACTTACATGCATACATACACATACATAATGCATACATACACATATGCATACATAATGCATACATAATGCATACATAATGCATACACACACATACACACATATGCATACATACATGCATACACATACACACATACACACACATAGACACATACACACACATAAACACATACACACTCATAGATGCACACACATACACATAGACACACACACATACACACACACATATACACACACACATACACACATATACACATACACACATAATGATGCATACACACACATACACATGCATACACACATACACACACACATACACGCACATACATACACACATGCATGCATACATACACATACTTAATGCTTACACACATACATATGTACATATATATATATTGATTTCTTACCCATTTTGTTTCATTTGTTAGGTATTATGGATCCTAGTAGAGAGAGAAAGGTGAAACTCACCCTCATAAAAAGTCTTATGAGAGCAAGAGTTCCATCTGATACTCTATAGGCCATCATGTGTGATTACTCAGAGATGTCTGATGATGAGCTGGACTATAAGATCCAGATGCTTACCCAGCGATTAGAGGAGGGCTCTTCTATGGCTCCACATGCAAGAAGACAACTATCTGCTCATAGGTATGTTTTTTTTTTCATAAACTTTTTTAATGCTATTATAACACATATTTTTATTTATTTTTATCTATCTATTTTCAGGACACCTATACCACCTCCAGATCGTGATAGCAGAGTAGAGTTGCCTATGAGGACATGCATAGGCACCTTAGGACTACAGTGCGATATAGAGTCAGAGGAGAACATTGTGTACATAGGGAATGGATTGGAGTTCAAGAGAAGAATGCGGGCATTATGCGACTCTTACCTGCACCTTGTCCACTTACCATGGAAATAAGTATAAATTTTATATATAAATTGAAATAAATATCTTATGTTTTATTTACATTTTTTTTTTAGGTTTTGTTGTGAGCATGATGAGAGGGAGAAAAAAACGTACTTAGTTCACTTGAGACAGAGTTTGGGACAGGATGGTTGCTTAAGTGGTGTCTAAAAGAGATGCGGACACTTATGGCTCATCGTCGCGATAATGCACGATATGCACTACTTTTATGTATATATATGTGGATATGAGTATGTGTGTTTATGCATGTATGTATGTATATGAGAGAGAGAGAAAAAAAAGTGAGACTAGAGGTACAAATACATGCATACACACACATATACATCATACATGCACATTTACACACATATACACATACATGCATATTTATACATACACACACATACATGCACATTTTTACACACACATACACATGCATGCAGTTACACACATATAATGAATACACATAGACACATACACATACTCACATACACGTACACATACTCACATACACATACACATGCATAATCATATGTACACACACATAGACTCATATAATCATATTTACATGCATATATACATATACACATGCATATATACATATACACATGCATATACACACACACATAGACTCATATAATCATATTTACATGCATATATACATATACACATGCATATATATGTATATACACATGCATATATACACACATGTGTATATATATGTATGTGCATGTGTATGTGTGTGTATATGTATGTATGTGCATGTGTATGTGTAAGTGTATATGTGTGTATGAGTATGTGCATGTGCATGTGTATGTGTGTGCATATGTATGTGCATGTATATGTGTAACTCTATGTGTATATGTGTGTATATATGTGCATGTATATGTGTATATGTAGGTATGTGCATGTGTGTGTGCATGTGTATATGTGTTTTAATACTTTAATTATATAATTCGTTCATATGTGTGTACCTAAGTGTATATGTATGTGTGTGTATATGTATGTATGTGCATGTGTATGTGTGTGTGTGTATGTATGTATGTGCATGTGCATGTGTAAGTGTATATGTGTGTATGAGTATGTGCATGTGCATGTGCATGTGCATGTGTCTGTATATGTATGTGCATGTATATGTGTAACTCTATGTGTATATGTGTGTATGTGCATGTATATGTGTATATGTAGGTATGTGCATGTGTGTGCATGTGTATATGTGTTTTAATACTTTAATTATACAATTCATTCATATGTGTGTACCTAAGTGTATATGTATGTATGTGCATGTGTATGTGTGTGTATATGTATGTACGTGCATGTGCATGTGTAAGTGTATATGTGTGTATGAGTATGTGCATGTGCATGTGTATGTGTGTGTATATGTATGTGCATGTATATGTGTAACTCTATGTGTATATGTGTGTATGTGCATGTATATGTGTATATGTAGGTATGTGCATGTGTATATGTGTGTGTACATATGTGCATATATATATGTGTATATATGTGTATAATGTATGTATATGCATGTGTATATGTATGAAACATGCATGTGTATGTGAATGCATTTCCATTTGCATCCATGTGCATGCATGTGGATGTGCATATACATGTATTTGCATATATGTTAATGTGTGTATGTGTATATATATATATATGCAGTAATGCATGCATGTAAGTCTTTTTATGTGGTTGTAGAAATGTTTGTGCATATGCATGTGTATATGTGTGTATGTCTAAGTGTATGTGCACATGTATCTGTGTGTATATATGTGTGTGTATGTGCTTGTGTATATGTGTATATATGTGAAAGTGCATCTTCATCATGTATAAGTGTATACGTGCATATCAATAAGTGTGAGTATGCTATCTAATGAAAATAACACAATTCAAATGATATACAAAGAATAGAAATTGTACTTACAATAGTTAGCCATACTTTTTGCTTGGTTAGCTTCTTGAATAACCTGCAATAAAGAGAGAAAGGAGAGAGAGAGAGAGAGAGAGAATTCAAAGAGAGAAAGATATAGAAAGAGAGAAACAGAGACAGAGGGAGACAATAAGAGAGAGCTTAGGCAAAACAACAATTCTGCATATACTTGCTTCAACTCGGAAGCGCAACACAATTGCGAACGTTGGAGAGCTCTTCGATCAAATGCGTGAAAATGCTGATCGAAGAGCCTCCAATGTTTTAATTTTTTTCCATCAACAGACCGTCCTGTAAGCAATGCTATAAGCAACATGTTTTAGCGTCGCTTATGCGATGCCAAAAAGCGTTGCATATGTGATGCAAAAAAGCATCGCTTATGCGACACTATTTAAAACCATCGTGTTAGCGACACTCTATGCGAGCGTCACAGACCTCGTCGCGCCACAAGTCGCAAAAAACGTTGTTTGGCTCATCGTTTAATCGACGATGCACGCGTGACGCTCATTACGACACATTTTTCAATTTTATAGCGACGAAATTACGTCGCCTTAACCGTCACTATACGCCCGTATTCCTTGTAGTGTATCTCAAAAAGTTGAACAGAACTGCCCAGACGAATTCTGCTAGACCTGTAGCAGACTTTGAGACACTTATACTGGCGAACAGAAACTGGTATATAGCTTTGGCACAAAAGGACAAAATAGCTTGCACAAGCGCTATGATAGTGCATTTGGAGGCCAAAACGAGCTCAGATCGTGATTTCGGCACCACATAGCGAAGCTGTTTTGATCTCGAAAACAGGTTGAGTATGCTAACCAAAATTCGTGTGATCAGAGGAGTGTCGATGGCGCCCTAGATGAAGCAACGACCTGCTCTGATACCAATTGTTGGAGTTAGACGTCTGCGGAAGCACGCGAACAACACAAGGAAGAAGAAGAAGCTTGGAGCACAACACACAATACTGAATGTATTACTAGAGAATGTACAGAGATAAGTAGCCCATTAGGGCAATAGGTGTATATACAAGCCGGGGTAAAAAAACCTCCTAAAGAGGGAAAAAAGTGCCCCGACGGTCCTAGTGTGTTCACACACATCACTACCTAAATATATCAACAATTTTGTCTTTTCCTTTGTATGAAATGTGCTTCATAATTTGAACCTACCATTGTCTCCACAACTTCTATGTAATTTTAAGTTTTTCTCTTCATCTAAGTGTTGCATGTGGTCTGTGGTATCTAAATTAGCATGAAATAGGCCCAAAAAGCCTCAGCCACAGAAATGCAGGAATCAGTCGTGCAAACATTTTGCAGGGCTGATTTTCACGTTTCTATGGTTGGGGATTTTTTGGCCTTTTTTTTTTTATGAGGGCTCCCAAGTGTAGGATACTATGAAATTATTAAATTTCTCTTGCTTATGGGTGGCATCAACTATACACTGAAGACTTAGCAAGCCAAAGAGTACCTATAGTGACTAACCTTCTATTTTATACATTCTATACATCTTATCTATGTAGAGGGGCATAAACAAGGCCATAAAATGAAAAAAAAAACCATCCACAAAAACGCAAGATTTAGCCCTACAAAAAAATTGCAGGGCTAAATCCCACGTTTCTATGGCTGGGGTTTTTTTTGCATAAATATGACCTTTGGGGACATATTAGGTACAAAATATACATATCTAGTCAAAAAACAAGAGGCAAATGCATGCAGGTTCAACTCATTCACAAATAGTCTTTTAGGACTCCATATATAACTGACTGAAGCAAAAGTTATTTCTATACACTTATGGTGGAGAGTCAAAGATAGAGAGAGTGACAGAGAGAGAAAAAAAGACACAAAGAACATATAGGTAAAAACAAATATTAATCATTGTATTACATCGCAAAGTATGCCTCTCAAAGGGTACAAGATACACATGTCATGGGCTATTTCCTCTAATTCTCTTTGCTAGTTGAATATCATTGGGTTATATGGTTACTCTCTTGGCATGGATAGCACATAGGTTAGAGTCCTCAAGCATGGAGATGAGGTAGGCCTCAGCTGCCTCTTGAAGCGCTTCAAGTGCTATTCCTTGTATTCGTAGTCCTGCACAATAGCTTTGTAGTTCTTCTTTTACTACCCTTGCAAAAGCTGTTCGTGGTATGAGTAGTTCAACGGACTTTTGGTAGTGTCGTATCTTTGCGAAAGCCCTGCAGTGCCTCCTTCGTCTTTGTGGAACTCTTGTGTTGGGAGGTATGTTAGGCTGTCGTTGAAGTCTACGTCATGGTTGATAGTTTTTCTTTCTCTGATATACATGATGTGAGGGTCCAGCTCTATCTTCCACATTTTGTTGTTGACGTGTTTGTTGACTTTGCTCCCTTTCCTGTTGGAGTTAGATATCTACGGAAGCACGTGAACAACACAAGGAAGAAGAAGAAGCTTGGAGCACAACACACAATACTAACTACATTACTAGAGAATGTACAAAGGTAAGTAGCCCATTAAGGCAATAAGAATATATACAAGCCGGGGGAAAAAAACCTCCTAAAGAGGGAAAAAAGTGCCCCGGCGGTCCTAGTGTGTTCACACACATCACTACCTAAATATATCAACAAATCCCCCTTGGGAGTGATGTGGTGAACAAGGAGCTAGCACTCATGTATAAGGAAGTGCCAAGCTATGTGGAATCAATCCACAAAAGGAAGTAAGCCCAAAGCTTTGCGGAAAGCTTCAAACTTCTCCCTAGGCAGAGCCTTCGTGAAAAGGTCAGCAATGTTCTCCTGCATGCGCACATATGCCAAGCTGATCTCCCCAACACAAAACCTCTCCCTGACATAATGATAATGCACCTCAATGTGCTTAGTGGGAGCATGGAACACAGGGTTCCTTGCAACTTCCAATGCACTCTGACTGTTAGTGAAGATGGTGGTGGTAGAAGATTGACCAACACCCAAATTAGCCATAAGGCATCTGAGCCACACACAATCAACAATAGTTGTGAAAGCTACCCTATACTAAGCCTCACAACTGGAAGTGGCCACAGTAGGCTTCTTCTTGCTCAACCAAGATATACATGAGCTACCAAGCATGAAGCAAAAGCCATTAGTGGACACACGAGTGTCATAGCAACTAGCCCAATCAGAGTCAGAAAAAGCATACAAATCTGGCGGTAGTGATCCCCCCTTGGGATAAAAAAAACCAAGTGGTCGGCTACCACTCAAGTAGAAAAAGATGTGCTTAACTGCCTACCAATGCTGGACTCCTGGGCAGTGCATAAACCTGCTCATTTGTGAGACAACAAACTGAATATCTGGCCGAGTAATGCATAAGTAAATCAAGCATCCAACAGCCTGCTGATAGAGGACAACATCAAATGCATCTCCAGCATCATGAAGACTCAATCGTAGACCTGTCTCCATAGGAGTGGCAATAGGCTTATAGTCTTCAAGGCCAAAACACTGGAATAATGTGTCAATATATTTCGTTTGACACAAAGCCAATCCACCATCAACTTGCATAAACTGAATGTCCAAATAGTGATCCAAGTGCCCCAAATCAAATATCTCAAATGAGGCATGCAAATCAGCCTTAAAATCAGCAATATGCTTCTCAATAGGACTAGTGAGCAACATGTCGTCAACATAGACAACAATGATCAGAAGTACATCACTAGCACGCTTAACGTATAAGCTGCTCTCAGTTGGACTGCTGTCAAAACCATGTGCAATCAGATAGGCATGTATCTTCTCATACCAAGCACGTGGTGCTTGCTTTAAACCATATAATGCCTTCTTTAACCTGCACACCTGGTTTTCATGCCCTTTCTGCACAAAGCCAAGGGGCTGAAAAACATACACTTGTTCATGCAGGTCACCATTCAAAAATGCAGTTTTAATATCCAACTGATGTACATTCCAACCATGATGAGCTGCAAGTGCACAGATGCTCCGAACAGTAGTCATACGACATGTAGGTGCAAAGGTCTCATCAAAATCAATGCCTCTTTCATGTGCATAACCGTTTGCAACAAGCCTAGCCTTATACCTGTCAATGTTCCATTAGGCTTAGGCTTCACCTTGTAAACCCACTTAGTGCCAATTGCCTTCTTGCCAGGAGGCAAGTCACATAAAGACCAAGTACCGTTCTTCATTATAGCATCATATTCACATTGCATAGCAGCCATCCAATTTTCTGAATTTTGTGCTTCATCAAATGAAACAGGCTCATTCTCATCAGAGAGACTAGATGTGGCCATATCATTGCAATATGATGCAAAAGAGGCACTATGAGAGCCTGATCGAGTACGATATGACAGAGGTGCATCTAATTTGTTGTCACACAAAGTCTGCACTAGCTATTTTGGCATAGTTTTTGCCTCCTCAATGTCAGCTCTCTCATCAACAAGTGCATCATGTAAATCTGCATAAAAAATGGGATGATATGCATCATCACATGAAACCTAGAAAGGCTGAGAAGTTGCCTCATTATGACCAGCACTAGACTGTCTACTTGTATGGCACCAAAGTATTGTTACACTTAAACTTTGGATTAAGTTATCTGTTTAAGTTAAATTCAATCTAGGTTCTTGGGATGGTTAGGGGTTTGTAAACAGAGGCCTTGTTTGAATTTTGTCAAATCTACAGATTAGGAGTATACTACTTCACCGAATTAAGGTGCTTAATTGGATTATCTTCCCAATACTGTTGAATATGTTCCTCAACACACTTCCATACCAGACAGTTACTATATAATTTCTTCACTTATCGCATTAATCAATTTACTTAATACTTCATTGAACTTCACTTAACGATTAAACTTAATCAACAGAATTGACAGAAGACACAGTTTTACACAGAATTTCGGCAACAGTGCTTCACTTCCGGCTCTCGCCCAGACAAACAGTCCGGCGACTCTGCCTTCTGCTTCACGTGACTCTTTTCATTAATCTCTCAAAGGTTACAACTTTGCGCTACACCTTTACATCATGCATACGACTTTTCAGAATATGTATTACAAAATTTATGAGTTCCTTTCCAGCAGCTTACATTGGCATGCACGGTGGACTCAAACCCAAAATTGTGTTACACAGTCACGGTTCATCTATGATGCCCTAAATATACATAGTGTGAGCTAGTTTGAAGGTACATGTAATCTTCTGCTTTAGGGAATCTAGCATATCTTTCAAAATTGTAGGTTCTATAAGTTGTGCATCAGTCCTAAAAGAACCGGCACCTATGACCTGACTGATAAGTAATTCCATCTGCGTCTGTAGAAAGGATTCCTGTAGATAAAATTCGTTGGCGAGAGCAGCGTCTCTATGCAGCTTTATTTCCATTATGTCTGCATCAATGCGCGAGAGCCTGTTCGCCTGAACTCCTAACTATTTTTCTCTTCTCTCGAGCTCCTGAACTTAAAATTGCATCATTTTGTAAAAGTCTTCTCTCTCCTTTTTCACACCTGCAAGTTCCTTCTTTAACTGTATGCTCTTCGCAATCTCAGTAGTGAACTCTTGATCTCGCTAGAACAACCTCTCAGTGACCTTATGCAGTTTAGCTTCTGCTTTAAGTACATTGGCAGCAAGTGACTACGAGGCGTCTTCTAAAACACTGTATGCATCCCGCGTACTGTGGAGCTCATTGCCTAAGGCTGTCATAGCGTCTGTCTTGTCTGCAATTTCTTGCTTTAATTATGTAATTTTAGTGTCCCATTGAGCAATGATATTGTCTTTTTCTGCTAACTGGTCTTGGATTTGCTGGATTTGAGTATGCAATGAATGACTCTCGGCTTTGGCTCCAAGTACTTCTTCTTGGAGAGGGGCAATGTCCGCTTCTAGAAGGTCAACCTTGCTCTGCAACTCCTATTGAACTGTCTGAGTGGCCATCTTCATCTGAGGGGCAATTGCTAGGAGAGTTGGATGAAGAGTTGGCCCATGGATGCCAATTCAGTGAACATTACTGTTGGAGGAAGAGAAGGAGGAGGCTGTGATGATGAGGCAGCCAGCAGGTGAGGTGATGATGGTGGAGAGTAGTCGGGAGAGGAGAGGAGATGGGTGGATGCCTCACGAATGGCAGTTGAAGGTGCAGCGGGAGAAACTTCAACAACATCAAGAATGTTGGTTGGAGGAGGTAGAGGGATAAGAGAAGTCGGAACTAAAACTATTCCGATCTCATTCTGGGGTACCGATAGGGCAACTTCGGTAATTGCTTCTTCATTACCAGTCAATTGATTGACTGCATCTTCTTGGGCATCTGCGGTTGGTGAAGAAGGAGATTGACATTCATTGACAACGGTAGTTTCCACTGTCTCCTTCACAGCCTCAGCATCCGGTTGATGAGATTCCTCCTCCTGTGAGAGTTCTGCTACATCTTCCATAATAACATCTTTTTTCGACTGCTTACAAGGAGAAGACGGGATAGATTCTACTTGTAAGGAAGTGGCGGTGTCATGAAAGAGTTCAACTTCTTGATCTGCGGTGGAACCCTGCACCTGGCTTTGCGATGGGCTAATTCGTTTACATTTTTGCTGGAAGAAATGGAACAAGTCTTTATCATCGTCCTCTTTGAGCATCTGTGTAGATTCCTCGTGTAACAACATAGTATCCGTTGTAGGTGGTTGCGCGGCTTAGATCACCAGAAGAAGAAGGGTGAGGAGGTGAGGCAATCGGGTACGAGGAATTTCATGCTTAGCGAGTTGTTTGGTAACTGCTAAGAATTCACGGTGAATGCGCCGGAAGAAAAACGATGTGAAATTGATGGTTTCTCGAGAGGCAGTGTCTATCATGGAATAGAAAGGACGGGAGATACCATACGTGCGTTTTTGTAGGTTTAAGGAAGCTACGAGAAATTGCAGTGCAGTGCGCTCTAGCTCGGGGCGGCAGAGAATGGCAAACTCATTAGATGAGTGCCAAGGAAAAAGCTCTTTCATGGTCGCCATCGGAAGAAGCGGTCCATCGACCAATCCTTCTTGAGGGAGGCGGAACCGCTCAGCAATCGTGTTTAGTGTAACTACTACACGGGGGTCTAAGCACGTTAAGGGCCAGCACTGCTCTATAGCAGGCATGGTGGCTATGGCAGAGATAATCTGCGCTTGAAAGGGATGACACTCCACTGAATGCCATGGCAATTCAATGAAGGCCAGAAGTCCTCGAGCACGCAAGTACTCACTCACATCCAGAGTGAGACCCGAACGGAAGGTTACTATGTTCGAAAGAGCTTCCATGGCACACTCAGAAACAAACGAGAACACAGAGCACACAAGGGACAAACACACAAAGACACAATAGCGACTAACAGCGAGAAGAACAAGATTAAGTAGAAACACTAGAAAAATCAGGCGGCAAGAACCCTAATCATAATGCAGTATCAGAAATATACCGACATAATGGCGACATGCCTGTATTAACAGAGCAACAACATAGAGGCGGCTATTAATCATGGTTAGATAAGAAAATGGAGGGATTACGATCAGTTGGTCAACCGAAACACAGAGATCAGAGATCAGAACAGGAAGGTGATGGAAAAGAGTGGAAAGCGTAAAAGAGTAAAAATACCAAAGACACCTCATGAGTTGGTAGACGACGGATAGTAGGGTCGAAGCTTTGAACCATTAATCACTTTAGGGAGAAGGTGACCAGTTAAGGTGGATAACCAAAAAGTTATTGGTCCCACTTGTTCAGCAATCCTGTAGGGACCGAACCAACGCAGTTTAAATTTTTCGACAGATCTATTAGACTTAGCGAAGAGAACGATCGTGGGTTTTGGCTTGTCTCAGCTGCACTTCTTGCATCACCAGGAAACTCTCAAGACGCTGTTCATCCAAGGACCGTAAAGCCTCTAATCGAAAGGGAAAAGATTCTTCTGGTAATAGCTTCCTTTCCAGAGGCACACGTAGACTGGGAACCATCAATTCCATAGGAGCAATCGCTTCTAATCCATACTCCAACTTAAAAGGAGTTGTTCCGGTCGCCACTTTGTATGTGGTATGATAAGCCCATAGTACAGCAGGTAGAAATTGGTCCTATCTCTCTGGGCAGTCCAACACCAGTTTCTTCAAGATGTTTAAGACAGATTTTTTGGTACTCTCAGCAAGTCCATTTGCTCATGGGTAATAGGGAGAACTGAATTTATGCACAATTTGGAATATTTTCATAAGCACTTGCATTAATGTATTTGCAAAGTGTGTACCTTGATCAGTTACTATCTCCAAGGGTAACTCGTAACGCGGAAAGATATCATTCATTAAGCATTTACCAACCGCAGCCGCTGTAGCTGATCGGAGAGCCCATGCTTCGGCCCATCTAGTTGCGTAATCTGTGCATGTCATAATATATTTGTGATTGGTGACTGTTGCCGGAGGTGTAAAATCCAAACCCTATTTCTGAAAGGGCTCAAGAGCACATGGAGAGGGAAGTAGTGTCGTAAAGGCTGACCAAAATGCTGACACTCATCGCACTGTTGTACATATTTGGTGACGTCACGATACATAGTGGGACACCACAATCCACTCTACAGAATCTTCCGGTGAGTTAGCTCAACTGCAAAATGTCCTTCGGTTGGTGCAGCATGGGCCATGGTAATGACTGAACCAATTTCATGTGGGGGAACACATCTGAGCAGTACTCCTGAGTGATCCATGTAATATAGTTGTCCTACAATCAATCGAAAGCGTCGACTGTACGAGGCTAGTCTTTGTCGAGCAGTTGAAGAAATTATACCAGGCGGACATCCACTAGTCAAGAACAGAAGCAAGGTGTCATAGTAAGAGGAGGGTACTGTTAATTCTTGTTGATCATCTTGTATTATCTCTGTTGCATAGATAGCTAGTGTTGTGTCATCAACACCCTCCAAAAGCTCACCGGAATCCAACCGAGATAGAAAGTCAGCAAGAGCGTGTGCTGACCCTGGTCGATGTACGATACCAATGCTGCATGATCTATGTGGAAGGTGAAGCGTCTACCCAACAGATAATGTCGAAATTTTGTCACACAATATACTAAGCCAAGACATTCTCATTCACTAATTGAATAGTTACGCTCTACCGGGGCCAATCTCCGGCTTGCATAATATACGGGACGAAACCATTTATCCGGCTACTACATCAGCACGTTTCCAATGGCACTGTCGGATGCATCTACAAAGACATGAAAGGGCAATTCCCAATTGGGTGCTTGTAAAATGGGACCCTGAGTTAACAATGATTTCAATCTGTCAAAAGAAAGTTGACACTCTTCAGTCCATTTGAACTGACGTGGGCTACTGGTTATCAATCGATTAAGTGGTATGGCCAGATGAGCAAGCCAACGCAGATGCCGCCCATGCCACCGGATTTGGCCCAAAAACCGCATCACGTCTTTGGGTGTTCTAGGCGCAGGAGCCTCCAATACGGCCTTCACTTTATCTAGATCCACTTGAATGCCTTGTTTTGAAATAACGTGTCCGAGCAAATTGCCACAGGAAATAGAGCATACCGATTTATTTGGGTTCAGGCACAAGCGATATTCTCGACACTTTGAAAAGAAACATCGTAAATGGTACAGGTGTGCCGACGTATCATTGGATAATGAGAAATCATATAGATACACTCTCATAAATGTGGTGAGATAAGGGGAAAAAATTTCCTGCATGCAGCGCTGGAACGTACTCGGAGCATTGCGCAGTCCAAACCACATTATGGTACACACATAGACACCCCAGTTTGTAATAAAGGCAGTCTTGGGTATGTCTTGCTCTCCCATTTTGAATTGATTGTAACCACTGTATCCATCTAGAAAGGAATACATCTCCCTGCCGGCCACGTCATCTAACATGGTATCCAGGAACGACAATGGAAACAGATCAGGTACGGTTGCGGCATTGAGCTTTCGATAGTCCATGCATATCCGTAGTTGCTTGTTTTTCTTTGGAACTATAACAATGGGAGAGATCCATTCTGCATGCTCAATAGGCACAATAAATCCCACCTTCAACAACCGATCAAGTTCGGCTTTAACCTGTGCCGCAAAGTGAGGATTCATCTTGTAACTAGGTTGTTTGATGGGTCTCGCATCCAGTTTCAGCACCACTCTGTGTTGATAAATCTGCGCGTCCAACCCCTTTGTGTCCCTGTAATCCCATGCAAACACATCAACGAACTCTCATAGCAGCTACAATAAGTGCTCTTGGAAAGTCTCAGATAGTCCGACTTTTATCTTTACGGGTCGTGGGTTGGTTTGGTCACCTAAATTGTAGGTCAGCTGATCTTCTGGTACATAGGACTACCGAGGCCTTTCCAAATCATCTCGAGACTGGAGTATTTGTTGGAGTATCGACTCATCCAAAGTTTGTTCTATACTCGACTCATGCTCACCGGTCAAAGGTACCACCGTGCAGGCTGCTGGACTCCAGTTATCAACCACCATTTGTGAATCTTCAGTGCCAAGTTCCATCAGATCCTTGTTAGCTTTAAGGAAAGTCTCCTCTTCATCATCGAAGAGACCATCCAACATGTGTACAGGCTCCGCTAAATATGGCCGTGAATATAAGTCACAGGGTTTCATGTCGTCTAATGGGACAACATATTTTCAGTGCTTATTTTCAAAGACTAATTCATGCGCTGACCAGTCTTGCACTACCTTAGCTTGTTTTACCCAAGGACGTTCAAAGAGTAGATTGTAATCCAGGCTCGATTCGGGTAAATCCAGCACAACAAAGGTCATTTTGAAAATAGAACCTTGTAGAGCGATCGGAATATCTCGCACCAAGCCCACCGAATGGACGCAAGATTGATCAGCCATGTGTACAAAGAATTGAACAGGTTCAACTTGCATCCAGCCCAGTCGTTTACGAAGTGCGGCTGTTGCAATGTTGACACCAGATCTGCCATCAATTAAGACGTGTGATTTTGTGGTTTTTGTTCCATACCATAATCAGTGGTACTGTATGATCCACCATTGGGTCCAATTCCGGTTGGATTGTGGCTTTTGTGAGAGCACTCGAGGGTCCTAGACTGACCTGCTGCTGGAACTATTGACGCACTCCTGGGACCAAAGCCAATAATTGACCCAAGGGCAAGGTAATTGATGCCTTAGACAGCACATCCCACACCGAATCAGTTTTGACTGTTTCCGGTACGGTCTTTGGTGTGGACTCCCATACTGTCTGAGTCAGATTTCGCCCTTCTTGTACTTTTGGCAGTATACTTTGCTGCATCAACGGAACTGGGTCAAGGAATACGAATTGTTCCTGCGTAGCCCACTTGCTTGCCTTTGTGAATGCCTTCTATTGTTCATGAATTCTTGGTTCAAAGATCTCCGTAGCTGGCTGTAATTGCTTGCCTGAACGTGTTTGCACCACTGGTGCTTGCGTATCCACAGCTAAGATGTACACCATATTTGCCATCGGATGTTGTCGTTCTTTTTTCTTTTTATCATACTCAGTTGCATCTTTACAAAATCTTTGGATATGCCCAATTTCACCAAAAAAATGACATTTAGGAGGGGGAGGAGATGCACCTTCTCCTGATGGATCTGCATTCCATCGAGCTTGTCCAAAATTATTTGACCGTCCACCTCGATAATTCCTGTATCCCTGGGACAGAGTATTCCGCATTTGTGGTGGCACATAATGGCTGGGCGGTTGCCCTTGTTCCTGAATGATGGCATTAACAGCTGCTCTCTTCTGTACCTTGGCATTATACGGGCAAGTCTCTGTAGTGTGGTCTGTTGTGTGGCAAATTGCACAATACATTTGGTTTAGAGCGCATGTTGAGCCGCTATGCCTTGGATTTTCGCATTTGGTACAGTAAATTTGTTTCAAAGGATCCTCGTTGGATTGTCGGGATGCTTTCAGCCACTCTAGGTCTTCAGTGAATCCACCCACTTTGTTTTCTAATTGTAACGCCATAGTAATTACGACATCCAAAGTCATTCCACTCATGCACTGTATGATCATAATCTGATTCAATTGGGGCTTTAATCCGTTGATGAACCACTGTGTGATAACATCATCTGGTAAATTAGCATGCGCGGGTGGCAACTGCCATAAATGAGTCCGAAATAGCATGGCATAATCCTGTACATTTTGGTGTGGTTTCTGCCTATTATTTTGTAAGTAGTCAAGAATTTCGGCTTGGTTTTTCTTTAATTGAAATCGTTGCAGAAATGCATCCTTCACATCATCGTACTGTCGGAAGTGGTTCAAATCATATTCGGTTAGCCATCGTGTAGCTTCATTAACTAGGGTTGACTGGAACACAATACTTTATATGCAGGGTCTGTTGGGTAATTCAGAACTGCATAATTAATCTCAAAGGTTGGCACATGCGCATTGGGATCATCCCCCGAAAAACCTCCAAATTTGGTGTATGTGACCCCCGCTGGTACCGGGCGCGGTGGGATAACCTGTTGCTGCTGATGTTGTGGTTGCGGCTGTGGCAGTGTTTGTTGTTGTTGCTGTGAGCTACTCATGGTGCTGTTGTTGTTACCTAAATTTTGGGGAGGTATCTCTTGATCTTCATGAACTGTATGGTCAACCTGCTCACTTTCCGATCCTAAAATGTTGTTGAACCAATTGCTTAACTCCAAATCTATCAGCCCTTCCTCAACTTTAGTGTCGAAATTAGCTAAACATGCACCGAAAAATGATGAATGCAATAAGTGTCCACCAAACAAAACCACAATTTCACCAAAAAGCTTCGAATTGCCACCAAGTAATACCGAACTCTCATCAAAACTCGCCAAATTCACATCGGACCAGACTGCACTGTCACTGGAAACGTTCTCACCGGATAATGCGAACCTATCACCAAAAGTGACCGAATTTTGACCAGTTAATGTGGAACTGTCTCCGCAGTGTGCCTCTGTACAACCAGAAATCACCGTACTTTCTTCAGAAGGGACTGGACTCGCACCGGAATGCACCGGATTCTCGCCATGTGCTACCAAACTACCATCGGAATTGCTGTTGGCTGGCTGTACTGAACCTTCTGCAACAGGACTTGATTGTCCTGCACTTCTACCACCAGAGGGTGTTCCTAATAAGTTATGAACTGCCCAGGGATGTTGATCTCTGCGGTATATGGGGTATGATTCGCCGGAATGTGTTACATACATATATCAAAGAATTCTTCCTCAATCTTTAATCTTCGATGCAAATGACTACTCCATTTCCTAGAGACGGCACCAGTGTTACACTTAAACTTCGGATTAAGTTATCTGTTTAAGTTAAATTCAATCTGGGTTCTTGGGATGGTTAGGGGTCTGTAAACAGAGGCGTTGTTTGTATTTTCCCAAATCTACAGATTAGGAGTATACTACTTCACCGAATTAATGCGCTTAATCGGATTATCTTCCCAATACTGTTGAATATGTTCCTCAACACACTTCCACACTAGACAGTGGCTTGAAACATTCTAACAAGGTAGTCATGGGCAGGTTGAAGGATTGGTGGTATGGGGGGTGGGAAGTGAGAACCTGGAGGAGGGAAGGTCATGAAAGGGGATGTGGTGGCAGGGAATCCAAAGAATATGGATCTAGAGTCAGGATGGCTGTAGCTCAGTGGTGAGTAGCACCTCCTTTAATGTCAATCCGGGAAGACGTGAGGATGGTATGAAGACCACGAGCAAGTGGAAGCACAAGTGCGTGAGTGAGATGCACACAAGCATGCACACACATACACGCACACGCGCACACACGACAAGAACAAAGAGAGTAAGACAATGGAATCACTTCTATTGCAACAAAGTTCTCATACAAGCTCAAGACTACAAGAAGCTCTCCCAAAAATGAGCTCTCTAGCTCTATTTCTAGTTTTTGACTAGCTTTGGCCCTGTCCAGACCTAGTGTCCGGCCTAGTTAAAAATTAGGTTCCAGGGCTTATTTGAGGGCTCAAACGAGATCTAAAAATTATGAAAATTGGCAGGCAACTACTTCTAAGGCTCCCCAAGCTCGAGGACTCCTTGGCTTGTACAAAATGGAGCTACAAAAAGGTGAAATGATATTTACAAGGGTTTTTAGTGATGAGAATCACTTAAAAATGATGTAAGGGTTTTGAAAAAAAATGAAGGGTTGCCTTAGTGCTAGATCTGCATGTGTGTCCGTACTTGCTTCTTCCCGTATACTGTCAACACTCTCCCCCCCCTAGCGTCTGTCGCCTCTGACAGACCCTTGTTGGAAGGGCTGTTCTATGTAGTGCTTTGAGAGGTGGTCTCCATCCGTTGTATGAGCTGGTTCCTTGGATTCCAGCAAGAATGTGTCATTGTGAGCTTTCAAAACTGCAAGTTGCTCCAAAGAGGTTGTCAAGATTGATTTGGAGCAACTACTGGCTTCAATTTGCTTCCGAGATATGAATGTTGTTCCCATGACATCCGCTAGCTCTTCCAAAGATGATGTTGAGAGCAGTCATGCCAACTACTCATAACCCATAATGAATGATGGGTAAGTGTGTTCGTGCCTGGGTTGAAAAAAGTATGTGCCTTGTGCAAGGCCTGGTAATGTAGCCCTACGCATGCTTACTTGGAAAATGCATTGGAAGAAGTATGGTGCAAAAATTGCAGGTCTTGAGCTAAGTGCTCAAGGGTATGCTGACGAAGAGGTTTCCTAAACTATCATGGTTATGGTGTTTCCAGAGTAAAGATACTTACCATGGAGAAGGTTGATGGATGTTTGTCTCTTCGTGTTGTACACTCGGCCTTTGGGATGGAACATTGTTGATGAATGTCCATGTTGATTGTCCACTGATGAGATCTTTTGAGTGGTGGATCCTCTCTTCTCTTCTCAAAGCAACATTTGTCAAATAGTGAGAATTGAATTGCTTGATATTCCTTGGCAAGCAACATCGGGTAACTACACCAAGCTGAGTTTCATATATTCTCTTTAGCTCACCATATGCAGGAGTCTTCTCCTCCAGAACTACCTTGTGCAGATATCTCCTTGGATGCTCTGGTACATGAAGTAGTTAAGCATCACTCAAGTTGCGGACCTTCAAGCTCTTCATTCCTACCTTGGTAAGAGAAAATCATAGTTGTAGATGCCATGTTCATGCCAAATGCTTGTCATTTACCAGATAAGGCAGCAATAATCTCACTGCTGGCCGAGACACACTTCTATCCAAATTGATAAATGCCTAGTAATCAACAGTTCCACCTTCAACTAAGCATGACTCATTCATGTTTCATAAGCCAAACCTGGGAACAAGCTCTCTCCCGCTTTTCTTTCTCCCCCTCTTTTTTTTTTTTTTTTTTTTGAGGAAAAGGATATCACAAAACAAGAACACAAAAGTTAGTATCAATAGAAATATTTGACATATGTCACTGTGCTCTTGTGCGTGGGATTCTCAAGTGTGTCTACGCACGGCCGTGTAATGTGGCCCTATATTAATGCACACTTTGGAAATGCATGACCTGAATGGTGCAAAAGACAGGGTTGTGCAAGGAGCACATGGTTGTTGCTCGTTCGAGGCTTTCGATGTCATTTGTGGAGGTTGATGCCGACCTTGGTGGAGGTATCCATTGAGTCTCGAACTGATGTGATCCTCCTTATTGGAGTCCATTTTAGAACATCATTTGGCACGGTAGAGGTCACTTCAGGCGTCTTTCTCTTTGGATGCTTTCTGAACTGTGGTATCCAGTGTGGTTGACGCTTTGGTTCGGTGGAGACTACTTGCACCTTTGGCTTCCAAACCCATATCCTTTTTGCATGTCTTCCTACTAATGTTGAAGAGCTGATTTGATCTTCCTTTGGTCTCTGTACGTGGTTCTTACCCTTTTCTCTTTTTGGCTTCTTTGTTGAAACCTTTTGCATGTGGGAGAACGAAGGTTGTTGTGGATGTAGGAGCTTCTTAGGTACCCACATCTGTAATTGCCCTTGTTGAGCTGCAGCTAACTTCTTAGGCACCCAAACTTGTTGGATACCTTGTGATTGAGCTTGTCTGAGCTGCTTCCTTCGTCTTCTGGCCTGGTTGGTTTGCATGGATGGAATCTGTGGGGGCAAGGTTGGTGGTTGCTCTCCTTTGCGTACCCATATCTGCTTCATCGGTTGAGTTGTTCTGCTTCGCGCGTTCTTTTGGTCTCTCGTCCGGAGAGTCTTTAGTGATTGATCTGCCCTTAGTTGTTGCCTCCTTCTGGCCTTTGGAAAAGAAGGGAGTTCCATTGTGGTTCTGACTCTTTGTTTGAGATCTTCATTCTTCTGCATCACATAGCCTTGGACAAGAACAGCATGGTCAACTTCATGTGCACCCCTGGAGGGACCAGGAGTCTGTGCCTTTCCTAGTTCCTTGAGTGCTCCATTATCTAACTCTACTGTAATTCGACTATGATTGACCCATACCTGAAGAAGTCCACTTCTTAGGTTTAAGTTGACTGCTTGGTCATAGATCCAATCTTGACCCAAGACAAGAGGTTCAGTGAGATTCTCATCTTGACACACTAGTACTTTAACTGTCATTGCCTCATCATGAATGTAGAGGGGAAGTTCCACCTCGCCCATGCAAGGGGTTTCCACGCCTCCCAATCCTATGAGATATGCTTCCACAGGATTGACAGTTAACTGCAACTCGTGACAGTAAGACAATTTAACATCACTAGTGGCTGCACCTGAGTCAATCAAGGCTCTTACGTCCTTGCACTCTTTCCTTGTCCTATATCTAGGGTTATGAAAGGACGTCTATCAATTATCCTATACGAGCTTGTTCCTGCAACTTCACACATGGCCATAGGATATCCTTGATCTGCATAGTCATTCGTTCTAGGTTGATCTCTACCTTGCCTTCGTAACCTCATCCTTCTGATGCGTTCTAAAGCTTCCGCTTGAGCTTCCTCTCGAACTCGCTTTTCTTCCTCTTTGCGTTTCTTAGCAGTGTTGAGTCGGCTGAGCATTTCCTCCGTGAGGGGTTCCTGATACAACTTGACTCTGCAACCGCTAATATAGTTTGGGAGAACATCACCCTCTAATGTGGCTAGTTGTACTGCTCCACTCGTGGAAATCCTATTGATGATCATAGGTCCGTAGCCTCTCTTTTCTAGCTTCCGCGCGTGTTGTCTCAGTGTATAGACTAAGACTAGATCTCCTGCTTTCAAACCCTTATCCTTCACATGGGCATCAAAGTATGCCTTCTGTCTCTTTTTGGCTGCATATATTCCTGCAGCGGCTCTCAGTCTTGTTTCTCCTAATCGTTCAAGGTCAAAGATCCTAGAGGAGAGCTCATGACCAGTCCATTCTTGCTCTTGCGCTACTTTCAACGTAGGTATTAAGAAGTCCAACGGTAGCACAGCATTTTGGCCAAATACCATCTGAAAGGGGGTGGCTTGGAGTACCGTTTTGTAGGCGACTCGGTATGCCCAAACAGCATGATGTAGCTGTTTGTCCCAATCAGAGCGTTTAGTGTTCACTAATTTTGTCAGTACATTGCATAAGATCTTATTAGTGCTCTCAGCTTGTCCATTAGCTTGAGGGTGATAGGGGGCAGACTTCTTGTGTATTACCAGGAATTCTTGGAGTAGATTTTCAATCACTTCGTTCAAGAAGTGAGTGCCTCTATCACTTACAAGCTCTATAGGTAACCCATATCTTGTGAACACATTCTCAAACAAGAATTTAGCAGTTGTTTGAGCATCGTTCTTTGTCGTAGCCTTTACCTCCACCCACTTGGTGAGATAATCTGTTGCAATAATAATGTATTCCGCATGAGATCCCTTAGCTGGGGGATTAATAGGACCTACGAAGTCTATTACCCACTTAGAGAACGCACGTCCACCCATCATAGGTTTCAGTGGCATCTCATCTTTGCGTATGGGATACTGAGTCCTCTGACAGACATCACACCGTTTCACATAGGTATGTGCATCCATGTGAAGGGTCGGCCACCAGAAGCCCGCAAATAGTATTGCCTTGATCACCCGATCCGGTCCAAAGTGTCCTCTTGCTACACCTTGGTGAGCATTTTCCAAGATCTTAAGATATTCACTCTCATGGACACACAGTCTCAGGTAACCATCTTTACCACGTTTGTATAGATTATCACCAATGAGTGAGTAATCCAGGGCTTCTTGTTCTAAACTCCTTTTCCTAGCCAGAGTCATGTCTGGAGGGAATGTGTTTGTCCTCAGGAAGGATACTAGAGGTTCGCTCCAATCTGGCACTATGGATACTTGATAAAGAGTAGCGTGTTCCACAGGTGGTTTAGTGCAGCAGATTGGGCATTCCTTGCACAACTTTTGGACATCACCTTCCATAGTTGGCCAATGTACTCCGAGTCTCTTTAGGGTCTGTAAAGTTCGTTGCTTTGAATGGTGTTGCTCTAGTGCACCTACATGTGCTAATTGCAACCATTTAGAGTACTCATCCTCTTCTATGCAACAAGCCAAGATCCCTTGATTTGTGTGCTTGTACATACTTCCTGCCATGATGTGGTACTTTTGGGCTTTTACAACCTCTCGATTTCGTGTGTTTACCACTGGATGGTTAGGCCCGTATGTCAGTACTGGTACCAATGGCTTAGCCCACTGCGGCCCCACTTCCAAATTAAACAAGTAAGCATCAGGAAGATCATCCGATACTCCTTGTGGGGCTTCTCCCGATGTGAGCCTGGAGAGATGATCAGCTCTCAAATGAGTCCTACCTTTCCTTACCACAACCTCAAAATCATATTCCATTAGCAAGAGAAACCATCTCACTAATCTCCCTGTATTGCATGGCTTGTTTACGAGGTATAGCAATGCCTGATGATCAGTAAAAAAATTAAACTTATTTGCAAGCAAATAGTGTCTAAATTTCTTAACTGCATATACCATGCCTAATCCTTCTCGCTCTGTAGTGGTGTAATTCCGTTCAGCCGCATTCAATTGTCTACTGGCATAGGCAATTGGAAGATCCATATTACCTTCACCAGTAGGTTGTGCAAGCACACATCCAATGGCATAATTGGATGCATCCACGTGAACATGGAATGGCTTATTCCAATCTGGTGTGGTCAAGATTGGTGCTGAACATAATCTTCGTTTAAGCTCCTGGAAGGAATTCTCACATTCATCCGTCCACTCAAAGTTAGTCAGGAGTCCGTACATGGGCTTTGCAATGACAGCATACATGTGTATAAATCGTCGGTAATAGCCACAATGCCCCATGAAAGCTTGTACTTCCTTGACATTCTTTGGCCTAGGTAGCTCTTCTATGGCTCTCACTTTCTCTTCGTCGGTAGATATGCCATTCTTTGACACTATGTGCCCTAAAATCTTGCCTTGCCTGACCATGAAAACACATTTTTCTGGGTTTAGGCAGACTTGATATTCTCTACATTTGTTAAAGATTTGTATGAGCTCAGGGATATGGGTTTGTCTAATGTTGGAATGAGCACAAAGATCATCAACGTAGACTTCTAAACTCTTCCTCAGGAACTCCTTAAACACATGGCACATCAGCCTCTGGAAGGTAGCTGGTGCATTGGTAAGCCCAAATGGCATTACTCTAAAAGAAAAAATGCCCCATTCTGTGGCCAAGGTTGTCTTATGCTGATCCTCTGGAGCTATGGCTACTTGATTGTAGCCCGAAAATCCATCAAGGAAGCTGTACACTTCCTTGCCTGCCACTCTTTCTAAGAGATGTTCTGTGATGGGAAGCGGATAGTTATCTCGAATTGTGGCTGCATTAACCTTTTTCAAGTTAATACACACACGCAGCTTGCCATTTTTCTTGGGCACCACAACAATGGGGGATACCCACTCAGTGTGCTCAATTTCATAGATAAATCCAGCTTTGACCAGTCTATCTATCTCTTCTTTGATCTTAGCAGCGTAATTATCGTTATAAGTATAGGGCTTTTGCTTAGAGGGTTTAGCATCTAAGGTCATGGGGATAGTGTGTGAGCATATATCAGGGTCAACACCTTTCAAATCCTTGTAACTCCAAGCGAATACATCTCTGTATTCTCTTAGCAAGGCTATCAACACATGCTCTTCTTCCTCTGTTAGGTCATGGCCTATGTACGTGCATCTCTCCTCTCCTTCTTCTAGGGCCACTACTATTTTCTTGGTAGTTTCTTTGTTATCATAGGCCTCTCCTGATTGTGCCTCTCGTTTAGGCATTCTTATCATGACTCTCCTGTCGTCTATCTCATATTTCTTATAATTTTCTGGGACCTCAAACAAAGATTCTTCCTCTTCTGGAGAGACTTCTCTCTTCTTTCGTTTCTTCCCTTCTTCCTTCGGGGTCACATGTGTTGCTAATCTTACATCATTTATAATCTCTCCATGCCTCTGGGGTTGAAATTCTACTTCATGGAAGTATTCTTCATCTGATGCAAATGGTGGGTCCATAATGATTGACTCTAGATCGGAGTCACTTGCATCCTCAAATGCATCAGGGCTAGGTTCGCATTCTTCTAGAACTGCCTCTCCCATGATTGGCTCTATGGAGAAAACTGAAATGTCATAGCCATCCTCATCACAGTGAGGTGTCCATTGTTCTTCATTGATGGCTACATCCATTGTTGCTAAGATTTCTGCCCAGCCATGGGGTTCAAATTCCTCGTCAGGAAAGACTACGGGTGCATAGGCTGGGTCTTGAATGGGTCTATGAGTTTCGTTTGCACCCATTTCTCTGGCCTTTTCTCGCTTCTCTTCCTCTACTGCTACCTTGCACATCCATAAGTGAGTGTCTTCATGCATCCAAGAGGATCCTGACCCTATGGAATGCACCGATTCTGTATCATCTTTGGCTCTATGGATGGGATTCCACTGGATAGGAGGGACGTCTCTATGAGAATAATACTTGAGATTGACTTTGGTCGTAACACCTAAGTGTTGCAGGTACAAAGAATTGGTCCCCCAATCCTGTACCACTTGCAACTGTCGCATAAATGGTCTTCCCAAAATCATCTCATAGGCATGATTTTTGTTGAAGTCACATATGGCAAATGTATGCTCAAACTCGACACCACAAGTGGTGAGAGTTATTCCTTCTAGCAATCCTAAGGGTCTCTCAATATGACCATCGGCCATTTGCAATTTCATTCTCGTTGGCCTGAGTGCCGGCTTGCCCCAACGCTTCCATAGGGAAGTGGTGGCAATTGCAACTCCTGCACCTGAGTCCAAAATTGCCTTGGTGGTGTACTCCTGGTAGGTGATGGGAAGATAGGTGTTCCCTTCTTCGCCTTCACACATATCTCCTATCTTATCCAAGGGAATTTCTGGCACTGTCCTATGGGATCCTACTCGGGAACGTGGTTCTGCAACTTCAGTCACTTGACTGGCTACACATTTCCGCGCTTTTGGTCTATTCTTAGGCAGTTCTTCCAAAGTGAGATCGTGCTGCGCCTTGGTGTTCTTTACTACCTCCATGTCCCTTGATATGACTGAGTCGTCGTTCCTTACCATGACTGTGGGTGCTCTCATACACGTGGACTTTGCTTCCCATGGGCCTGTGAAGTGGGGTAGCTCTTGTATGGAATTAGACTCAAAGTCCAATCTCTCGTGAGACTGAGTACTCTCATGTTCCCCGTAAATAGATGGGATGTCTTGTGGGAATTGATCGTGTGCATCATCCACAAGTTCAAAAGGAGGGGCGACTTCACTTTCGTTATCCCATTTGTCTTCTTGAATCTCTCGTAGGAAGTCTGGTGCAAACCGATTCATAGAAGAAGAAGTGTCTGGCTCCGTAGAATTAGGCACATAAGCAACCTGGGAAGGAGGGCTTATTCTATCGTTGACTCTTTCCTTGTTCTCATAGATGGCTGGAGCACAGGCTTCCTGGGGAGGATTACTTATTCTATTACTCTTCCGAGCAGGCTCATACGCTCCCTGAGAAGGAATGTAGGCAACCTGTGGAGGTACGTAAGCTTTCGAGGGAGGCTCATCTGCCTTTTGGGGGGGAAGATAAGCTCCTTGAGGAGGCACATGGGCTTCCTGAGGAGGCTGGCTTGTCCGTTCCCTTGCCCTTTCCTTTCTTTGAGGGGCAGATTCCTTTTCTGATTGTGCAATTAGCCTCTCTATTCTTTCTAGCAGTCCGTCAAAGTGTAACTACGTCTTAGCTGAGCTAGAGATATTAAAGAGGAGGGTAGCTTCGAACATGGCTTGAGCCAATTCCACCATCTTAGCACAAATTTTAGTTCGTTCAAGCTCTAGCTCGGCTCTAGGGTAGCACTTTTCATGATCGGTTACGTTTGGCCCTTCTTGGATTCTGGCCTGATATGCTTTAAGCATCATATTAAGGTCTTCGGGAGTGGGATCTACTAGGACTGATCCTACTCTAGGGGGTGGTGGGTTTAGGTTAGGCGGGTTGGAAGGTGGTTGGTCGGATGGCGATAGGAATGGTGGTGGTGGGGTAGTGTGGGAGGGAGTTTGAGTCGTGAGTTCGGTTATTCTGGCTCTTGTTTCTCTTACGCTTTCCTCGAGTTCACACATCTTTTTAGCCCATTGTCTTTTCATTCTTTCCCGACTATCTTTCCAAGCTCTAGTCCTTTTCTTGGTTATGCTCTCTGTTTCACTAGCCTCTGGGCCCTTTTCCTGACCTACACCCTGGTTTTGCTGTAGTGCTTGGGCTCTAGTGACTACCTGTACTGGTGCAGTGGAAGTGACACTTCCTGAGGAATCTACAACCAACCCAATCACATTAATGGGAGTGATTTTTGGCATATTGTTAGGATTTTTAGGGCAATCCCGTAAGAGATGCTCTTTTCCGCAGTCTTGGCAAAAACCTTGGATCGTCACTGACTGGGGTTGTGTGGGTGGGGGTAAGGGGCAATCACGAATGAGGTGATCTCCTTGGCATCTGTAGCATGGTCCTCTTGGGAATGGAGGTCTTACTTGCCTAGGTTGAGGCCTCGGGTTGGGGTTTTCATACATGACATTCGTGTGATCTGACTCCCAACTTATTTCATTTGGCTCTTCACTATAGTAGGACTCACCATGTTTTGGAGACTGCATGTAGTACGCCTGGGGACTATCAACATGTGTAGAATCAAAGCTATGGTCACTGAGGTCACTCTCAGAAAGCAGTGGTGTTACAGGGACTATAGCTCTATTCAGGTTTTCTTCTGCAACAGCATACTTTACAGGGATTACATTAGCGGGGTTTGGAGGTTGTTGAGCTAGCACCGGTTGGGGTCTCTGTTGGGCCTGATATTGTGTTTGGTAGGTTTGTTGGGGTCTAGCATTTTGTGGTGGTGGATTTTGGTTCTGGTATCTGCCTTGTTGGTAGGGCTGAAGGTAGGTTTGTCTGACCGCTTGCTTGTTGTAAGGACAGTCTTGTGCTGTGTGATTTGTGTATCTTCGTTCTATGGTGCAATATTGGCTATTTGGATTGATCTGGGGTTGAGCCATAATGGGACACACGTTTGCCATATGGTCACCACCGCATGTATAGCACCTCTTTGCTGGGTAAACCTCGGAATTTGTTTGCTAGAGACGCCTAGTTTTTGGGCCACTTTCTCTGCGAGTTCCTCAATTGATGTGGATTGCGTGGAAGAGTGACTAGATGCACTATCTGAATCTTTGTAGATTTTGGAAAGCTCTAGTTCTTCCCCTAGGTTATCTTCAATGTCAATGCACATGCGTACACACTCTTCTATAGTCCTAGGGTCCTTCAGATACACATAGGATCTCAATTTCGTACTCAGCAATCCATCAAGGAATAAGGCTACTTGTTTGGCAGGTGTTGGTAGCTCCGAAACAGGACATCTTTCAAGGTATTGCCTAAATCTTCTTCCTGCCAGTCTCACGGTCTCTTGAGGGGTTTGCTTCAAGCTGTGAATCAGTGAGGAGGTATTGTGTCTTATGCCACTCTTAGAGAACTCTACAATGAAGGCTTCTAAGAGTTGGTCTATACACCTGAATTGTCGCTCATCCAATGGCTGAAACCATGTAAGTGCTGTGTTCCTAAGGGTTAGACCGAAGGCATTGTACTGTGTGAATAGATCCTCCACTTGTTCAGCTCTCAAGACTTGCTTGAATTCCGCCACATGATCATAGGGATCTCCTGTGCCATCAAAGTAATTCTTCATGGACTTAACCAGCTGGGTCGGTCTCAAGGTTCTTGTGTGCTCTCTAGGTCTCGGTAGAGGAAATCCATCCACATTTCTTTGATTCCTGTGGGCTCTAAGTATCTCAGGTTCTACTCCATTCGTCTCTGTCCTCGTTCTTTCTCTGCCCACTGGCTTGGCAAAGCTTACTTCTGGTCTATCTCTACTTCTGTCTCTTTGAGTTCCATGAGCTTGGGATGTTCCAGCTCCAGGGTGACCATAGGATACATTCGACCTTGGTTGGGGAAAAACAAATTCTCCTTTCCATGTGTAGGCATGTCTGCCATGCTCAGTGACCATGAAGATTCTCTCTGATGCATTGTCTAGGTAGGTTACTTGGCCTGGGCTATCAGGGTCTTTAAACTCATAGATTGTGAGGGCACTCACTTCCTGTGGTTGAGCAGATTTGTATCTCCAAAAAGCCTCATCGGTTTCTCGGTTTAAAAGCAGGTCTATGCTTTTACTGTCTTGTGGAATCCACTCAGGAGTCATGATTCTGGTCAAGACAGATTTACCACGGGGAGTTCTTGGCTCTCTCTCTAAGTTCCCTTGCTCTATATCACCCATGTCGATCTCCGCAATCACATTTCCAAACTCATCAGTTCTATCAGGAAGAGTGGTGACTACATATATAGTTCCCTCTTTATCTAGGTATGCTCCATTCTCAAACTTGACTACCGGGTGGTCTAATCCATGGGGTTGATCGGGGTTCTTAATCTGGACCACCGATCTCCTCAGTCCGTCCTCGTAGATGCGAGCACCTAGACGATTCATCCTGATGTATTCCAGCTGAGTCTTGTATGGTCCTTCTGGCTTTTCTAGATAAGCCAACCCTGAACTACCTACTAGTCTCTCCATGTGATAGGACATCTCAGAATCACTTGTTTCTGATCTGGGAGTGTATGGGTAATCACTCAACTGTTGGGCCCAAGACCTGGCAGTGTGATTGACACTAGCTTCAGAAGATCTGAGGCTTTGTCTGTCTCGGCCTAAGTGTCTGCCTGATCTAAGGTTCATATGCCTGATTTATCTACCCCCTTGGACTCAAGCACACTCTCGTTGCAAGTTAATTTGCACCAATCACTTTGTTCTTTTGGGTTGAATATTATGTTTATGGTCTTGTCTGAAATCGCGTCGTCAGGAGTACTTAAGTGAATTTCCGCACTTGATAAGTGATCGATTCCCGTTTACCTTTTGTCCCTTAGGGTTTTCGCACTGAAGACCTATTTACTTCTTGCACTTGGTTGATTAATACTCTTGGATTTGATTCGTGCCTAACGTTGCCCTAATTAATTACCACACCTAAGTCGTACTTAGCCTAGGCTAGGAATTGACAAAGGAGGGTTGAGAGATCTTCCAACCTCAATTAGCTGGTTGACCAGACTGCTACACAAGACCAGGAAGCCTTCTCCCAAGCTTGGTACTCACCCTTGCTAGCTTGCTTTGGATTGCCTTGAGTGCACACAAAGTTCCTGCAAAAGCTCACCAGTTAGTATAGCTTTATTACCACAAGTAATTGGAAGACACACATCAATAATTTTAGTCCCCCTGGAGTAACTCACTGTACCCCCTGAATCTGAGGACCACTTAGTTCCACCTAAAAGTCAACTTAAAAATGCATGTTCTAAAACTCCGCGTATGATTCTTACAAAAACCAGTCAAGGTCCACGTAGGATTCTCAACGAGCTTTCCAACGAGACCAAAATCTCATCAATCGGAGTTCGTATGGTCAAGTTATGACCATTCAGGCACTAAAGGGTCAAAACAGGCTCTCAGGGTTCATGAGATCCCTCTCTGGTTTCTAGGTCTTTTGCCCACTTCCAAGGTTCTAAAGTTACACCAAGGTGCCTAAAATTAAGCTCAACTACCCTTCCAATCACTCAAAAAATAACCCTAAATTTTCATGCGTTAAAGGCCGTGTATCGCGATAGGTCGGGTCGAGGTGTCGCGATAGGTCGAGGTGTCGCGATAGCTCGTGAAGTGTCGCGATAGGTCGAGGTGTCGCGATAGCTCGTGAAGTGTCGCGATAGGTCAAAGTGTCGCGATAGGTTGAAGTGTCGCGATAGGTCGTGAAGTGTCGCGATAGGTCGTGAGGTGTCGCGATAGGTCGTGAGGTGTCGCGATAGGTCGAAGTGTCGCGATAGGTGGTGAGGTGTCGCGATAGGTCGTGAGGTGTCGCGATAGGTCGAAGTGTCGCGATAGGTCGAGGTGTCGCGATAGCTCGTGAAGTCTCGCGATAGGTGGGAAGTGTCGCGATAGGTCGAGGTGTCACGATAGCTCGAGGTGTCGCGATAGGTCGTGAGGTGTCGCGATAGGTCGAAGTGTCGCGATAGGTGGTGAGGTGTCGCGATAGGTCGTGAGGTGTCGCGATAGGTCGAAGTGTCGCGATAGGTCGAGGTGTCGCGATAGCTCGTGAAGTCTCGCGATAGGTGGGAAGTGTCGCGATAGGTCGAGGTGTCGCGATAGCTCGAGGTGTCGCGATAGCTCGTGAAGTGTCGCGATAGGTGGGAAGTGTCGCGATAGGTCGGGTCGAGGTGTCGCGATAGGTGGGAAGTGTCGCGATAGGTCGTGAGGTGTCGCGATAGGTCGTGAGGTGTCGCGATAGGTCGTGAGGTGTCACGATAGGTCGTGAGGTGTCGCGATAGGTCGGGATATGGTGAATTTTTCTGTTCTGTTTAGTGATCCTGGGAGCTCTAGGCCTGCGCAGTGTCGTGGTGCACTCAGAATCGTGATTGGGTGTAATTTTCGGAGTGTCGCGATAGCTCGAGCTCAACGCCTCGGGGACTGTGCAGACAAATTCTGTACCTGCTGAGCTTGCTGGAGATGATGATGGAGCTGCCACCTGCAAGAAACATGCAAAAAACACACAAAGACAAGCACACACACTCGCTCTCTCTCAAACTCGCACACAACAATTGAGGGAATGATAAGGAAGAGGGAATATGTAGTGGAGATGGAGAACGAGGTGAAGATGAAGATGGAGATGGAGAAAAATCAGAAATTTACCTACTACTTACCATTCCAACGCGTCCTCTCTACGTCTTACCATCACACGCTCGTCCTCAAAGCTCGATCCCCGGCAACGGTGCCAAAATTTGGTGTAGCTCAGTGGTGAGTAGCACCTCCTTTAATGTCAATCCGGGAAGACGTGAGGATGGTATGAAGACCACGAGCAAGTGGAAGCACAAGTGCGTGAGTGAGATGCACACAAGCATGCACACACATACACGCACACGCGCACACACGGCAAGAACAAAGAGAGTAAGACAATGGAATCACTTCTATTGCAACAAAGTTCTCATACAAGCTCAAGACTACAAGAAGCTCTCCCAAAAATGAGCTCTCTAGCTCTATTTATAGTTTTTGACTAGCTTTGGCCCTGTCCAGACCTAGTGTCCAGCCTAGTTAAAAATTAGGTTCCAGGGCTTATTTGAGGGCTCAAACGAGATCTAAAAATTATGAAAATTGGCAGGCAACTACTTCTAAGGCTCCCCAAGCTCGAGGACTCCTTGGCTTGTACAAAATGGAGCTACAAAAAGGTGAAATGATATTTACAAGGGTTTTTAGTGATGAGAATCACTTAAAAATGATGTAAGGGTTTTTAAAAAAAATGAAGGGTTGCCTTAGTGCTAGATCTGCATGTGTGTCCGTACTTGCTTCTTCCCGTATACTATCAACAATGGCCTATAGCTGAGGGCATGGGGGATGGTTGTCCTAGGGAAGGCTCTATGAAGGACTCAATTATGACAGTAGTGGTATTATATAGAGGGTTTTCAAAGGAGGAAAACATAGTGGAACTAGAGGTGGGACTACGAAAAAGGAAGGCTTGCTCTATGGGTTGGGTACTCGAGGTGATAATTACAGCTTCTGTTTGAGGAGGTGATGGTGGGGGGGAAGGTTCGGTGGTAGTGGTTCGGTTGATTCATCCTGGATGATTGGGAGCTCTTGGCCAGATGTTACTACTGTTTGGGAGGTTGTCTCGATAGGTTCAGATGTGATAATAGGTCCTTCCCCTGTAGTAATGGGAATCTGGATGTTTTTACCAGACCGTGGTCGTGTTTGGAATCTTCGTGGGTCATATTGAATGGGAGGCCTCTGGATCACTACTCGGACTGCTTCCACTATCCCATACGTTTCTGCCAACAATAGTAGGCCTTTGCTGTATTCGAAGTCAACTCCAGCTTCTTCCAATAGTTGAGCCCTGAGCACCCTACTGCTCTGTTCGGTGAGCAATTGTTGCGACCGCACTCATTCCATGATTTGGTACAACCTTTGGAGTTGTGTTGTATATGATGGGGTTCCAGTGGTTTCTTCTACTTCTGCTTCTTCTCCTTCATCTCCTTTTGCCTCTGAGTGTTCTAGTTGTTGAGATAGGGTTCTCTGCTGATCATCACCCCAATGTACATGGTGGATGTCTATGGATTTCCTTTGTCTTTGGGAAGAGGTGCCCTGTTCTTTTGTGTCCAAAAAGAATTCTACATCAGAGAGTTGGGTATTCTCTAAGAATGATTCGAAGTCGAAGGTGCTCATCCCTTCAACATCTCCAGTTGTAGGAAACTCAAATTCGGGAGGGACTGGAGGAGCCGATGGGGCAGCTTGTGATGTACCTTCAGATCCAGCCCTGGGTATTCTAATGGTAAAGGGTGGTGCAGTGTCCTCCCCTCGTGGCGAGACTTCTGGAGTCGTCAGAACTTCACGAGTCTGGACACAAGGGATCGATCCCCTCATGCGCTTGAATTGATGTGTGGCAGTTTTGAGTCACTTAAGCATTTGTAGTTGAGCCCAAGTTAAAGCACGTTCAATGGGTACATCATATGCTAAGCATCTGTAGATAATGCGCGTGATTGCACAACAACCATTCACCACTAGTTTTCTAGATGACCTTTTATTTGCTTCATACAAGTGCTCCACAATCCATACAGGAAGCTTAATTGGTAATGCACCTATCTCCGCCAAGTAAAGAGCGAATCATATTCGTTTGTGGGGTTGGGTCAATCGATCCTACCCAGGAAACGCAAAATGTTGCATGCACATACGGAGAGGGATAGACACGTTTGGTGTGAGTGCTACCATATCTTTCATCTTCAATAGTTTCCGATCCTTCATGTTAGTGGGAATGAGAGCATCCTTCTCAGAAGGTACATGTGTGCCGTGCATATTCAAAGCAGAGCTCACCAATTCCAATGTAAGTTCGAACCTCTTCAACTCGTTGTTGCCCAGCAAAGAAGGAAGAACGAACATTCCTAGTTTGTCCTTTTCTGCATTAGCCTGTAATGTTGAGACCAAATAGTAACATCGTAGGAGATCTGGTTTGGTTAAGGGTGCCTCAAAGTACTCCGATAGCCCTACACGTTGCCATATGCTTTGAAGGTCTTGTGTGTTCTGGAGGGTCTCAAATTCTTTGGAAAAGAACTGGAATCGGACTCATGACTTGTCATAATCACACTTGGACTCCCAGATATACTTAGCCTCTCCTAAAGGCCCTGGAATGCCATTGAACCAATGAGAATTTGCATGGACTCTCTCTGTTATTCATGTGGGAGGGTCGGGTATGGGTATTTGTTGGAGGTGTTGTAGCTCTACAAGTCATTCAATTGGTGGCACATCAATAGGTAGACTGTCCACATTAATCCCTGCAGTACTTACTCCTGCCTGTGAGCTCGAGCCTACTGCTTCTGCCATGAGACTGCTTGTAGCTATTGATGCTTATCTGCTAGAAGAAGAGAGGTACATTAGCATTGCATAGGAAACATGATGTTATGGTGTTTCCTCCACAATACTAACATGACATTCCAAGTGGTTAGGGGTTAGTGGGTGAAGTGTTTGTGATGTGTGTGAATATTGGTTAGTAGGTTAGTGTTTATCCTAGATGCATACTTTGGATGTGCAATGTACTCAGAATGCACCTACAGCAGTGTGGATTGATTTACAAAGGTGGGTTAGGGGGTTTGATACGGGGTTTAAGTCTCCAAACTTTGATTATGGAATCGTAGCTTTTAGTGGTGATGACATGTGAAGGTTTATGGACTGGATTGTGTTGGATTTGGGACCTTTTGGGTACCCATTTCCCGACATTCCTAGGTGTGACCGAAGATGTAGTGGTGGGGAGTGTAGATGTTTGCCCTGGGATTTGTGCCAAGGGTACTTGTGGGTGTTGATTCAATCTAGTGAATGGAGGTGAAGCTATTTGAGCTCATAAGCAGGTCTTGGGCACCCATATCTATCTAGCATTTGGGATAGCGTTCATTGACCACTTTGGAACCCAAATAGAAATGGTTCGTCTAGATTGATGCCTAGGATACTCCTTCATTGTAATCCTCGACCATGTAGCTTGTTTGGTGCATCTTTGGGATCCTATCTCCAAAATTGAGGGTTGTTCACCCTTGCATACCCAGATTTGCTTCATTCCCTGTTGTACTTTATTTTGCACCAGTCGTTGATCCTGCTTCCTCTATGTCGTGCGTTGTCCTACTTGCCTTCCTGGGAATTTCTTTGGAAAAGAAGGGAACTCCTTATTGACTTCTGCACCTTGGTCAAGAGGGACAATCTTCTGCACCATAGAACTTTGGACAAGAATAGCATTGTTATCTTCATGTGGGTTCCTGGAGGGACCAGGATTTGGTGCCTTTTCTAGTGGCCTGAGTGCTTGATTTCCTAATTCAATTGTGATGTGGTTTTGGCCTACCCAAGCCTGAAGAAGTCCACTTCTTAGGAAGAGGTTGACTGCATGATCATAGATCCAGTCTTGGCCCAAGACCAGAGGTTCGGTAAGATCCTCGTCTTCACATACTAGCACTTTGACTGCCATTAGAACCTCTTGAATGTAGAGGGGAAGTTCCACCTCTCCCATGTAGGGGGTTTCCATGCCTCCCAACCCTATGAGATATGCCTCGATCGGATTGACCTTCAATTGCAAGTCTTGGCAGTAAGAAAGTCGAACTGCACTAGTGGCTGCCCCTGAGTCAATCAAAGCTCTCACAGTCCTTGCACTTTCTCCTTGTCCTACCTCTATGGTCATAAAAGGTCGTCGATCGACTATCCTACGGGAACGTTCACCTGAAGCCTCGCACATAACCATGTGATAACCTAGAGCTTCTTGAGTGTCACGCATAGGCTGATCTCTACCTTGTCTTCTCAATTTCATTCGTTGGATGCGTTCTAAAGCTTCCGCTTGTGCTTCTTCTCTAATTTTCTTTTCCTCTTCTTTACGTTTCTTTGCAGTATTGAGTCGATTTAACATCTCCTCCATGAGGGGTTCCTGATATAACTTGACTCTGCATCCACTTACGTAACTTCGTAGAATATCGCCTTTGAGAGTGGCTAGTTTAATTGCTCCACTTGTGGAGATCCTATTGATACTCATTGTTCCATAGCCTCTCTTCTCTAATTTCCGTGCATGTTGCTTTAAAGTGTAGACTAAGACTAGGTCTCCTACTTTCAAGCCCTTATCCTTCACATGTGCGTCAAAATATGTTTTTTGTCTTTTCTTGGCTCCATATATTCCTGCTGTCGCCCTCAACCTTGTTTCACCTAGTCGTTCAAGATTGAAAATTCTTGAGGATAGCTCATGGCCTGTCCAGTCATGCTCTTGTGCTACTTTCAATGTAGGTATCAAAAAGTCCAATGATAGCACTGCATTTTGGTTGAACACTATCTGAAAGGGTGTGGCTTGGAGTCCCAATCAGAGTGTTTATTATTCACCAATTTTGTCAATACATTGCAGAGAATCTTATTTGTGCTCTCAGCCTATCCATTAGCTTGTGGATGATAGGGAGCATACTTCTTATGTATCACCAAGAATTCTTGGAGAAGGTTTTCTATGACTTCATTCAAGAAGTGTGTGCCCCTATAACTTACTAGCTCTATTGGCAGCCCATATCTGGTGAACGCATTCTCAAATAAGAACTTCGCCATGGTCTGAGCATCATTTTTTATCGTTGCTTTTACCTCTACCCATTTGGTTAGATAATCAGTGGCCACAATAATGTATTCAGCATGGGAACCCTTAGCTGGGGGGTTAATAGGACCAACAAAGTCTATTCCCCACTTAGAGAATGCACGTCCACCCATCATACGTTTCAATGCCATCTCATCTTTGTGTATAGGATACTGAGTTTGATGGCAAACATCACACCTCTTCACATAGGTATGTGCATCCATGTGAAGTGTGGGCCACCATAGACCTGCAAAAAGTATTGCCTTGATAACTCTATCTGGTCCAAAGTGTCCTCCTGCCACACCTTGGTGAGTAGTCTCCAAGATATTCAAATATTCGCTCTCGTGGACACATAATCTAAGATACCCATCCTTTCCTCATCTATATAGATTATCTCCAATGAGAGTATAGTCTAGAGCTTCTTGCTCTAAGCTCCTTTGTCTAGCCAATGTCATGTCTTGGGGAAAGGTTCTCATCCTCAAAAAGGCTACTAATGGTTCACTCCAATCTGGCACTAAAGACATTTGATAAAGAGTGGCATGTTCCATTGGTGGTTTAGTACGACAGATTGGGCATTCCTTGCACATCCTATGGACATCTACTTCCATAGTTGGCGAGTGCACTCCAAGTCTCCTCAATGTTTGTAAAGTTCTTTGCCTCGAGTAGTGTTGCTCTAATGCACCAACATGTGCTAACTGCAACCATTTCACGTACTCATCCTCTTCCACACAACAAGCTAATATTCCTTGATCGGTATGTTTGTACATGCTCCCTGCCATGATATGGTACTTCTGGGCTTTTACTATCTCCCTATCTTGAGTGTTTACTACTGGATGTTTAGGCCCATATGTCAGTACTGGCACTAAGGTCTTGGCCCACTGTGGTACAACTTCCAAATTAAACAAGTAAGCATCAGGAAGGTCATCTAATACTTCTTGTGGGGCCTCTCTGGATGTGAGCCTCAAGAGATGATCTGCTCTCAAGTGAGTCTTGCCTTTTCTCACCACTACCTCAACGTCGTCATATTCCATTAGTAAGAGGAACCATCTTACTAATCTCCCTGTATTGCATGGCTTGTTTACCAAGTAAAGTAGAGCTTGATGATCAGTAAAAAATTTAAACTTATTTGCAAGCAAATAGTTTCTAAACCTTTTAACCGCATATACCATGTCTAACCCTTCTCTCTCAGTAGTGGTATAATTCTGTTCATCAACATTTAACTGTCTACTAGCATAGGCAATTGGAAGATCCATATTACCTTCACCCATAGGTTGTGCAAGCACACATCCAATGGCATAATTGGATGCATCCACATGAACATGAAATGGCTTGTTCCAATCTATTGTAGTCAAGATTGGTGCTGAACATAATCGTCGCTTAAGCTCATTGAAGGATTTCTCACACTCATCAACCCACTCAAAATTGGTCAAAAGTCTGTACAGAGGCTTTGCAATGATGGCATACATGTGTATGAAACGTCGGTAATAACCACAATGCCCCATGAAAGCTTGCACTTCCTTGACATTCTTAGGCCTAGGTAGTTCTGCGATAGCTCTTACTTTCTCTTCGTCAGTGGATATGCCATTCTTCGACACTATGTGCCCTAGAATCTTTCCTTGCCTGACCATGAAAACACACTTTTCTGCGTTCAGGTAGACTTGATACTCTCTACATTTGTCAAAGATTTGCCTGAGTTCAGGTATATGTGTCTGTCTAATGTTGGAATGAGCATAGAGATCATCAACATAGACTTCCAAATTCTTTCTCAGGAACTCTTTAAACACATGGCACATCAGTCTTTGGAAGGTTGCAGGCGCATTGGTTAGATCAAATGGCATTACTCAAAAAGCAAATATGCCCCACTCTGTGGCAAAAACCGTCTTATGCTGATCTTCTGGTGCAATGGCTACTTGATTATAACCAAAGAACCCATCCAGGAAGTTGTATACTTCCTTTCCTGTTACCCTTTCTAATAGATGCTCAGTGATGGGAAGCGGATAACTATCTCCAATAGTGGCTGCATTAACCTTTTTCAAGTTAATGCACACACGTAATTTGCCATTCTTTTTGGGCACGAATACAATGGGGGATACCCATTCAGTGTGTTCAATTTCATAGATAAATCCAGCTTCAATCAAGCGATCTATCTCTTCTTTGATCTTGGCAGCATAGTTGTCATTATATGTGTATGGCTTCTGTTTAGAGGATCTGGCATCCATGGTCATGGGGATTGTATGTGAGGATATGTCAGGGTCTACACCTTTCAGGTCCTTGTAACTCCATGCAAAGACATCTCTATATTCTCGTAGTAAGGCTATCAACTCATGCTCCTCATCCTCACTCAGATCGTGTCCTATGTATGTGCATCGCTCTTCACCTTCCTCTACGGTCACTATGATTTTCTTTGTAGTTTCTTTGTTATCATAGGCCTCTCTTATGGAAGCTTCACGTTTAGGCATTCTTACCATGACTCTCTTATATTCTATTTCATATTTTTTGAAATTTTCAGGGACCTCAAACAAAGATTTTTCTTCTTCTCTTGTGACTTCTTTCTTCTTCCTTTTCTTGCCTTCGTTCTTAGTGGTCACTTGTGTGGTTAATATCACCTCATTGGTAGTTTCTTTGTATCTCTGAGGGTGAGCTTCTACTTTGTAAAAATATTCCTCATCTGATGCAAAGGGTGGGTCCATAATGATTGACTCTAGATCAGAGTCACTTGCATCCTCGAATGCATCAGTGCGAGGTTCACATTCTTCAATAATTGGATCACACATGATTGGCTCTATTGTAAAGACTAAAATGTCATAGCCATCCTCATCACAGTGAGGTGTCCATTGCTCTTCATTGATGGCTACATCCATAGTTGCTAAAATTTTTGCCCAACCATGAGGCTCAAACTCTTCATAGGGAAATACTACAGGTGCATAGGTTGGGTCTTGTATTGGTCTATGAGTTTCCTTTGCACCTACCTCTCTAGCCCTTTCCCTTTTCTCTTCCTCTTCCGCCACTTTATACATCCATAAGTGAGTATCTTCATGCATCCATGAGGATCCTGATCCTATGGAATGCACTCACTCCGTATCATCCTTAGCTCTATGGATGGGATTCCATTGAATAGGGGGCACATCTCTATGAGAGAAATCTTTGAGATTTACTTTGGTAGTGACGCCCAGGTGTTGTAAATACAAAGAATTTTTCCCCCAATCTTGTACCACTTGCAACTGCGTCAAGAAAGGTCTTCCTAGAATCATCTCATAGGCTTGATTTTTACTAAAGTCACAGATAGCAAATGTGTGCTCAAACTCTACTTCACAAGTGGTGAGAGTTATCCCTTCTAGTAGCCCTAAGGGTCTTTCTATGTGACCATCAGCCATCTGCAATTTCATTCTCATTGGCCTGAGTGCTGGCTTGCCCCAACGCTTTCATAGGGAAGTGGTAGCAATTGCAACTCCTGCACTTGAGTCCAAAATTGCTTTGGTGGTGTAACCCTAATGAGTAATGGGAAGATACATGTTCCCTTCTTCTCCTTCAATCATGTCCCCTATCTTGTCCAAGGGTATTTCTGGCACCGTTCTATGAGATCCTACCTGGGAATGAGTTTAGTTGCTTCTTGCACTTGGTTTGCTACATGTTTCCACATTTCTGGTTTAACTTTAGGTAGTTCTTCTAAAGTGAGATTGCACTGCACTTTAGTGTTCCTTACTACCTCTGTGTTCCTAGCTATGACTGAGTCTTCATTTCTTATCATGACCATGGGTTCTCTCTTGCATGTGGACTTTGCTTTCCATGGGCCTCTGAAATGTGGTAGTTCCTGTAAGGAATTAGACTCGAAGTCTAATCTCTCATGAGATTGGGTATTCTCCTTCTCTCCATAAATGTAAGGAATGTCTTGTGGGAATTGATCATGCGTGTCATCCACAAGTTCAATGGGAAGAGGATTCTCACTTTCTTTAGCCCATTTCTCTTCTTGAATCTCTCTTAGAAATTCTGGAGAATATCTATTCATGGACAAGGATGTGTCTGGTTCTATGGAATTTGGCACATAAGAATCCTTAGGAGGAATGCTCATTCTTTCACTCAACTTGTCCTCACCCTGGCAGGTGACTTCTTTTCTCGATTTTGCAATTAAGCTCTCCAATCTATCTAACAATCCATCAAAATGCAATTGGGTCCTAGTTGAACTAAAGCAATTGAAGAGGCGACTAGCTTCAAACATGGTTTGAGCCAACTCTACCATCTTAGCACAGAGCTTGGTTCATTACATTTCAAGGTCAGCTCTAAGGTAACACTTTTCATGATTTGTTACTTTTGGCCCTTCTTGGATTCTGGCCTGATATGCTCTAAGCATCATATCTATGTCCTCGGAAGTGGGATCTGTGAAGATTGATCCTACTCGTGGTGGTGGGTGGGTTACGTATGGTGGATTAGAAGGTTAAGGAATAGAAAGTGATGGGGATGGTAGTGGAGATGAGGTGTGAGAGTGCGTTTGAGATGTGATTTCTATTACCTTGGCTTTTGTTTCTCTCAGACTTTCCTTGAGTTCGCTCATCTTCTTTGCCCCTTGCCTTTACATACATTCACGGTTATCTCTCCAAGCTCTTGTTCTCTTCTTACTCTGGCTCTCAGTCTCGCTAACCTCCTCATTATTTCCTTGGCCTAAGTCTTGGTTTTGCTTAAGCACCTGAGCTCTCGTGATGACTTGCACTGGGGTTGTGGAAGTCACACTTCCTGTGGAGTCTACCACCAACCCAATAACATTGATAGGAGCGATTTTTGGCATATTGGCGGGGTTCTTGGGACACTCTTGTAACAAGTGCTCCTTTCCACAATCTGGACAAAAGCCTTGAATTGTCACAGATTGGGTTTGTGTGGGTGCAGGTAGAGGGCAATCATGAATGAGGTGATCCCCCTGACATCGATAGCATGGTCCTCTAGGAAAAGGAGGTCTTATCTGCCTAGGTTGAGGCCTAGAATTAGGATTTGCATGCATGACATTCACGTACTCTGGCTCCCAACTAGATTCACTTGGTTCTTCATAATAGTATGACTCATTATGCTCGGGTGACTGCATGTAGTAAGCTTGTGGGCTATCAATATGAGTAGAGTCAAAACTGTGATCACTCGGGTCGCTTTCTGACAGCAATGGTGTCACTAGCACTAAAGCTCTATTGGGTTTTCTTCTATAGCGGCATACTTCACTGGAATCACATTAGCTGAAGGTGGGGGTTGCTGCACTAGGACTGGTTGAGGTCTTTGCTGCCCTTGATAGGGTGGTTGGTAGGGTTGTTGGGTTCTACTATACTACTGTTGAGGGTACTAATTCTGGTATTTTCCTTATTGTGGGTAAATTTGGGGATAATTTTGTCTAACAACTTGTTTGTTATAAGGGAAGTCTTGTGCAATGTGGTTGGTGTATCTCCTTTCTATGGTGCAGTATTGGCTGTTAGGGTTCACTTGGGGTTGAGCCATGATAGGACACAGGTTCGCCATATGGTCTCCTCCACAGGTGTAGCATTGTTTTCTTGGGGCAAATCTAGGAATCTGCTTGCTAGAGGCACCTAATTTCTGAGCTACTTTTTCTGCGAGATCCTCAATTGATGTGGATTGTGAGGAAGCCAGGCTAATAGAACTATCTCCATCTTTATAGACCTTTGAGAGCTCTAATTCCTCCCCTAGATTATCCTCAATGTCTATGCACATGCGTACACATTCTTCTATGTGTTAAATGTTAATCGTTAAACTTCCAATTTCAGACTCAAAATACTTTCAAGTTCATACGTTTCCGAACCTTTCCTAACCGTAAATTACCTCTTAGCCACGTGGGTCCTTGGGAGTGGTAGGGGTCTGTTAAACAGAGGCCCTGTACTATTTTCCCAACTTATTACACAATCATAATTACTTCTAGCGTCTTAGCTCTGTGCGCCATTCTGAACAACCGATGACTGTTCGTTGTACTGGACTTAGAATTTTTGAACTAATCCTGCTATGATGGTCTGAGCAGTAGTCCGGTGACTTGTGTCCAATAGAATAATCTACTTCAGTAAACGAAGATCACCTAATACGTACTTCTTCAGAACAGACAGGTATACCAAACACATATATATATATACTGAAATTATACAACTCAGCGTATACCAATTACAAGCAACAAATATCCTGACAACAAGCGACTTGTTACAGGCTTAACAATGACCTACTCGCACTTCAACCGTTACAGATGCTAGTTTTCCTGTGATCGGAATCAATAGTGAACGTAGACTACTGCATCAAACTTGGTCTCTTACCAAAATGGTTAACATGCGATCAGTTCGGAACTACTTCCATACTTCCTTGTTCAGTATACTACTGACAAGTAACACACTGCACTTATTAACACTCAGAGACACACTCAACCATTACCGAATAGATTCGTAACACAAGATTACTAATTCGCAACTCTGCACTACGGAGTGAATAAACGACTAACCAAGCGCAGAACAGAACAGAAATCAACACAAACAATACTCAGAGCTTCACCATAGTGTAAGTAAACTCTGACAATTTCAAAAAGGGCATCCCTCTCTCTCTCTCTAAAACCCTGTACACAAGCGTCTCTCTCTCCATTCTCTTTACATTGCTTTATATATCTTTTTTCAAGATGCACGTACCACCTTTTTTGCACGGATTTTGATAATTCCGGTATATCAGGTGGTCATTACGTCTGTCCCACTCCGGCGGTCGTCTAACACTGGCACGCACGGTGGACTCGAACTCGCAAGTTCCACAAAAATTTTTTTAGAGTTATGTTCAGACTCATTAATGATGTTGGGAGCACCCTGTAGATTCTGTAAACTAACAGTATTTTCTTCGCCACTTTGGTGTGTCTGATTGTTTGTGTCAGTGTTCTGCTCCCGATTCACCTGTGTCTGCACCTGTAACAGTTCTCTTTGCAATTCTTGAATTGTCTGTTTGTATTCTTCAAGCTGATTTTCCTGTCGTTTAATGACTGTCATGAGATCGTTTTCATGGTTGGACAAAAAACAGGACCGCCTTTGATCAATTGGGGGAACAAGTATACTCAGCCATCTTCTACGAAAAAGTTTCCAAGTATCATGTACATGATTATACAATTGTTGTTTCAGTGACTCTATATCTATCTTTGTCATCAACGTGGCATCCAATTCAACGCCTTCATTATTTAATAACTGGGTTTCCATTTCCTGTAAAACTTGTATTCTGGAACGCAGAACTACATGTTCTGCCTGTATTGTAGCATTCATCATGGAAAAATTTATCATCTCTTCTTGGATTTGTTTCTACACTGCTACCTGCCATGGTTCAAAATCTTGAATAGACCTTGTGGTCTCGATCAAAGCTAGCACTAGTTGTTTGTGGTCATTCTGCATTTCCTTCAATAAACCGTCCTTGTTATTCACAGCATCCTGTAATTGTTTATTCTGTTCAATCAATGAATTGGAATTATTTTTATTGACAGTTACCTGTTCTTGTATGTTCTGAATGCTTTCCTGTTGTCCACCGCCAAATGTTTTAATGCGGGCTAGCGGCATGTTGATACGGCCGCAGCTTCGAGCCATTGATTGCTTTTGGAAGTGAATTTCCGGTCAACATAGTCAACCGAAAAGTGGCAAAGCGATTTGTTCTGAGATTTTGTAAGGGCCGAACCACCGTAATTTGAATTTGCCTGCGGATCTATTTGACTTTGCATTATAGAAAAGTACAAGCTGTCCTACCGAAAATACTGGAGTTTTCAGGTTTCGATCGTGTGTCCTTGCCTGTCTTAGTTGAACTTCATGCATTGTTAAGAAACTGAGCCATCTATGTTCGTCTAATTCTCTGAGCGTGTCCAACCGAAATGATAGTGAGTCTTCCGGTAGCAGTTTCTGGGTAATGGCTACTCGTAAACTTGGTATAACTATCTCCATTGGTGCTATTGCTTCTAAGCCGTAAGCTAATTTGAAAGGTGTCAATCCTGTTGTTACCTTGTAGGTATTTCGGTATGCCCATAACACTGCAGGTAGTAGTTGATCCCATCTTTCTGGTGCTTCCATGATCAGTTTTCGGAGGATATTCAATAGTGATTTGTTTGTACTTTCGGCCAAACCATTGGCGTGAGGGTAATATGGAGAGCTGAGTTTGTGTGTCACCTGGAATGATTGGGTGAGTACCTTCATTAATTGATTTACGAAGTGAGTACCTTGATCTGTCACTAATTCGAGTGGTAAGCCAAATCGTGGGAAGACATCATTTAGCAGACATTTTGCTACTACAACCACTGTAGCAGACCGTAAAGCCCAGGCTTCTGCCCATCTCGTTGCGTAGTCTGTACAGGTTAGTATGTATCTGTTGTTACTGAAGACTGCTGGAGGTGTGATTGGACCGATAAAATCTAATCCCCATTTCTGAAATGGTTCAAGTGGCATAATGGGCTGCAAGGGAAAGAAGTGTCGTTGCAGTGGTTGTCTAGACCTTTGACAGTTATCACAGTTTTTTACAAATTGGGCCACATCTCTATACATAGTTGGCCACCAGAGACCTCCTTACAGAATCTTTTGGTGAGTTAAATCTGTGGCAAAGTGACCACCAGTAGGGGTCGAGTGAGCCATTGTGATGACCGAGTTAATTTCATGCGGAGGAACACATCGAAGTAAGATTCCAGTGTGATCTACATAATATAGTTCTCCAGCAACTAACCGGAATCGGCGGCTAAAGACTGCAATTTTCCTTCGAACTGCCTTGGCAGTCTCGGATGGAAAGCATCCTTCGGTGAGAAAAGTTAGAATCTGATCATAATATGTAGATGGTGCTTGTGATTCGGCAGTCTCATCGGTCAGTGGCTCAGAACTATAAATCGCTGGAGTCGTGTCATCTATGCCTACCGGAGCTTCACCAGAATCTAGACGAGATAAGAAATCTGCTAAGGCATGTGCATTTCCGGGTCGGTGAATGACTTCATAATCAAATTCCTGCAAGAGTAGCACCCATCGTGCTAATCGTCCACCTAAATGCTGTTGTCTTACTAGATAGACGAGGGCAGCATGATCCACATGGAATGTGAATTTCCGGCCTAGTAGATAATGTCTGAACTTTTTGATGGAGTAAATCAAACCTAGACATTCTCTTTCGGTGGTAGAATAGTTCTTTTCTGCAGGTGCAAGCCTTCTGCTGGCGTAATAAACAGGGCAAAACCACTTATGTGTTTGCTGCATCAGAATACTGCCGATCGCAATATCTGAAGCGTCGACAAAAACATGGAACGGATTGTCCCAGTCCGGTGGTTGTAAGATTGGTGTCTGCGTCAATAAATACTTAAGTCGATCAAATGCGGTTTGGCATTCTTGAGTCCATTCGAACTGTCGGGGAGTTTTTGTGATTAGTCTGTTCAGTGGTACAGCCAGATGAGCAAGCCACCGTAAGTGTCTGCCGTGCCACCGTATTTGACCCATAAAACGCATTACTTCTTTTGGAGTGGTGGGTGCCGGGGCTTCTAAAATTGCTGAAATCTTATCTGAATCTACTTGGATACCTTGTGCCGATACAATGTGGCCAAGTAACTTGCCACATGAGACCGCAAACACTGATTTGTTTGGGTTCAAGCAGAGTCTATATTCTCTGCATTTCTGAAAGCAGCTCCGTAAATGGAACAGGTGTGCTATCATTTTCCCGAAAATTGAAAAATCATCGAGATATACTTGCATAAATGAAGTCAGATAAGGAGAAAATATTTCTTGCATACATCTTTGAAACGTGCTTGGTGCGTTTCTCAATCCAAACCACATTACCGTACAAGCAAAGACACCCCAATTGTAATGAAGGCAGTTTTTGGTATATCCTCTTCAGCCATTCTAACCTGATTGTAGCCACTGTATCCATCTAAGAATGAATACATTTCATGTCCTGCTACTCTATCAAGCATGGTATCCAGAAAGGGGATCGGGAAAGGATCCGGTACTGTTGTTGCGTTTAATTTTCGGTAGTCTACACAGATTCGCAGTTGCTTATTTTTCTTTGGCACGATCACAATTGGTGAAATCCATTCAGCATGTTCTACTGGTACGATGAATCCAACTTTTAATAATCTATCAAGTTCGGCTTTTACCTGTGATTCATAATTGGGATTCATCCAGTAGCTGGGCTGCTTATTCGGTTTAGCTTCAGGCTTCAACATGACTCTGTGCTGATAGATGCGCGGATCTAATCCTTTCACATCTTTGTAATCCCATGCAAAGACGTCTGAGAATTCGCGAAGTAGTCGAATCAAATCAGCTTTAAATGTTTCCGGTAAGTTTTGCCTTATCTTTACAGGTCGTGGATGATCTACGTCTCCTAGATTGTACGAGGTCAACTGGTCTTCGGAGACATAAAACTGTTGTGGTTTCTCTGTATCGTCTGTTGACTTGAACAGTGATTGTAATTCGTCGTCATGTGTTGAAACAGTATCTTCCTGCTTAGAATTCCCGGTGATCGGTACAATTGTACAAACTGAAGTACTCCAGTTATCTATCACGGACTATAGATCACCAGTCCCTAAGGTCATTAAATCAGCGTTATTCTTCAGAAATTCCTCTTCTTCATCATTTGATAGTCCATCTAACATGTGGACTGGTTCAGCAAAATATGGTCTAGCGTGTAGTTTGCAAGGTTGTATAGCATCTAATTTTACCAAATATCTATGATTGGTATCTTTAAATGTAAGCTCTTGTGCAGACCAGTCCTGTACTACCTTTGCATGCTTCAGCCAGGGTCGACCGAAAAGAAGGTTGTAATCCAAAGTGGATTCTGGCAGATCTAGTATAACAAAGGTCATTTTAAAGGTCGTACCTTGTAAAGTGATGGGTACATTTCGCACAAGTCCTACAGGATGGACTCTAGATTGATCTGCCATTCTGACAAAAAATTGAACTGGTCCGATTTCGGTCCATCCTAACCTTTTGCATAATGCTGCGGTCGCAATGTTAACACCAGAGCCTCCATCAATCAATACTTGCGTGATCTTATGCTTCTTATACCATACTGTAATTAAGGGAACTGAATGATCAACCGTAGAATCAGGTTCCAGTTGAACTGCTGCTATCGCCGAAATACAAGAAGGTATCGGACTGAACTGTTGTTGGAACTGTTGTCGAATTCCAAGTACTAATGCCAATAGTTGGCCCAAAGGCAGAGTGATCGATGCCTTAGATAAGATTTCCCAAGCCTGTTGAGGTTGATTGACAGGCTCTACTGATGTTGAAGTTGATGCCTCTGCGGATGCGGAGGTGTCTACGGTGGGCAATGTATCTGCTGTTGATGATGTTTCTGTTGCTAACTCCCTTTGTTGTGTTCCTTCCTTTGTTAACGAGGGCTGGGCTACCGGAATAGGCTCTGGAAAGACTGGTGGTTCTGTTGTGGTCCATTGACTAGCTTTGTTATACATTCTGTGTTGTTCACGTATCCCTGGTTCAAAAATTTCTGCTGCCGGTTGCAATTGTTTACCGGAACGGGTCTGGACTGCAGCAGCCTGTGTTTCCACCGGTGTGATTTTTACCATGTTGGCCATTGGATTTCGACGTTCCTTCTTCCTTTGATCATACTCAGCTGCATCTTTGCAAAATCTCCTAATATGTCCAAATTCGCCACAAAAATGACAGCGTGGTGGTGGTAAATTGGGATTTTCCGGTGGTGGCCCGTTCTACCAGCGATTTGGATTATAGTTGTTATTCCTCTATCCTCGGTAATTTCGATATCCTTGCTGCTGGTTGTTTCTCATTTGTGAGGCACATAATGATTGGCTGGCTGCCCTTGTTCCTGGATAATTGCATTGACAGTCGCTATTCCCTGTACTCTAGCGTTGTATGCGCAGTGTTCGGTGGTGTGTCCGGCAATGTTGCAGATAGCGCAGAATGTCTGATTAAGTGCGCAATTGGTGCTGGTATGTCCTGAATTTTTGCATGTGGTGCAATATACTTGTTTGGTTATATCTTCGGCAACATGTCTGTTTGTTTTTGCCCACTCCAGATCTTCTGTAAATCCGCCGACTTTGTTTTCCAGCTGCAGAGTCATTGCAATGACTGCATCAAGTGTCATAGCTCCGACACATCTTATGATCATGATCTGCTTAAGTTGAGGAACCAAGCCATTGATGAACCACTGAGTAATAACATCATCTGGTAAGTTAGCATGAGCCGGTGGTAGCTGCCTTAAGTGTGTTCTGAAAAGGGTAGCATATTCCTGTACAGATTGATTCACCCTCTGTTTGTTACTCTGCAGATAATCAAAAATTTCGGCTGGATTCTTTTTTAACCTGAATCGCTGCAAAAAAGCATCTCGAACTGCTTCATAGGTGCCGAAATGATTAATATCGTATTCTGTGAGCCACCTGGCTGCTTCATTGACAAGTGTAGATTGAAAGACAATGGCTTTGTAGGCCGGATCCGGTGGATGGTTGAGGACGGCGTAGCTTATCTCGAAAGTGCGTACGTGAGCATCCGGATCATCTCTTGGAAATCCACCAAACTTCGTGTATGTCACTCCTGTTGGAGATGGCCTGTGTTGACATAATTGTTGTTGTTGTTGTTGTTGTCCGTTCATCGTGAATGTATTATAACTTCCGTCTGTATTTCTGGTCTGAATATTTGAACTACCGGAATCTATATGGTCTGATGGCACACTTTCCGGTGAAATGAGCTTGCTTACTATACTGCGAATTTCTGTGTCAAACAGCCTTCCTTCTTCCTTGATGTCCAGTGTAGGAGAACTTGCTTCCAAGCACGGCAGTTGGGCTGAAGATTCAGCAGAAAGTGCTAATTCGTCACCGAATAACTGAGATTCTCTTACCGAAATATCACCGGGATAAACCGAACTTGTGCCCGAATGCGGTGTCTTTTCGCCTTCGCTGATTTCTTTGCCTAGGGTGTGTATAATCGTAAGTGAATCTAAATCCTTTTCCAAGAGTGTTAAACTAGCTTCCAACTACGACTTGGTAGGTTCTGGAATTACTATATCTTCGACAGACTATGCCGAAATAGTACTGGAATGTACCAGAGACGTAACACGTTCTACCGGAATATGACCGGAATCAGCTTTAACGTTCTGAACTTTCTTGACAACTGGGTCAGTTCTAGTTGTACTTCTACCTTCCAGAGTTGTCTTTAGTACTCCAGACTGATGGTTCTTGGGGTACGTTTCGCCAGACCGAGTAACCGGCATTTATCATTTTCCATATTAATCGTGGAATATTACTAACGAAACAGTTTGCAACAATCTGGTTCTGTTGCTACTGACAATCAAACAATAATCTGATTCTGATAGATGACTGGCAATCTTGATGCCACTTTCCCACAGACGGCGCCAAATGTTAAATGTTAATCGTTAAACTTCCAATTTCAGACTCAAAATACTTTCAAGTTCATACATTTCCGAACCTTTCCTAACCGTAAATTACCTCTTAGCCACGTGGGTCCTTGGGAGTGGTAGGGGTCTGTTAAACAGAGGCCCTGTACTATTTTCCCAACTTATTACACAATCATAATTACTTCTAGCGTCTTAGCTCCGTGCGCCATTCTGAACAACCGATGACTGTTCGTTGTACTGGACTTAGAATTTCTAAACTAATCCTACTATGATGGTCTGAGCAGTAGTCCGGTGACTTGTGTCCAATAGGATAATCTACTTCAGTAAACGAAGATCACCTAATACGTACTTCTTCAGAACAGACAGGTATACCAAACACATATATATATATACTGAAATTATACAACTCATCGTATACCAATTACAAGCAACAAATGTCCTGACAATAAGCGACTTGTTACAGGCTTAACAATGACCTACTCGCACTTCAACCGTTACAGATGCTAGTTTTCCTGTGATCGGAATCAACAATGAACGTAGACTACTGCATCGAACTTGGTCACTTACCAAAATGGTTAACATGCGATCAGTTCGGAACTACTTCCATACTTCCTTGTTCAGTATACTACTGACAAGTAACACACTGCACTTATTAACACTCAGAGACACACTCAACCATTACCAAACAGATTCGTAACACAAGATTACTAATTCGCAACTCTGCACTACGGAGTGAATAAACGACTAACCAAGCGCAGAACAGAACAGAAATCAACACAAACAATACTCAGAGCTTCACCATAGTGTAAGTAAACTCTGACAATTTCAGAAAGGGCATCCCTCTCTCTCTCTCTCTCTCTCTCTCTAAAACCCTGTACATAAGCGTCTCTCTCGCCATTCTCTTTACATTGCTTTATATATCTTTTTTCAAGATGCACGTACCAACTTTTTTGCACGGATTTTGATGATTCCGGTATATCAGGCGGTCATTACGTCTGTCCCACTCCGGCGGTCGTCTAACATATGGATCTAGGGTCCTTCAAGTATACATATGATCTCAGTTTGCTACTTAACAATCCATCTAGAAATAAGGCCACTTGCTTGGCTGGAGTGGGTAACTCTGGAGCAGGGCATCTCTCTAGGTATTGCCTAAACCTTCTTCCTGCAAGCCTCACTGTCTCTTATGGTGTTTGCTTGAAGCTGTATATCAGGGAGGATGTGTTATGCCTAATACCACTTTTGGAAAACTCAGTGATGAATGCTTCAAGAAGTTGGTCTCTATTTCTGTACTGATCCTGGTGAAGTGGTTGAGACCATGTCAATGCAGTGTTCTTGAGAGTTAGGCCAAAGGCATTGTATTGAGTGAACAGTCTTCAACTTGTTTAGCTCTCAGAACTTGCCTAAACTCTGCTACATGGTCATACGGGTCTCCTGTGCCATCGAAGCAATTCTTCATGGACTTAACCAATTGTGTGGGCCTTAAGGTTCTAGCGTGTTTTCTAGGCCTTGGTAGAGGGAATTTGTCTGCATTTCTTGGATTCCTTGGGTCCTTATGTCTCTCCCTATCCATTCTATCAGTCTCTGTCCTCATTCTCTCTCTTCCAAGTGGATTAGCAAAGCTCACCTCGGGTCTATCTCTATTCCTCTCTCTTTGTATTCCATGAGCCTGAGAGGTTCCCGGTCCTTGGTGACCATAAGACTTAGTAGATCGAGGTTGGGGGGAAACAAATTCACCCTTCCAAGTGTACATGTGTCTTCCATGCTCTGAGACCACAAAGATCCTTTCCGAAGCATCATCTAAGTAGGTCACTTTGCCTGGGCTATCAGGATCTTTGAATTCATAGATGGTAAGTGCTCCCACTTCGTTGGGCTTCTTAGGCTTATACCTCCAAAAAGCCTCATCCATCTCTCGATTCACGAGCAAATCTATGCTCCTATTGTCCTGGGGAACCCAATCTAGCATGATTATTCTTGTTAGAACTGACTTGGCTCGAGGGGTTTTTGGTTCCTTTCCTAAGTTCCCTTGCTCTATGTCACCTATTTCGGCCTCTGAGATTATGTTGCCAAATTCATCTGTTCTTTCTGGTTGGCTAGTGACCACATACATTGTTCCTTCTTTATCAATGTAGGAACCATTTTCGAACTTGACTACAGGGTGTTCTAGTCCAATGGACTGATTTGGGTTTTTAATTAGGACAACAGATCTTCTCAGACCATCCTCATAGATACGAGCACCTAACCGATTGGTCTGGATATATTCCAATTGAGTTTTGTAGGGACCTTCAGGTCTTTCTAGGTATGTTACTCCTGAGCTACCTACAGGTCTTTCCATGTTATAAGACATCTCAGAGTCACTAGTTTCTGAGTCTAGAGTGTAGGGGTAATCACTCAACTGTTGGGCCCAAGATCTGGCTGTATGGTTGACACTAGCCTCAGATGATCTAACACTTTGATGGTCTCTCCCTAGGTGTCTTCCCGATCTCAGGTTCATATGCCGTTACAATTAACCCAATGATCCTCGTACAACCACGTTGTTGATTCTTTGATACCAGTCACTTGTTCCTTTTGAGTTCTTTTGTATGTGTGTTCTTGTCTTTGGTTAAGCGTCGCAGGAGCACTTAAGTGTGTCCTACTTGATGTTCTTCGTTCAATTATCTTAAGTTCTCTTCCTTTAAGTTGTCCCTTGACTGCACTTTAACCTATTCTTAGACTTGAGAAATTAGAGGCTCTTAGAACTTGAGTATTCCTATCGTACCCCTAGTCGATCAAGGCAACTACTCACACTTAGCCTAGGCTAATAATGGACTGAGGGGGTTAAGAGATGTTCCAACCTCAAGTCGTTTCTCCTTGTTATGCTTGTCTGCCCAGGAAGTGCATTCCCAAGCCTGCACACAATGGCACTTGCTTTGCTTTCTCCAAAAGCTCTTAATGATCCTGTAAAAATTCCAAGTTTAGCTCAAGTTTGATCCTTCAATTGACAGACAATTTTTTTCAGACACTTTTAATGACCCTTGTTCCCCCTTTTGTATTGCCAAAAAATTTTTCTTTAAAGCTCCCTTAGTGTACCTACCCCTCAAAGGGTCAACTTCAAAATATCCTATCTGATAATCAATGCATTATTCTTAAAAAAAACAGTTGAGGTTGTGTAGTATTCGCCATGAGCTTTCCGACAAGCCCTAGAGCTCGAAAACGGATTTCGTATGAAAAAGTTATTACAGTTCAGGGTTTAGGGGGTTAAAATAGACAATCAGGAGCTTTCAAGAGTTTAGTGTATTTTTCGAAGGCCTTTGTAGGTATATGAGTAATTGAGTATGCAAATATGCCCAAAATTTAGCCTAAATTTTCAAAAAATTTACCCCTTTATTTTTTTTGCCAAAAATGCCTGTCTACTCACAATAGACGGTGTCTGTCGTGGTAGACACTGGCTGTCACATGGGGCTGTCTATCGCGATAGATGGTGTCTATCATGATAGACGCGTGTCTGTCGCGGGTCTCTGTCTGTCGCGATAGACAGGTGTCCGTCACGATAGACGCTCTCTGTCGTCTATCATGGGCCTGTCTATCGCGCTAGACGATGTCTGTCATGATAGACGGGGTCTATCGTCCATCGTGGTTTGGTATGTCGCGATAGACGGGTGTCTGTCGTGATAGACGCTGTCTGTCGTCTATCGTGAAAAAGAATTCAAGATCAGTGACCTAGGAAAGTTATCATGCTTTCTTGGAATGGAAGTCACTTATACAGATCATGGCATAAATGTATCAAAAAAAAGGTATCTTCTAAACCTGTTGAAGAAGTTTGGTATGGAAAATTGCAGAGAAGCTTCAACTCCACTTGATGTTAATCACAAGCTCAGTAAATATGATGGTGTAGAATACAAAGATATGAGGAAGTATCAATCTCTTGTGGGTAATTTGATTTATGCTACAATAACAAGACCTGATCTTAGTTACGCAGTGGGAATTTTGTCATAATTCATGCATTGTCCAAAGGACTCACATTGGATTGTAGGTCAAAGAGTTCTCAGATATATCAAAGGAACTATAAAGGAAGGATTGTATTATCCTTTTACATCAGATTTGAAGTTGAGAGCATATAATGACTCAGACTGGGTAGGTAATCAAGATGACAGGAGATCAACACATGGATACATGATATATATTGGTGATAAGCCATTAAGTTGGTGTTCAAAGAAACTACATACAATAGCATTGTCATCAACTGAATTTGAGTACAAAGGACTTGTGGAAGTAGCTAAGGAGGTCATATGGATGAAGATATTATTCAAAAGCTTGGACATTGATCAAGGTATACCTAAAATACATGGAGATAATATGAATTCACTTTATCTTGCAGCAAATCCAGTATATCATGCAAGAACCAAACATATAGAGATACAGTATCATTTCCTAAGAGAAAAGGTAATGGAGAAAGAAATTGAAGTGGAGTACATTTCTACAAAGGATCAGATAGCAGATATAATAACAAAGATCCTGGATGGTGTGAAGACCAGCAGATTCAAAAGCATGGCAGGAGTAAGAGAAAAGAAGATGATATGAAGAAATAGAGAATGTCAAATAGTGATTGAGGGGGAGCCATTGGAGAAACAATCACTAATTGGACACATATTTGAAGGTCAAAGTTTTATAAGAAAACCACATGCCTTTGTGAAGGGACAAATTCACGTGTATTATATTTGTAAAGTTAGTTCATTTAAGTTATAGAAGTTAATTCAAAAGTCATGAGATAGAGAAAAACTATATAAGTTAGTTTGTATCAACTCACACGATGAGGAAGAGAGAGTTAGAGAAAGAGAGAATGAAGAGAATGGTAGCTCAGAGAGTGAGTTAGTCATTTTGTATGATTGAGAATAGTCAGGCTTTTCTGCGTGAGAAAGCACCTATGCATTTATGAGGTTTCATAGTTATGTTTATTAAACTTTTGTGTATGAGCCTTCCCTTTCCATCTCTAGAGTTTGTCTTTTGTGTAATGATTTTAGAAGTTGAAGTTTTTCAAGCAAGTCGATGCTTGGCATCGAATCTGTGATGATAAGTCATAATTTCATTTATCTATTTCATTCAATGCTGAAGTGTTTGCAAATCATAACCTTGTTGGAGCAACTCGATGCATGGCATCAAATTCCAGTTGATAAGTGATGTTCTAAGTGTGCATGAAATCATCTAGTGTTTTGGCATCTGAAAGGTTGAGGTTTTATGTGGGAATTTGATGCCTGACATCGAATTCTTGCTGGAAAGTGGCTAAAAACACCTCAAGTTGATTCCCGGCATCAAATTCTTGTTGCAAGCTGATGCTAGGCATCAAATTTTCATTTTTAGATAGGTGCTCTTACTATAACATGCAAAATTTCCAATTTTGGCCATTAGACATAGTCATCTTGTGAAGGCCATAACTTGAGTTGTAGAGATCCACTTCTTGCAAATAATAGCTTTTTGGAAAGCTCTTCTCTTCTACTTTCATCCAAAAGATCTTGGCAAGATAATATTTGTGCTAAGAGAAATTAGCAGAATACTGAAGATATGTCATTTCAATGACTAGAAAGTTCTGAAGAAGTAAAGTTCTTGGTTTTGGCTATCATTTCTCAAAGTTTGGAGTGGCAATGAGTTAAGTTGTCTAGTGTCACATTAATTCATTTCTTGTGATGTTTCTCACATCAACAATAAAATATGTTGTTGCAATGTAGGAAAGGTACTTTGTACCCATCCTCTTCTTTTTGTTAAGTTTCTTTATTAATAGCACAGAGTCATCTAATAAGTGCCCTACATTTTCAACAATTGCCATGAAGCGCTTAGTGAATCTACTCAAGAAGAGAAATGAAGAAGGGTATGAGATTGATCAAGAATTACTGGAAGATCATGATGATCTTGATGCTGCTAAATATGAAACACTCAAATGAATGTGTTTTATTTGATTTGTCCATTTTAAGTTATTAATTTTGCATATATTTTGATTTCATGCATATCATGCTTTGCATTTCATGATGTTCTGAGCAAATAAAAGAAGGTTTTAAATTGCGACAAGAAATGATTAGATGCTAGTAAGGATGCATGCACTTGAGAGACTAGGATCAGATACCCTATAGCCATTATGAGGACCTAGATAAGACACTCTTACTTGAAGCTCTTAGTAGAAAGAAGGACTTGTATATGGATAGGCTCTGTGAAGTTCAAAAAACACTTAGAAAGTGAAATCTTGATTCCTTCTAGTGCACATCTCTAGATCCACTACTCTGATTAGGGGTTAGCACTTTCCCCTTTAAAAAAGAAGTTGTGAAGTAAAAAGAATAAATAAAAAAGAAGTATATTACTAGATTCTCCAAGAGAAAAAGAAAAATAAAGAAAAAGAAAGAAAAAAATTTTGATGACTTAGATGTGGTCTTGAAACCACTTCTGAGATTTATTATGCAGGCTACATCAGGTAGAGCTATGCAATAGTGGAGTTAGTTGTATTTTCTGCTAGGTGTATAAGACGAAAGCATTAGAACGTTTATATAAAATGACAACTGACTTTGAAATAAGTCGATAGGAAATTTTATTACTAGAAAGTCTAAATGATTTCTATAGGTGCAGCTTGACTTATTTTTTAAGGTAGTATGCTGATCAAATGAGTTTTCAATCATGAATTATATATTTTAAAGTCCTCTTTATTTTTCTTAGAACATGCATTTGCATATAAAAATCATGTTTTGATTTCCAAAAGAAAAACATTAAATTAAAAACAAAAAATTCAAAAGAATCTTCATGCACTTTTGTTTGACTTTATAGGATAGCCCATCAGGACGATGTGTAGGTTTAGTGGGGAGGGATTTCGGGATGAATCACGCTTTCTCCATGCCTTCTCGTGTACTCTTCACTATCGGCATTCTCCATGAGCCCTCTATAGCCACATTGGCTCTGATACCATGTCAGAAGGAAGGAGATAAGAAAGAGAGCTCACTCACACACTCACACTCAAAGAGGTGCACACACATTGATTGAGGCAATGAAGAATGATAATCTTCTTCTTTTTTATTACATAAAAGAAAGGTATAAGAATGAGCTAATACAACTTGTGCAATATATAAAGAATAGTACATAAGAAAAAAAACCAATGTCTGCAAATGAGTGAGCTTGCAAGAAACAAGTATGCGTTCACTCTCAATAGATGAATCTAGTAAAGCTCACTAAAGTATCCCTGAGATATACTGGTGTGACCACTATACATGTTAGAGAAAGGAAAAAGAGATACGTGCCATCCTGGATCATCACATGTTGAGCTTGATATTTCAATATTCATCCTAAGTGTGTTCACACATATCATTACCAAAATATATCAACGCTAATTTGGGATAATGTTGATGGAAAATCAATAGTAGAGTAAAGAATCTATCATCAAGGAAACATAAGTACAAGAATTATCTACATCTAAGGGTAAGTGAGTAATCTTGAGAACTCTCAAAGTACACATGATCCCACATGATAATCTATTGAAAGATATCTATCTCTTCAATGATGTTGAACTAATTTTCTAGGAATATACAGCTCTACTAGTTCATGTACCAAACTTTGCCATCATTTATGAGCTCAAGGACCTAGAAATATTCCTTTGCATGCAAATGATAAGAACCATATGTACTAGGTATTCACTGTCAAGGGATGAAGATAAAATATATGTATCTAGGTCGTCCATTTTTTCCATTGAAAAATGCAAAGGGAAAAGTAGATATTAGCAAGGACCATGAGAAATAGAAATGAAAGCCAGGTGAGATCTCAGGATAAACAAGGACATACACTCACAATCCCTCACCATATTAGGGTTTTTAATATAAAAAGAATGCAACCCAAAGTACCAAAATTATCGTTCATTCATGACTAAACGTGAGGTATGCACCCAAGGGAACGTAAACCACAAAATAGAGCACCTCCCATCGATCCAACAATGAAGGATTATGATGCATTTCTTGTACCATGTCCCCTAGAATTAGCTTGCTAATTCGGACCCTCCCAAGTTTCTAGGTGCATGAAAAATATTTGTGGTGATAATAAATATCCTTATGATCATTTCAAGGAGTTTAAATTGGAATTTCATTTTAAGAAACTCGAATGACTTTTCAGCCAATACATGGCCTTCATACTTTTATCTTACATGCTTCCAGCTATTGGATAGGCTTGCTTCAACAACATCAAGCAATTCTATAAGAATTCATAGATGGAACCTCAAAGAAGGGGTTTGGGTACAATACTTCTCTTCTCGTATATAATTTAATATAGTCATTTCTCAGAGATCGTTAGACCTGAAGAAAGGTGTTTCAAGAAGTACTTGAAAAACATCCTATTACACCCGCAAATATAGTTATTCAAGGTGATGCAAATGGCCTTGAAGATGATGATCTTCAAAATCCTGTTGCGGTTCTTGTTGTACCTGCTACAAGGAAACTTTTTTGGGATGGCAAAGATGCTTAGGCACATGCATTGATGTATATTGAAGGTACTAGTCTTTTGTGATGTACAATCAAAACCCATTATTTTTCATGTAAACAAATTAGAGCCCAACACAAAAGAAAACATGTCAAATATGTTTCACATTTATTTTCTCTAAGGAGCTTAGTTTGAAGGGATCTCGAAGTAATATCCCCAAGAAGAAGTTAGCTCTCTTTTTGGCGAGAAGCTTTATTAGGAGAATAGATGTGATGCTTACTGAATGTGCTGTAGAATGCATTAACAAGGGAGGCTTTATGAAAATTTTAGATTTGAAATGATTAAACTACCTTTTGAAATGGAGAACAACACTCCCTCAGAATGTGTAGTGAAGCTTTGGAATGCATGAAGAGGGGAGGCTTTAAGGAAAATTTAAATAAAGAGGAACTCAGAAACCCTTTTAAATTGGAATAATACTCTCCTGATTAAGAGCTTGGAGAACCAAAAATTATAATGCGCTCCTATTTGTAGAACTTTCAAAGACTCTCTCACAAATAATAGCAAAAAATGATCGGGATTCCCTACCCTAACGCAAGAAGTTCGTAAAAAATCTTCGTATACCTTAATAGAAGGAATAATTCTCGTACAATGCTTTTCTAGCATGATTTAAAATTTTTTAATTAAGAAAAGCTATGTTCCGATGGAACTTTAGAGTTTATACCCTAGATATGCTTTGTGCGCTTATTTATATCAACTTATTACTTGCCTTTGTGCTCTTATTAATATTAATTTATTACTGAATTTTCTACACAATATCGAAGGGATCTTTAATAATCCACCTAAAGATAGAAAAAGCTACAAAAAATATGAAAAAACTTTTGCATCCATAACTATATTCTTTTCCATGATAAAGGAGAGATATAAGGCATACTAAAACTTTTGTATCCATTGATTCATGCTTTTATATTATTATAGATAGAAAAGATGGGAAAGTTGGTTGAATTCAAAACGTTAACATGTATAATTGCGGTAGAGGCCCAAAATGTTCCGCGAAAAGCCATTTAGGAAAAATTCGAGGCATCAAAATTATTCCTCCCTTCTTTTGTTTCAGGTCCCGCCTTCCATTACCCCATTAATTGAGTGCACTTTTGTAGATGAAGGTTGCCTCATGAGAGAGACAAGAAGCTCTATTGCTTAATCAGTATACCTGTGTGCGTGCTCTCTCTCTCTCTCTCTCTCTCTCTCTCTCTCTCTCTCTCTCTCTCTCTCTCTCTGTGTGTGAAGACATTTATATACAGATACGAGCATACGGGCTGAGAGATAGATACATACACGCATGCGACCACAGAGAGAGAGAGAGAGAGAGAGAGAGAGAGAGAGAGAGAGAGAGAGAGAGAGAGAGAGAGAGAGAGAGAGAGAGAGAAGCAGTCATGGAGATGGAGATGGAGGAACTCGTGCGCAGGCTAAGCTCTAGTCATAGCGGCACTCCGAAAACAAAGATCGTCTGCACTCTTGGACCGAAATCTCGCGACGTGGATACCCTCGAGCGCCTTTTGCACGCAGGTATGAACATCGCCCGCTTCAACTTTTCCCATGGCTCCCATGAGTATCACCAGCAAACACTCGACAACCTTCTCATTGCACAGAGAAACACCAACATTATGTGTGCGGTGATGCTCGACACGAAGGTCTCTCTCTCTCCCTTTCTCTCTCTCTCTCTCTCTCTCTCACGCGCACACACACAACATAAACACTGTTGCATAACCATATGCAGACACACATACACGTAAGAAGAGCGTTAGGTGACAAGTATGAAATTTTCACACGTCCTTTGTGAATAAGAAAGTCTGAGGCATTTGCTTTCATCGAATACTTTGTTCTGCTCTTGTATTCCCTATTCCATTCTCATTCAGTCAGAATATTATCATCATCTACAACTTTCCATTCCTCCATATTTATTTTGTGCACCTCGTTCATATGCTTGTTCTCTTGATACGTTCTTCAAACCTTAAGAAAAATAGGTACTGGCCCTAGCGTTCATTAGGCACATACAAATGCCTTCCATCCGTTTACAGAACTGTTACTCCAAAGCATACACTCAATCTGAAGTTTCAACTGCCATCCAACCATTTACAGAATAATCACTCCAAAGTGTAGCCTCATTCGAAGTCAATGTCTGAGCATACCGTTTTGAAGGAATTAATTTTTATATTTGAAATGCTTCATTGATGCTTTCCTTGGAACGGAAACGGTTCCTCACCTTCTCAAAACTTGTTATTTTTCATATTTTCATGGTCTTCGTCATCCTTCATTCTGTAATCCGGCCTTTGCATAGCTTTCTTGTCCTCCCAATTTGCAGGCAGACCACATAACTAGCGTTCAATATTCTGATGTATGTCTATCAGCAATAGGAGGTTTTCCACGTCAGTCGAATATGGTAATTTCCGTTTCATATCTGATATGATTCCCAAATCCAAACTATGACGAGATAACATTCCGCCATTGAGCCATGAGATAGGTTTCCAAAGTATGGTGAGTGCGATTGCTATCATATTCTGTTTTCATGCCTTTGTAACAAGATCAATAGAATCCTTTTCGCATTCAAAACCCGAGTATTGTATGAGCAGCCTTTAAAGAAATATCTTAAAGAAGATTCACAATCGAGTGAGACACTGGAGGCGTCATATCGCTATAATATCCTTGATCCATCATATAGAGCTTTGATCATTGGTTAAAGAAAAAAGGCTCGATGTGGAGCGAGTGTCCTCTACAACTGGTTCTAAGCCTTTTCTATAACGAAGATATATAAATTCAGAGTTCTCTTAAATATTTGCTTAGTTGAGTTATCCATTTTGTGTGAAAGAAAAAAGTTCTATTTGATCCATTATGTGAGCAAAAGTGAGCTCGTTTGTAGGGAACTTTCATCCTTTTGAAAAAGAAGTTTGGAGTTGTAGTCTCATAGTTGGATCTTCTACTATTCTTTTCATCCCCCATGAGCTATGATGTGTCCCTTGTTGGAAAAGGATGCATTGTTAAGGTACGCATACATTTTCTTTCTTTTCATACTGCCTTACAAAATTGAAGTGATAAAGGTGAAGTAATGAAGGTATGCATGGCTCAAACTGTAGTGAAGATATGTTTGTGTTCATTTATTATGGTTGTTAGCTCTCTTTATTTCAAGAACTTTCATCCAAAGTGTCTTGATGAGAGGTTCCTAATGCACTTTCATTTTTGGGGTTTTCGGTTTGGAAATTATGACAAACTTTGTGAATATTGCAACGGAAAACTAATGTAGAGGACGGAACTATTATTGGAGACAAATATTGAGCATTTATTTATCGCATTTAAAGACCTAGCCTTATATATTTACCACAACCATCGCACCAGCATTGTCTCTTTGCACTTGACGAGAGCACCTCCCATGTTGACAAATTAAATGTGTTCTTGTCAAACAACTAATACGTGTGGAATGTATGAAACACTAGTGACCTCAAGCTTGTTACATTAGAAAATGAAAGTCATTGGGTTCTCAACGCAATCTTTGACCTTTTTCACCATACTAGCACATATGTGCAATTTTGACCGTATTTCAGGTAAAGATGCGGTTTCTCACTACTTTTGGTTGACCTCTACTCTAATATTCTTTCAAAATTAAAGCATGTATATACTCTTTGATCATAAAAATGAAGTATCATGGTTTTTCGGAAGTCCCTCAGACACATCGAGCATATTTGGATCACTATATTTTATCCTGTCTCTATGTTGTACTTTATTTTTTAGAATCTTTTATGTGTTCCTTTTTGTCAAGCATCTTTATATATTACTTCTTTTTCATATCTCTATTGTTATGATCCATGGAAAACTATCCAGAGAATCCCCATTATTTTTCATGGAAGCAAATTGACGCCCAACACAATTCCTCACATTCATTCTTTGTTGCCCTCAAAATAGGGTAGTTGTGGAGGAACTAAAATCAATATCCTCAGCAAGAAGTTAGCCCTTTTGAAAACAACCTTTATTGGAGGAATCAGTGGAATGTCTAGTGAAGCTCACGATTGCATTGCGGGAGGCTTTATGCAATTTCCAGATAAAAAAGGACTCTCCTTTTGAAATGGGGATAATGATTAAGAGAGCAGGCTTTATGCAAAATTTAGATACAGAAGAACACAAAAACCCTTTGCAATTGAGATAATACTCCCTTAACGGAGGGCTTCGCTGTAGACCCCATGAGAACCAAAAAATTATAAAAGCGATCCTATTCGTAAAAACTTTAACTAATCCCTCTCATCAAACAATTAAAAAGGATGATATGCATTCCCTATCCTAAGATGCGATCAAGGCCATCAAAAGACGTTATGACTTCTATAGGCGGGATAATTGTCGTCCAATGGTCTTCTAACGTGATTTAGAGTTTTCCCTAACGTGATTTAGAGTTTTTTCTTTATTTAGAGAAACCATGTTTTGATGGAAGCCTATGAGCCTACCCTACACTTTGTGATCTTATGTATATGAATATACGACTTACATTTGTGGTTTTATTAATATCAAATTATCTCTTTGTTTTCTGTACAGGTAGACTTAATATTTTAACTCTTATAGATAGAAAAGCTCTAAAAATATGCAAAGACGTTTACACCCATAGGTTTATTCTTTTATATGTTAAAGTCACAAAATATAACCATACTAAAGCCTTTTGACCATAGATTTGTGTTTTCTTGATGCTATATGCAATAAACATAGTGAATATCATAAAACTTTACGCAAATTAAGAGGCTGTTTTTTCTTTAAAGAGGAAGATCGCTCGAAATCTAATCTCTCTTGTTTGAATAGATTGGAAGAACAATTGTATAGGTGAATGGGCATAATACCCATGAGACCCTCTATATCCCACAAAGCAAGAATGAAATTGCTCAAGGGTGACACTCAAAAAGGACTACATGAAGACAATTGGTTTTAACAATTTTACATTGGGCCTATGGTCTACAATTGTCTTGCCATAGAAAGGGGTTGAGCCCTCGCCCAAGCCTCAAGAGGCAAAGACCCAACCAAGCAGCATTACGCATGCTGATAGAAGTTGTTTTTTTTAAATTAAGTCACCAAATATTTCAATTATGTTTGAACTTAGAAAAACAACACACGCACTCTAGAGATCCCATGTATGCCCCTTCTTTTCAAGGGTTAACGTCAAACCGTTATGCAGGTCTTGAACCCTGGAGCTTCATTCGAGGAGACGAATGTTTACCTTTACACCAAGCATCCTCACAACTAAGAAACTCATTGAATTCAAAATGTCAACATACGTATTTTGCGGTACGCTGTAGAGGTCCCAAATGTCCCGCCAAAAGCCATTTATAAAAGAATCCATTCTTTGTGTATTAGCCACCACTGAATTGAATACTTTTTTGTAGATGCAGCTTTCCCTCCTGGCAGACAAGAAGCTTATTCCTTGATCGTGCACCTGCGTGCGTGCCATCTCTCACACACACACAAAGCAAAGACATCTGTATACACATACGAATATAGACAGAGATATAGAACGTACACGCATGCAAGCAGAGTGTGTGTATAAGAGAGAGAGTAATGAACGTGAAGATAGAGGAGCTCGTGCGCAGGCTAAACTGTAGTCATCGCGGCACCTCCGAAAACAAAGATTGTCTGCACTCTTGGACATAAGTCTCGCAATGTGAATACCCTTGAGCCCCTTTTGCAATGTGAATACCGTTGAGCCCCTTTTGCATAAGTCTAGCAATGTGAATACCCTTGAGCCCCTTTTGCAATATGAATACCCTTGAGCCCCTTTTGCAATGTCAATACCCTTGAGGCCCTTTTGCATCACCCGCTTCAACTTTTCCCATCACTCCCATGAGTATCACCACCAAACTCTCCGACAATCTTTTCATATATGCTTGCAGTAAAGTTCGATACAAAGGCCTTTCATTTCCTTCTTTCTCTCTCTCACAAAAAGTCTTGCATTTGGGGACAAGCATATATGTAAGAAGAGCGGTGTGAAAAAAACTCTCTAACATTTGCCTTCATCGAATCCCTTGTTCTACTGCTCTATCTCCTATTTCATTCTCTTTCAGTCATAATCCTACCTTCATCTTGGAATTTCCATTTCCTAGTCACAAAGTATTTGGACACTTTAAGCTGACTAATATTTTACACCATTGCTTGTATAGGTAAGTGATCATCCCAATCAATTACTCATTCATTAGCATTTCACAAAGCATATAATCTTGGAGTTTATTGATGCATTTTACTCTTTCCATGTTTTCTTAGGATGCTTGACCATATTCATGTGAAGATTTCATTCAATCTCTCAAAGAATACGCTCTAAAAGTGACTATTGATTTTTCTATTTAATTAGAAAGAATATTTGAAGATAAGGCTATTTCTAAAGTAGAACATTGTAATTCATTAAACTTCGTGAACAGTTAACCTAGTGATCATGATATCTTCATTATAATATATATCATGATAAAATTAGATATTTTGGTTAAGCTATCCATAATTCTTTGACTTGAGTCATGATTCATTTGATTTTTTGGATAATTTTGTTAAAAAAAATCTACAGATGTATTCTCCTATTTATTATTAGGAATATCTAAAACATAGAGAGGGTTTATATTTGACATCAGAGCAGGTCGCCGCCAGTTACAATCTTAGAATCGCACGAAAATTGGTGAGCATACTTAAGGCAATTAGAAGATCAAAATAGCTTCGCTATGCTGCATTGAAATTTTGATGTAAGCTTGTTTTGGCTTTCGAATGTAGTATTGCAATGCCTTTGCGACAAATTTCATCCTTTTATGCCAAACATATGTACATGTTTTGGTTTTCCAGTACAAGCTCAAAGACTACTACATGTTTAGCAGAGCTCAATAGGGTGCTCAGCTTTTGAGATACAATCATTTTTTTTGCATCATGATATTTAGTCAGTGGTGATGGTTAAAATCAATTATGTATTCTGTATGTTGGTTGTTGAAGACAAGTTGGATGATGCCAATTACCCGTTATAGGCATATATGATGTGTCATGTATTGGTGGAAAAAAGGGCTATGGAATATTGTGTAGGGTATTGAAAAACGTCCTACTACTCTTATGCATACAATTACTAAACGTAAAGCAGATAGCATTGAACATGATGATCTTTAGATTCCTATTTATGTTATGATTCTTGCTGCAGCTACTGCACAACAACTTTGTTGGGATGGCAAAGATGCTCAAGCATATGCATTGATAGCCTTGTCTATCAGATGTGCCATTATCCTTCATATTTGCTCTTATAAAACAACAAAGGATGCTTGTGATACACTTACTACTTTATATCAGGCAAGAAATAAGGCTCATGTTGCTTGCCGTAAAAAATTATTGGAGAGTAAGGATATGAATGAAGGAGATTCTATGGACAACTTTTCGACAAATATCAAAGATTTGAAGGAACAATTGATTTCTGATGATAAAGTCTTACCAGATAGTTCATTTGAGTAGATTTCTTAATAATCTTCCATATTCATATCAGAGTTTTGCTTCTACTCTTCGATTGATGATGAAAGGCAATCTAAATGCCTTAATAATTAAGGAGTTAGTCTTTGTTATATTGCAAGAAGATCAATCTAGGCAAAACATGTCTATTACGCATGTTGCAGATCAAGCTTTCTTAGCTAGTAAAAAAGGCAAGGGTAAATGGAGCTCATCTACTAATAAGCAGAAATCTGCTAATGCTGCACAATTGAAGAAGGTCGACAAAGATGAGAAGAAAAGAGAAAAAAAGAAATAATTTTGCAAACAATGTAAAGAAAATTATCATGTCATAATGATTTTTTTTAAAACTGGTTGCAAAAGAGGCAAAGAAGAAAGAGGTTGGAATGGTTATTGCAGAGACCTCTACACCAAAAGTAGAGTCTACTAATCTTATGCAAAATGAAGAATGGGCATTTGCTATTGTATGTAGCTATGAACCATCTTTTTGTGAGTAGTGTATGTCTGCACTAGACTCAGATATTTGGTACTTTGATAGTGGGGCAACCAAACATATTACCTCACAATGCAGTTTCTTTAGTTCACTTTAGCCTACCCCTACAGGGAATACTATCACATGGGCAAACAACTCCTCATATCCTATGCATGTATGTGTCAAGGATCAAGAAAAATCTATTATGAGTTTTGGGATTAACCAAGATTGGTTTCATTGTTGAATTTGTTGACGATAGGTGTACAATTCATGATCTTTCAAATAGAGATGTCACTATTGCTTTTGGCATTTTATGTCATGGGCTATATAAGCTCATAGACTATGCAAAATGTGTGAATGATTTAGCATGTGCAGTTCAAGATTCTCAAGCTATCTCATATGCAAAGCTTTGGCATGCATACTTTGGTCATCTGAATGCTTTAATTTGTTACTTTCATTGATGATTTTTCCAAGCATGCATGAATGTATCCATTGAAAGCAAACTCCGAAGTGTTTTTGTGCTTCAAACTGCTTTTGGTTATGGCTAAAAATCTGCTAGCATGTAAATTGGACACCTAGCCTCTATTCTGATCCAGGAGGGGGGGGAGGAGGGGAGGGGGAATACATTTCTTTTGATGTTAATGCATTTCTGACTGAGCATGGGATAAAACATTAGTGTACAGTGCCATATATACCTCAAAAAAATGGAGTTGTAAGAAGAAAGAACATGTCTTTCATGGAGATGGTGACATGTATGGTCAAAAGTCAAGCTTTACCACATAACTTTTGGCTTGAAGCTATTAAGTGTGTAACATATGTACTTAATAGGTTTCCTACTAAAGCATTGTAATCTATCACTTCATATGAGGCTTGCAATGTCGCAAGCCATCTATTGCCCATATATGTATCTTTGGTTGTCTAGCATATGCATTGATGCCTGAACAACAACACAAGAAATAGGAATATAAAGCAGTGAAATGTATTTTTGTTGGGTACATTTATGAAAGCAAAGGCTATTGTCTGTATCATCCAGATACTAAATGCATTTTGGTTAGCCGTGATGTTTTTTTGTGGAAGATGGAATTTATCCATTACTTTCATGTACTAAGGAGACAACAATTGGCTCCAAAGATGTGATGACACTTTGCTACCTTATTTTATAAGTGGACAATCAAGTGCTGGCCGGAATGAGGCAATTTCTCAGCCTTTAGAGGTTCCACATGATGGTACAGATCATCCCATTTCTGATGTACATTTACATGATGCACTTGTTAATGAGAGAAGTGATATAGAGGAGGCAAAAACTATGCCTAAAGGGCTTGTGGAGACTCAAAAATATAGCAAATTAGATGCACCTTTGCCATATCATACTCGTTTAGGATCTTATAGTGCTTCTTTTGCATCAAATTACTATGTGATGGCTGCCTCTAGTCATTCTGATGAGAATGAGCGTGTTTCTTTTGATAACACACAAAATTCAAAAAATTGGAGGGCTGCTATGCAATCAAAATATGATGCTATTATGAAGAATGGTACATAGTCTTTATGTGATTTGCCTCCTAGCAAAAAGGCCGTTTGCACTTAATGGGTATGCAAGCGAAAATGTAAGCCCGATGGAACAATTGACACGTATAAAGCTAAGCTTGTTACAACAGTTTATGCATTGATTTTGATGAGACCTTTGCACCCACTTGTTGAATGACCACCATTTGGTGGCATTAATTAATGAGTAAGTAGCAGCCAAAAATGCTTCTACAACACTGAATTGAGGCTTCAATATTCAACTTTTCTTCCTCCCCAAACATCTTCACAAATAATTGCTATGTAAAGCCTGGAAATAGTCTAAGATTTGTCCTAGCTTCAATGATAAGGGTTCATCTATTGATTCTTCATAAAGATCATTTGAAAATCCTATAGATTCTTTTCGAAATACTACTTCCTTTTCCTAAGCCTCTCAAGGCTAAGGTATCTCTACACAAGACTGACGGGTTGCTTTGTCTTTTAGCATGTTATCTTTCCTATGTTATTTTATTGAATTCTCCCAAATCTCCATTCTAACTTGATCCAATACTTTCCAAACCAAATTTACCACATCTTGTTTGTTGTTGTGATTTTTTCTTGCCCTTACTATCAAAAACTCTAGCCCTCATGATAGCAAGTGCATAGACTAGCTGCTTTGCAGTAGATCACACGATTATACTACAAATATTGCAATCACATTATTTTGGATACGCAAGGTGCAAAGGGCTTCGATCTGTCTTTCCTAGTGATGAACATGCTTTAACTGATAATTGCTTGTAAGATTTACAAAGTTTTACCTCTTCAAATGTTACTTGCTTGATTAAGAGTATATTTCCTTATGTAGGTCCCTTCATTTTAATATCCTAATTGGAGGGGCCTATTGATGCAATATTTGGTGGTGAATTGATAATATGTAGTCCCCTTTCATTCATGTGCTTTTGCCATAATTCACATGTAGGGACTTGTTAGTGTCCAACTGCTCGACAATATTTAAAAGGATTAGTATAATTATTTCCTTGCACATAATTAGACTACTTTTACCATTGATTATTTACATAGGATCTTGGTTACTGATTACCTTGGTATCTTGGTGAAGTAGCTAGCATACGTACTTTCCCCTGTTTGAAGTTGTCTTCCCCTATAATTGAGGTTATAATAATAGGTCTCATACTCATGACTCATTCTCTAACATACATTGCAATATAATTGTTGAGCATATGCAGGTGTACATTGCAATTGTATCAAATTTTCCAATAATTTATTGATGTTTGTTGATTATCCTCATCAATTTTCTTTTTCTTTTTTTGATTTTTCTTATCCTTTTTCTTTTGCTGATTATCTTTTTTGTTTGTGTGATTTTTTTTCTTAATTGACCATTCTTCCTCATCATCATCTTCTTCTTCATCCTCTGTTTTTTACATGCTATCGAATTCTAAAAGGAGTCCATCTTCAAACTCTTCCTCCTCTAATATATCACTATCTGATTCAGGTTTTTTTTTTGGTTGTTTTTGAGGCTTCTTATTGGTACTTCCACCATATCTTCTTTCGATCCCTAAAGCGGCATTAATATGTCCTCTAAATGTTGCTACATCATCCAATTGAGCATCAATGGCTATTGCGATAATGAGGTGCTTCTTCAACCCTGAAAAAAATAAGTCCCAACCTATTCCCAGAAATGGCACTACGTTGCAGTCAACCTATTTAATAAATTGGTGAACTTTTGAGCATAATCTTCTAACATAAGATATTTTTGTTTTATTCTTCTTCGATACATCTTCAGAAGTGTTTCCCAAACTAAAGCATGCTAAAAGTCCAACTTTTAAGGGATCATAATCTTGGAATCCACTTATGCCATACTGCATAAACTATTCAATGGCTTTGCCCTTAGAAGTGGTTGCCAAATTGGTTTTCTCGATATCATTACTCAAGTTATCAATACCACTATTTTTCCATCTTATTTTAAAATTTCCCACATGACGATTAGGGTCTTAATGATTCTTGCCTCCAAATTTTGTTGCTCCTACTTTTGGGTTATTCCTTGGGGTTGTTGCTACCACTGGTACTTTGAATGGATCAAACTTCAACTGCAAATCTTCACATGAAGTTGTCGTTATAAGTTTTGCAAGCCTACAAGTGTATGGATAATGCTCTCCAAGTTGGCCAAGCCCCCATCTTACTCTATTGGCTTTGGTGTAAGTACCTCCTCGCTCTCTTGGTCCTAGTTTCCTTGACTTTGTAGTTGTCCTACCAAAGCTTCCTCTACAATGTGCTCTCCATAGTCCATAGCCATAGAACTAGCAAAATTGTTTGGCTCCTCTTCCTCTTTTTGCAAGAACCTAGCAAGCTTAGACTAGGAGAGCCTAGTATTATATTCAGATGATCAAGTGTTTTGGACGGACGATATTCATATCATCTCATGTTGTTAACCAACCTCTTCAATCTCACTTCACAAAAACCGTAGAGGAGAGGAGATTGAATGAAATCTAAATCAATGGTTATTAAGAAACAATGCTTTATTATGAAATACTTTTTACTTTATTATGGATCTAGTCAAATATTTGACACTTTCCATGATTCTCTTTCTTTCGATAATTTGGGAATTTCTTTCAATTGTGTGATAGTATCAATCTCAAGACTACTTCCCTTTGGGGGTCTAAAATAAGTGGTCTAAAATGAAATTTTGTATTGTTTCCCTATCCAAAGGATGGATAGGAAAGCGGTTTAGGAGAGTCTTTTAGATGCGCACCCTCTCCCTTCCTTTCTAGTATCTCTTCTCAATGGACTAGATTCCTAAACTTGAACAGATGAGTTCTTCACTAATCTATATAAATATATCCTTTCCACTTTCAAAGATTAATATTATGGTCTCCTAGGTATAGAATAACCACACCGAACCATCTCAAACTTGGTGGTGAAATTTTACCACATTAACAATATTGTAGGGGGGAGGGGGGGGGGGGGCTTCCAAAAGAATAGATCAATGCGATAATTAAAAAAAAAAAAGAATGAGGAACCCTTCATTTCCCTAGTGTTCATCTCTATGAAAAACTTCATCTAGTGATCTAGTGCATACTTCCTTCATTCTGACTTGGTGAGAAGGAAAAGCCAATGAGGGGGAATCTTGAGCTTATGCATCTTTCCTAATAGAATAGATGAAATGGATGGGGAAACAATTTGTTTGTTTTTAGTCCAGTCCAAGTGGATCTTATAATGCATCCAATAGAGGTGAGGTTGTCACTCAAGGATTTAGCATCTTGCTATCAACCACGGTGTCAGGGAATTGAATCCTTTCTTGCCCCCAATCAATCATCCTCAAACAAACAAAGCCTCCCTTCTTACTTGGGTCGGGACCTTATAAGTTGTCTCGGGATAAGTCAGCGTGGGGAATGACAAAGCTGAGTATAGTCTTATCTCTATCAGAAATGGATCCTTTTATTCACTACTACTTGATGAATAATTGAAACCATTCATTTCATTCTAAACAATGTACTGAAAACTCTGAGTATTTGGTTAGGTATCCCTAAGTAGATACTTGATCGATTTAGGAATTATTTTTTGAGTCCTTTGGAAATAGAAAAGGATGGGTTTTTGGCAAGTACCACTTTGATTGGAAAATCAAGGATGAATATTTACCAAAGAAAACTTAAGTTTGATGTCAGGATGGATTCTTTCTATTAAATGGCTTTGGAGAGTTCTTCCATAAATTTAAGATAACTTCTCTTTCATACCCCTCATGGGGATTTATACCTTCACATTATGCATGAATCCATTCGTGTCTTGTGTGAATATCCTTATTTTGAACCAAGGGAATGTGATAGAAAACATTAACCATTTGAATCGGTTGAATATCTCTCATCTCATCAACCATTAAACAAAAATTTCATTTCTAGATTTACTAATTGAATTGGGAGCCTCTATTGAGATTGAAATGAAATTTAACCCCCCCCCCCCCCCCCCCCCCCTCCCTTTTTTTAAATGACAAAAAATGAAATCAAGGAAGCTTATTTTCAGGGATTGCAAACTACTTTGGAAATTGTCTATGGACAATAAAGATATAAAGTTCAATAGTATCTTTAGAAACAAAATTTACTTTAGATTTTACGATGCATCCATGGTTGGTTAAAGCGCCCAACTCATAATTGGTGAATTCACATGTTCAAATCCAATTGGATGCACATATGTTGGAAAATAGTAAAATTTGTAATTCAAGAGTAAAGGAAAGATCAATTGAATTTAAAAGAAAGTCTTGTATGTAATTTTTATAATGGATCCATAAACAGACCCGACAACATTGGAGTTATTGCACAAAGAATCATACCCATTTCAAATGATTTGAAAGAACTCAAGAAACTAAGGATTTTTTTTACATTGGAGTTATTGCACAAAGAATCATACCCATTTCAAATGATTTGAAAGAACTCAAGAAACTAAGGATTTTTTTTCTCATAAGTTTTAAGTGTATCAACTGGATTAATTTTTTTTACTAAGCATTAACTTAATTATTTTCAAATGATAATAAATAGAAATAACACGTGTGACAAGTGCTACTATAATTGATAGATACAAACAAGATTCCATCCATGCCCAAAGAGATAAAATTTACCAAAGATGCCAAAGAGTAGGGAATGCCTCTTAAGGATAATAAACATATTACTAGAGAGAATGCTAGACCATTTATCATTCATATATTGAGTGCATCTTTTTCTACTTGAGTGGTACCTGACTACTTTGATTGTTTTATCCCAAGGGAGGATCATTAGTGCCAGATTTAGATGTTTTTTTTTTACTTAGATTGGGCTAGTTGTTATGACTCTAGTGTGTCCACCAATGGTCTTTGCGTCATGCTTGGTAGCTCATGCATATCTTGGTTGAGAAAGAAGCAACTTACTACAGACACTTCTATTTGTGAGGTTGAGTATAGGGCAACTTTTAGAGCCACTATTAGTGTGTGTGGCTCAAATGCCTTTCGGTTGATTTGGATGTTGGTCAATCTTTTGCCGCCACCATATTTTTTGATAGTCAGAGTGCACTGATAGTTCTGAGGAACCCAATGTTCCATTGTCATACAAAGAACATTGAAATGCACTATCATTATGTCAAGGAGAGACTTTCGACTAGAGAGATGAGTTTGGCTTATGTGCCCACACATGATAATGTTGCACATCTTTTTAGAAAGGCTCTGCCTAGGGAGACATTCAAAGATTTTTGCAAAACTTTGGGTGTACTTGCTTTGTCAATTGATTTGATTCCACACAACTTAGCACTCCCTCACACATGAGCACTTGCTCCTTGTTCACGACATCACTTCCAGAGGGGATTTCTTGATATATTTAGTAGTGATGTGTGTGAAAACGCTTAGGAATGTTGGGGCACTTTTTCCCCTCCTTACGATGTTTTTGGCCCAACTTGTGTATATGACTATAAACCTAACCAGAAACTTATCTTGTCTAGTATATTTAGTTAGTAATACACTGTTTTATGCTCCAAAGTTCTTCTTCTTGCTATGTTGTTTGTGTCCTTTTGTAGTCCTCAAACTCCAACAAAGATAAAACGTGTTAAAAGCTAGACTAGATCTGACTAGAATAAGGGGCTAGACAATAACAAGACCTAGAAACTAGAAAATATTTAATTAGAGACTATGAATCCTTTGCCTTCCAAGATTGAAAATGGCAAGAAGAGGATCTCTATGGATAGCACCTCCTTACTATAGGTTTTGGAGGGTGGCTAATGAACTACCATCATGTCTTATGATGACACTATCCATGATCTAGGTAATGATATGATATATTCTTTTAGAAGCTTCCATGATGATGTGGCAAGGGATTGTCCATATGGGTATCCAAGTTCCTCAAAATAAGGGCATGTTCACATTGTAGAAAAGACATGAAATAAGGTAAGGTGAATGACCATGATACAAGATAGGATCAAGCAGGAACATGTGAAGAAGGCATCAAACATCTCATACTTGCATAGTTCTAAATTTCCATGAATCACCTCCCCTTCAAGTAATAAGTTCCATGAGGAGGGAATCTATTTTTTGGTTTGGCTTCATTGGGTTGTTCTTATGAAATTCATTGACCTTGATGAGTGTTGCCCAAAGATTTTCTTAAGATTCCTACTATGATCACTAATTTTATATCCCTTTTTTAAATGAATAATATATTCCAATATTCCCCAAGAGATTCTCGAATCTAGGATGTGCTTGACTTTGAATTTTTCATGATCTTCAAACTCAATAGGTGGTGAAGGATTGGATCTCTCCCCACTAAATGATGAATTATGATATGGTTCCAATATGGGTACATGAAAATTGGGTGGATTCTTATGGTGGATAAAAATAATAGTCAGAGGTGGATTTCTTGATGGATTTGATAAGTTGGCTCAATTATGAGTAGAATTAACAACATATAATATTGCTTGTAGAAAGAGCATATATATATGGGTTGTATCAATGGAAATATGAATAAACCATGAATGGAGAAGACATGATCTGAGACAACTCAGATACCTTTTGCATCTATTCTACTCATCTGAGCCCTTTAGGATGCTCGCTATTGCCAATCTCACATGATACAAAGAGACTCATCATTCAACTCGATCGCTGCCTGACAGTACAACATATCGGGCATACACCGAGGCTTCTACCGAGGAAAATGAATGGGCACGATTTTGCCCCGAGGTCAGTGTAAGGGTTGGTGTAGGCGTAGGAACCAAAGCGCCGGTATAAGTGTTGGTATAAGCATCGTTATAAGCGTCGGTATACACATTGGTATAAGCGACGGTATAAGCAACGGTATAATTCATGGTATGCCCCTGGGCAAAATAGTCGGTATAAGCATCGGTATGTGCCTGGGGATACCGACGCTTATACCGTTGCCTATACCGACGACCATATCTGCAAATTTTTTCTGGGCAGAGTATGTTGTCTCTTGCTACAGCAACATTCCCATGTTGTTGTGTAGCAAAAGACAATACACTCTACCCAAGAAAAAATCGAGTACATATGACATGTATGACAGGCAACAAAAACATGAATTGATAAAGCAAAACATACTGTCAAATACAAAAGACATGAGAGAAATCAATCATGAACCACGTACAAAGAAATGCGACACATTAACATGATATTTATAAACAACAACCAGCACACATGTATATGTCTGTATGCCTATGTATATACATGTGTATGTGTATATGTATTATGTGTGTATATTTGTATATGTGTAAATATTTGTATGCATTTTTAAAAATCCTAAAACCCTAATCCTAATGACCTAGACCTAAAACATGTGTAAGTGTGTATTTTTGTGTATATATATGTATATGTGAATATATATATGTGTATGTGTGCGTATGCATATGGGTATCTATGTAAAAACCCTAAAATCCTAATCCTGAAGACCTAGACCTAAAACATGTATATGTGTATGCATATGTGTATATATGTAAAAGCCAAAAACCCTAATCTTAAAACCCTAACCCTAAAACATGCATATGTGTGTGTATGTATGTATGTGTGTATGCATGTGTATTTGTATTATGTGTTTATATGTGTATATGTGTGTATGCATGTGTGTATATATGTAAAAGCCAAAAACCCTAATCCTAAAACCCTAACCCTAAAACATGCATATATGTGTATGCATATATATATATATATATATATATATATATATATATATATATATATATATATATATATATGTGTGTGTGTGTGTGTGTGTGTATATATATATATATATATATATATATATATATATATATATATATATATATATATACATACATACATACATACATACATACATACATACATACATACATACATACATACATACATACATACATACATACATACATACATACATACATACATACATACATACATACATACATACATACATACATACATACATACATACATACATATATATATATATATATATATATATATATATATATATATATATATATATATATATATATATATATATATATGTGTGTGTGTGTGTGTGTGTGTGTTATGTATTATGTGTTTATATGTGTATATGTATGTATGCATGTGTGTATATATGTAAAAGCCAAAAACCCTAATCCAAAAACCATAACCCTAAAACATGCATATATGTGTATGTATATATGATGTGTGTGTATGTGTATGTATGTATGCATGTGCATATGTGTGCATGTGTGTATGTATTATGTGCGTATATGTGTAAACGTCAAAAACCCTAATCCTAAAACCCTAACCCTAAAACATGTATATGTGTGTGTGTATGTATGCATATGCATATGCATATGTGTATGTAATATGTATGCATGTGTGTGTATGTATCTCTATGTCTCTCTCTTTCTATCTATCTATCTCTCTCTCTCTCTCTTTCTCTCTCTCTCTCTATTTATAAAAAAGAACAAAAGAATCACTTACATTGATGTAATTCTTTTGATCGCTCTCGTAAAAGCCCAATCGATGTCGTCTCTTGTCAAATTCCAAAGAATGGATGCCAAAAAGCTCCTGCAAAACAAAAGAAAAGAGATATTAAAAAAGAGAAGACATACAGAAAGAGAGACAGCGAGAGAGTACACACATCACTTACCAAGATGTGAGAGAGAGAGAGATGGTTGTGTAGGGAGAGAGAGAGAGAGAGACAGAGAGAGAGAGATGTGTGCATAGGGGGAGAGAGAGAGAAATAGATGTGTGTATGCATGTGTATATGTGTTCATGTATGTATGTATTATGTGTGTATATGTGTAAAAGTCGAAAGCCATAATCCTAAAACCCTAACCCTAAAACATATATATGTGTGTATGTGTGTATGTATATGTGGTGTGTGTGTGTATGTGCATGTATACATGTGTGTGTATACATATGTGAATGTGGATATAAATGTGCTTGTGTATGTAATATGCATGTGTGTATGTATGTATGTGTGTGTATGTATGTATGCATATGCATGTGTATGCATATATGTGTGTGTATACATATGTGAGTGTGTATGTATATGTGTGTATGTATGTATGTATGTATGTATGTATGTATGTATGTATGTGTGTGTGTGTACATGCAAATATGTGTGTATGCATGTATGCATGTATGCATATGCATGTGTGTACGTATACATGTGTGTGTACATGTATGTATGTATATGTGTGTGTACATGTATCTATGTGAGTATGAGTATGCATATGTGTGTGTATGTAATATGCATGTGTGTATGTAATATGCATGTGTATATGTAATATGCATGTATGTATGTATATGTGTGTATGCATATGCATGTGAGTATGTAATATGTATGTGTATGTATATGCATGTGTGTATGTAATATGTATGTGAGTGTGTATTGAATATGCATGTGTGTATGTAATATGTACATGAGTATGTGTATGCATATGTCTATGTATGTATGTATGCATATCTCTCTCTATCTCATTCTCTTTCTATTTCATATCTCTCTCTCTTTCACTCTCTCTATCTATGTCTATCTCTCTCTTTCATCTCTCTCTCTTTCACTCACTCTCTCTCTCTCTCTTTCTCTCTCTCTCTCTCTCGCTCTTTATGTTTCTCTATATATATCTCTCTCTCTATCTCATTCTATATCAATCAAAAACAAAACAATCACTTACCTTGATGTAATTGTTTGGAGCGTTGTCGTCAAAGTCCACTTAATGTTGTCCTCCGTCAAACTCCAAAGAACTCACGCCAAAAAGCTCCTGTAAAACTAAAGAGAAGAGAAATTAGAAAAGGGAAAACACAAAGAAAGAGAAAACGTGCTACAGTGTGTGCGATATTCACCAAAATTTCAGATCTAGAGAAATAGAGAGGTGTGTGTAGAGAAAGAGAGAGAGAGAGGGGGAGAGAAAGAGAGAGATGTGTGTACACAATATGCTCAGAATGTAGTTCGCGTGCACAAACTCGACAGTAGCAGACTTTGGTTCAAAACACGAGCAAATGTCGAATTTTTGCTCTCGGGTCCGGTTAAAACGCTGCCTCGGTATAAGCATCGACATGAGCATCGGTATAAGCATCGGTAATTTCTAGTAAATTACCGACGCATATACCGATACTCATACCGTTGGTATTCCATCCGTGATTTTTCAAGCATTTTTAACGGTCATACCGATGCCGAGGCATGAATGTCGATATGGACAACGTCGGTATGCCCCTCATATGTTGTAGTGTGAGCCATCTCGTAGTATATCTCTAATAAGAGACTCCATCTCTCTCTCTCTCTACTATTTGAGCAAAGGCTTCTAGCCTTGCCATGTGTAAACCATGCAATTAATCCCTAAGGGTGTGTTCCCACCATCTTCTGTATGTAATGTACCACATAATGTCACTTGAACATGTGCATATTTCTAGAAATCAAAGAGAATTTTCCTATCCTTTGATCATTGACAACTTCACAACATTAATCATGTAGACTTCTAGAAATACTTTTTGGTGTTTCCAAGAGCTTTGATTGAACTAATAGAGTGAAAATACCTCCTTGAGCAAACGTGAACTTCAACTTCCCCTTTACCTTCTTGTTATCTTCATGACTTTCATCCTCCATATAATTTAATATAACCTGTTGGAATTTTTATACTCATGGACAAAATCATCTTGAATAATCAATTCTCACAGTAAACCACTTGGCTATTCAGTTTAACCAAGGTTTTTATTTGGGGCATGGATAGCAAGAAATATTTCACTTCATCTTTGACACTAGTTTTAAATTGATCAATTATGTAGCTTTCTTGATAGATAGATCAATGAAATTATTTCTTGAATTTCAAGGCATAGGCTGAAACAAATTGATTATCTTGTTGTAACACTATTCTCAAGTCCTATTCTTGTCTTATAAAATTTATCAAGGTGGATTAAATTTCATTATACATGGAAACAATAGTGCTTAACATGAACTTGGAATGAGAGTCTTACCAAAATTTCAAGGGAGCACTACATTGTTTCCTCAATGCTAGAATATACATAATGTTATTGGAATATATTTCTAATTACAACATAACCCACACAAGAGGATACAATACTATTGGAATATATTTCTAATTACAAGATAACCCACATATGAGATTACAATATAAGAGTTTCCAACTAACATAGAAAGTACCAAAATGGAATATAGAGATGGAAAACATATAGAGGATCCCATAAACGGGGATCATATGCATAGATAACAAGACTAGACAAGATGCAAGAGATTCCACAAGCTAGGACTATAGGTATGAAGCATGATATGAGAATTACAAGATCTCCTTCGATGGAGATGAACAAGACACAAGATAAGACTATTTGGGATTTTGTAGTACTAGATGACAAGATGACAAGATAATAAGACATAGAAGCTAGAATAGACAAGGACTATGCAAGAATAAAAATTCTTAGAAGATAGACTAAAACAAGGACTAGGCAATAGCAAGAATGGAAAACTAGAATGTACTTAATTGGAGACTTTTGGTATCCACAACAATGACTACCAACTATCAAATTATTTCTAGCAAGACCACAATAACAACATCTAAACCCACAATGGGAGAGAGATGGACATATCCACCCACCCAAATCCACCCACATATATATCTCCAAGCCAAGGGGTGCATGATCTAGCACTCTTCCAAGTGCCATCCAAGTTTCCCACGTGTGAAAACTTTCCCAAGGTTCATCTCATGGATAGCACATGATTTCTTAAATCAAATGAGACTCCTGCTCTCACATACATCCCAAGATGGCATTTGGAGAAGCTTCCCCCAAGACTAAGGTTCCCAAGCCTTATGGTAAATCAAGCCTAAGGGTTGCAACCATCCAATTTGGATCTCATAACAAATAAATGACCCAAGGGTTCAAACCAATGGTTCAAGCATGTCTATATGGTAGCTCAAGGCTATTATACAAAATTTTTCCCCCTTAAAACATTATCTTCCTCAAAATTTGTGGAAATAGAATAGGTGGAGTATTCCACTATGCTCCATGTTTAGTGTCTTTGGCCATGGTCTTCATCTCTCTGATTTGCCTCTTTATTTAGAAGGGGATCCTATCTCGGACTAGATAAAAAAGAGGGGATCCATGTATGGACTAATTCCTGCCCAAATCATTCTAAACACCATTTGGATTTGCATATGAGAAGTTGAATCAATTGCAAGGTATGGAAATAATGACAAGGGTGGACAAAAACATCCTTGCCCAATTCATTATTTTGTTATGTGCGCACTGAGCATCCATAGCACAGACATGTGAAGTAGGTGGATTCTAAGTATCTCTAGCCAAATTATTGTCTTGTTCTACTTGTGCACCACTGTGCATGGATCTAGCAAAATACGTGGATTCTTTAACTATTTCAAGACTTTGAGAAGTCACTTCAATTTTTCTTGAATGATTTTTTTTTTCAAGTTGACCAAATATACAACTTAGATGTTTTTACTATGTTCCACTCCTAACCAATATTCACTCATCTTTTTCCAACTTGAGGACTATTGTGCCCCACTGGGCTTGTAGAGTCCTAGATAGAATGTAGGAAAGAGATATTCCATTCACTTATTGGAAATCAAACTTCAAATCGACCAAAGCAAAAAATGAAGTATAGAATTTTCCAACTTAGGAAAATCTCTCAAGGAGTTAACTTCTTTGGAATCATCAAATCTAGGAACGATTCCTAACTATGTTCTCTTCAAGAGTTTACTCAAACTCTTTTAGCACTATGCAATACTTCTTCATCCATTTTAGTTTGCTATTGATTACTTGCTTGAAACAAAAATAAATAGACGAATCACTTATCTTAGACCCAACATTCAAAAAGCATCTTCAAATACTGAATAAGTTGCACACAAAATATAATTTAGTTACTTATTCTAGCTGGCTAAGCTTGTTACATGGAGATGAATCAAATGCTTTATCATAGTTAAGTCCAAGGTTTTGAGAAGAAGGAAGGAATAATTGAAACTCTATGTAATTGATTCAAACTTCTAAAACAATTTAACTATGCTGAGGCAAACTCTATGATATTCAAAGCTCTAAACATTCATATCGCTTTTCAATTCAAAGTTTAAAAAACATTTTATTTAGATTTATGAGAAATGAATTAGATTCTCAAAAAGATTCTTTGATTGAATTTAAACTATCTTCAAATCATCAAATTCTAGTGTGGTATCAAACATAGGTATCTTGAGCCATCAAGCTTCTATTGATCATATTTGAATCTTACTAAAAAGCACTAAATACTCAGTTACTAAGTTAGCATTAATTTCTTTTTCACAATCCTTGAAGAATCCTTACGAGATGAAATTTCGATGCATAAGTTTGAGTCAAGAGACTGATGCATTAAAAAATATTTAATGCATTTACCTTGAGTTAGGTTACTCTATCTAACCTTGGTTGAAGGAATTTTCCTAAGTTCTTTCTCTCTAGAATAGGTGTAAAATTTTGATAAGGAACTTATAAATTCTTTACTTTGGAGTATCTCAACTCAAGTAAGACTACACTTGTCTTAATTGAGACCTTAATGAAGATCCTAGAAGGTACTTTACTTCATGATCTTCAAACCTCCTAGTTGATTGTTACTTGAAGTGTTTCAAGGTCATAACCTTGACCATCATATGCTTTATCTTCATCTATGACGTTTTGAATTCCATTGGAATTCAATTTCACTTCAAGATTTTATAGTAATGAGCTCAAGACTAAAAGATATCTACAATCTCAAGGTCCAATGTCCCATATCATCTTTCTTACACCCATGTGTATAAAGTCTAGTGTCCCATACCACCATACTTTAGATTCAACATTGATGTGTGGATGATATTTATCTTGAAGTCCATAAACTACACTCGATCTAGCTATAGAGCATCTTTTACTCAAATCCTATTGAAAAGAACTTGAAGTCAAGGGATTGCCTCTATAACTTTATCTTGACTATGCTTTTAGTGCTTCCATCAAAAGATCATTCTATGATTTATTTTTTTTGTCCCATGATTGTATTAGAAGATTCAAACTTTTTGGGGGAATAAAAATCCATCCTAAAATTATGATTTCAAGTGTCTTGAATTTCTTTTATTCAAGGCCTTTGTGTTTCTCTCAACCAACTTTTAGTGACAAGTGACTATTCCCATCTTTAGATTCCATCTCTATCTAAAGCTTTTAAATAGCTACCCTAGGGGTTTCGAGGAATCTCGCTAGAGTAAAGTCTAAGAATCCACTAATTCCTTTTGGTTTCTTTTCTCCGAAGTTCCTTTAAGGATAGGTGAATATAAGTTTCACCTTCACAGACTTAATTGCCATTTATCACATTTTTAGAATACATACGTGGAACTCAAATGAAACTCAAACTTCAGCTTCTCACTCTCACTTCTCTTTAGAGAAGTTTAGCCTTTGGGATGCATTATCCAATTTTGTTGTTGCAACCAGCTTTGTAGGATCTTTTGTAACCATGATAAGTTCCTAATTTATAGAATCCTCAACATGTCATGAAGTTACTTACTAAGCAATTACTAATTTGCTTTAAGATATATAACCTAGAAGACGTTATTTACTTTCTTCTACCCCATCATCCTTATGCATGTTTCTATACTCATCCAAACAATTGCACCAATCTTGATAAGTTTTGTACCATTTCCTTCCCCCTTGTAAATAGTTATCATCCTAAAAAATCACAAAGTATATAGTTTCATTCAAATATGCAGAGTAAAGTGCTGTGATTCATGCCATTTATCCCAAAACTCTATTCTTAAAAAATTCTTATACTTTTCTAAACCTTGAAAGTATCCTTTTTAAGAAGATCTATAAGAAAATATTATTGAGGTATCACCACGTGATAATTCCTATATTTAACTAGACATCTTCTTTAAGGACATCGTCGTTTGATTTTTCTAACATATTTATGAACTTCTTCTTCTTTTTGGGAAAGCTCATGGATCAACCAAGGTCCAATACTTGTATTTTTTTGCATTCCCAAAGTATAAATTCAACCTTGGACATGTCATGAGAATTGGGTCAACTCACAGTTTGAAAAACTACAAACTTTAAGGAAATCTAAGTTGAACTCCGAGAAAAAGAATTTCTATTTCATTTATGATTTCTACATTAAAAATTTCTAAGTCCTTGCTTTAGGAATTCTTGCAACTCTTAATGCTTTCATCCTGAGATGGAAATCTCTTGATTGGATGAAGCAATAAAATGTCTAGAAAATTCTTCAAAGAGAAGTAAATTTTCAAGTTTTTATGATAGCTTTGAGTGCTTTGCACCATTGTTGTAGGTGAAAGTAAACTTAGAACACATTGATTGAACTTTTACATCAGTTTTTTGTTTAAGTTCAAATGCTTGTATTTTCTTTCCATCATTCTCTTTGATGGAATCAAATGAGAGCAAGATATTCATGAAATTTTTGAGACTATGTTGAGGTACCATCCTACTTATGATAAATGAAAAATCACATAAGAGGAAAAGTGAATCTCTTTTGATTTCTCTAAGAAATTTCCTTTGGAATTTTTTCAAATGTCCTTCTCTAAGTATCCCTTGTAAACCTTGAATTTTTTAGGTTCTCTATACTAATGTATACACTTGGACAATATCAAAAATTGAAGTCTTACCCTATGCTTCAATTATGAATCTACGCAAAGATAATGAAAACCACAACAAAAAAATAATGAAATCAAACATAAGTTGAAAAATATTTAGCTTGATGACATGCTATGTTCTTCTTTTGCCCCTTTCAAGAGCCATCCTCCTTTTGGTTTTCAATTACTTTATACATGCTCACTCAATTGGTAGCTCCCTTATTTCCAAAACACTTCTCAAATCACAATGCTAAACTCCTACTCCATTGGATAAGTGAAAAACATGGTAAAAAAGGTTGTATTGCTTGTTTATGTGAAAGAGAAGAAACACACACTAACTTCTTTGATAGCTTTCATGGAGAAGAAAATTCTATTCTCTCTTCATGTAGAGTATGTAGAGTAAGAGCAGATAAAATTAAAATGCTTGGAACTTCTATAAAGAAAATGTTTGGAACTTCTATTGTGTGAAGGCTTCTTCATCTAAACTGACACTACTTTTGTTACGTGTGAAGTTGACAGTAATTTCCACCTCTAACCTTCTCCTGGGCTCCTATTCTCTGTTTCACCCAGACTGATGCCTCCGTTCTATCCGCAGAACAAAGATAAACGGATCATTCTATCTCTCTGGAAATCTTTTATTATGTACAATTCTCTCGAAGCGGTCCAGATTTATTTTTCGCCACTTATTCATTGGCCTGTACGAACTTTTTGGAGTTGATCGCACTTATACTCAGAGAGAAAGCTTCGGACATTAAGGTCCTGAAACTATCTCGAGATGTAGGCATGCATGCAGTCTGTAACATCACATATTATTTGATTATTATATGTATTCGAGATTGGGTTGAACTATCCTTGGAAACGTGGATAGAGCTGGGCTCGAGATTTCAGTGCAGGTGAATGTTTCCTCCTCTTCTTGACCTTTGAATTGGAGGTCCCTTAAATTTTTGTCAGGAATTGGCAAGTGATAAACGTGTTGGCTTCGGCTACTGCAAAAGAACAAACATTTTGAATCGCGCTCGAGATCCATATATATTATAGTGAAACTGGACATTTTTAAGTCAAGAATAGATAGGAGGCTTGTACGGCTGTATGCAATGGATGCAAAAGTCCCTACATCTATCTTATCTGTAAATCTGAGTTTTTGCTCATATTATTAGACAACATAGATACTTAAACGAAACGCGCAAGGTGTATGTGCCTAGCTGCCTCTTATCTTTATAGGACTTGCTGTTAAGGATCAAGTTTACTTTAATCCATACGTGTATATCCATTGATAATGAAAAGTATGTGTGCCGAGGTGCTTTTTGATGTAATCGTTGCATGTTTTTTGTGCCCATTTGTTGTAACATTGAGTTCAAAAGATATTTTTTTAGATTAGAGAACACGATATCGTAGTTATGATAGCCATTCAATCATAACGCTATAGTCATATATTTGTAATGGAAAGAAAGAAAGAAAAAAAACTATTTTCAGAAAATCAATATTTGTCCATTGGACAGATCATATCTTTGGGGAATGGGAATATATTCCTATCACAAAAGTCTAAATGTTATTGAGAAACAAACTTATAGTTCTAATAAATTGGGCAAGGGGAAAAAAATTTATGGACTATTTCACGTGGCAGGAGCACCCAATAGTGCATGTGGTCCAAGGATGGGGCGTGACACACCATATTATCTATAGAGTTTACTAATGAAAATGCAAGGGGAGGCTTGATTCATCTGGTGTGGTTTTTAGGAATCTCCAATGCAGAGTCCTTGTTGTAGGATTTTTATACTCAAGATATCTGACAACACAAGAGTTAGAAGAATCTTTGACAACAAGAATCGTGCGAGATATGTATTCAGATAAACAGGCATTTCCGAAAATATGTAATTATATAAAATGCAATGTTTCTCACATAAAGAGGATATAGGAGTAGATAAATAGATTCTCCATTCGGATGGAGTGGACATTCATTCAAGCACATGTAGATATGGAGTAAATATAAGAAGACCTCCAAAACATGGAAGAGTTTAAAGAGACATAAGAACTCTAACAAATAACCTTGTATTACGAGAAGATCAATAGGATTCTCAAAATTATCCGCTTTTATATAATTATTGATGTAGAGAACTGGTAAACAATAGTATCTGATAACAATCAACAGAAGCTTATGTAACGAGATCTATGATATGTATGTGTGAATCCCTCATGGGTACTATCTAGAAAAGTACCAAGCTGCACATAGATACTGTCCTGTGCAGCACACAGTGTCCTCAGCTAGTGCACTATATAAGGAGAAAGTAAAATTATCTAGCTTCAGCATATGGATAAACAGGAAGTGACAGTGTGTCATAGATGATATAGATGCCATAACCAAGAACCGACCTAATAAATGTATATGGGAATCCCACATAGGTACTATCTAGAAAAATACCAGGCTACAGTTAGAAATTGTTGCATGCTCTAAACAGATAATTTCCTTAGCTCGTGCAATATGTCTTAAAAAGGTCAGATTATCTAGCTCTACTTGTATTTTGACATGCCCAAGGCTGCCTTATTTCTAGTAGACATTTTGCAGAAAAGTTGGAGAAAAGAAGCTCTTGGTTTTAAAAAATCTGTTGATTTTTATGCTAAAAGACAATTCTTTTTCCATAAACTACTTAGCTTTTCCAGCAAACCATTTTTCATAAAACTTCCTTGCTTTTAATAGAATTTTCTTACTTTTTCATAGGAATTTGTTTATTTTTCTCAAAAGTCGTATTGAATATCATAAGTCTATGATCTTCTTGTGAAGATTGAATCTAGATATGACAAACGTAATCGAACTTTCCCAAGATAACTTGAACAACAAGGAATGAGAAAGAATAAAGATAAAAAGATCCTTTTTTACACAAATACTGCTTGACTAGATAGAGACAAGAGGACCATATAGAGATACATAGAAAAGTGTGTATAAGTCAAATGAGCTGTTGGAGATAGAGAGAAAAGTGTGTATAAGTCAGAGCTGTTGGAGATAGAGAGAAAAGTGTGTATAAGTCTAACAAGCTGGTAGTGCCTCACCAGGATGCTCTTTGCAAACAAGAGAAACCACAAACCATACTCACAAAACATAGAAAGGAAGACATCAAACTCACCTCCTAGTCGTAGAGCCAAACATACTCACCCTTGAGCCTGATAACCTATGATTACTCGAGTGGTCATCACTAGAAGGGCTGACATCCCATATCATTGCACCTACCCATAAGAGGTTTACTGGTAACTCCACCAAGGGCCAAGAGTCCAAGTGCCTCATATGAGAAACTCCCCATAACTAATGCCACAGGTCCAAGGTTCCATAGGTCCAGCATATACAACATAGAATCTAGCAATCTTCCAATATTGACAAAACATGATCATACCACATTTAATCATACAAATGATGAAACAAAGATAGAGAAAGATTAGACAACATGTGTAAAGTGTTACGTAAGCCACTGCTTACTCACACTATCATATATACCAATGTTCAATGTACAATGTGGGAGCAAAACTCTCAACCACTCTATGTGAACAAAAATAGATGGATGAGTGAATATATTCAAGACAGAAATACAAAGGTAACAAACATATTCAGATGTATAGACAAAATCTGAATATATATGAGATGTGTGACCTAATAGGTTGTAAAAGAGTGAATATGAGTGACAAAAAGAGGAAGGATCAGTCTAAAACTGATAATCAACAAGCCCTCATCTAACCTTAGGTTATGGAAGACCCTAATCAGATACGTGTGTGAAAAGATCACATACTTAAAAAGTAACAAAGAATGCTAACAAGTTTGCTGCCAGAAATCCTCAAACTCATATGACCATACCTTCTCCAACACCTCATCCAAATATGCATAAAGCATACATGTACTGATTCTCTTGTACCTATGCCGAATAAGACTCCTCCTGATATGGATATTATTGCCTCCATAAACTTCAAGTAGTACCTGTGTGCATAAAGAGAATATGTACCTGAATTCTTAACATAAGATGCAAATCTTATGTTAACCTCCATCCAATGTCTTTGAAATACACCGAAATCTTCATGTAGACAAGCTTCTGATGGATAAGTCCTCTTCATAAGCAAGAGTGTGAGCACACTCTTCTTCTCCAAGAAGAACTCCATAGCTGCTCCTCAACATGCTCCAACATAGCACCATGGCTGCCCCATGTGCTAAAAGCATCACCTCTATTGAGGTACCAAAGCTCTCCAAAGTTTGGTGTTGAAATTAGATGATGGATGAATAACAATGAACAAAGCATGCTCTTATTTAGTAGCTTGAAATGTACTCCAAAAACTCCACCAAAAGCAATCGCAATCGATAAAGCACAAGATCGTAGTGATCTTACGAAAAAACATTCGATCGCTGTCCGGGAGTTTTTGTCCCAAAAGTTCAACAAAAAACTTCTTCGCGCATGCCGCTGTTAGAGTCGGGCATCGACGGGTAGGATGAGAGCGCTTTTGCTTATCCACAACGCCGACTGAATTTGCTTGTAGAGGGACTCATAAAATACTCTATACATGTTGTATAGTCTGAGCAAAAATGGATCAATGACCATGCACAATGTACCATATGGCATTGTTTCCAACAATCCCCTCTGCAATGTCATAATGGTACAATCTGAACTGAATTTGCAAACTATCAAAGCTGCAAACTATCACAAGCTTCAAGCTTGTACTCCCGAACTGACCTTCAAACTTTTTCTTCAAAAGTCTTCTTCAAAACTGAATTTGAATTTCCTTCAAACTTCTTGCTGTATATGAACCATAATACCTAAGAAAATATGCAAACTAGATATCCAATAGTGTACTCATCAAGCAATCATTTGTTTGCTTGACAACAAATGTAGCATGTACTGTCTCTGAACCTTCTATCTCCTGTCTTCACAAACCTGAAAACATACACTAGGATCCACATATTTGCATCAAGCTTCTCTTCAATAGAACTTTGGGACCTTCTCCTGAACAGGAACACTTAATAAGAACTTTCTCCAGACATTCTCCTTCTTCCTTCTTCTTTCAAAGCTGGAACATAAAGAGAACCTGACAAAGGAAATATAGGTATACCTGAAATAGGAATACCTGTAAGTATGACTTTACATTCTTTTGCATATATGGCTGAAAATAAGTCTTCATGTTTCATCACCTCCCTGGATGATTTAACCCTAGTATCCAGAATTCTTCAAATATATCAGACTTCATGAAATTTGGAACGTCTTCCTTCTTTATAAATCTGATCTTCAGTGATCAATACCTGTATCTGAAACAAAATCTCTGAACCCTTTTTATTAGCACTGCAGTTGCTAATAGCTTTCACTGTAACTTTTCAGCTTCCCATATTGTAGAATAATGTTAGCTGATCCTAACATACCAAAACCTTGCTGAAAGCATTTTAGGATTCATAACCTTTTGCAACATAACAAGTATCTTTTCTATTTCTCTGCAACACAAATCTGATAGAATCTGAATGCTTGACTTACTTCTTCCAATGCTAAGAACTTCACAAACAAAGGATTGATAACTGACTCCTAAATACTTTTGATCTTTAAGATCATTCAAGATCTATGATCTTTCCAACAAAATACCTGTGTAGAATCTGCTCTCATCAAACCTTCATGACTGAATGTTTGATTTGTTACTTGAATGTCTCTAAGTGTCCATGCTTCTCACATAAAGTTGTAAAACTTTTCTTCAAACAAATCCTTCTCAAGAATCTGAAGCTCCTACTTGAAACATAAGTGGACAAACTTCTCACCTTGAGAACTCCAAAAGCTGCAAGTTATACTTCATATCTTCATATTCTACCCGAGTGAAATGTGATAGTATCTGCTTGATTTTCTTTTGGCTAACTCCACTTCTCAATCAAGTAATAGGATCTGAGGGAACACCTTTTTGAATACAAGCATGTATCCAAAAAACAAGATAATCATAGAAAGTAGATTCTTCAACTGACTAGTACATCAAAATCTCAATTTTCTGAAGTTTTCTAAAAATACTGAATATGAGGTAACCTTTCCAAACATAAAACCTCAACCCAAGTCTTCAACATCTGCTACAAAACCTCTTTTACCTCAAGAGTTAGATAAAGAAGAAATATACTTCTCTGCAACTTGTCATATACCAAGTAGCTCTGAATTGACACTCCATGAATTCTTTGAAGGAACATATAAGTTGCCTGCTTAAAAGCTTCAACTAAAACATAACTCATACATATATGAGTCAAAACATATATCTGCTACTTTTCTTTTTCTCAATGCAATTCTTTGTCAAAACCTACTAAAAGATGACCAAGTATATTGCAAAACAAGAAACTGCTTCTTCTTTAAACAAGATGTTCTCGTAGATTTGTCTTTGGATGTAGAGGATTGAATAAGAAAGTTATATGGAAAATATATGAGAAAAGGAAGTCTTACTTTCCCTTGGAATTGTTGGACCTTCTTTTTCTGCATCTTTTTTCCACCTGATGATGTCAACCTCTTCAAACTTCTCTTCCATACCTTTTGTTCTCTTCATCTTGAAGTAGCAAGTACTCTTGACTTCTTCAAATGAACTTTTCTCTTCCTCTAGTGCTAAGAATAAGAGACAAAACAAACATGGTATACAAATGGAAGTGAATATAGAATCATGTTTTATCATCTCCTCATATCTCTGAATCAAAATTCTGCTTCAAAATGTCTGAAATGACTAAATTCACCAACCTTTTGTCTGAATGATGAATTACCTTTCTAGAGTTACCTCTCTAGATCAAATTCTGTACCTGGATATCCAACCAACTTACAACAGAAAATTGGCTGAACATAAAACTCATCCAATCTCTAAATTTGTCTTCTTAGATGAGTTTTCTTGCCATGAAAGGGATCTCTCAAAACTCTCTAGAAAAACCTCTAGATACCTGTTTTGATGTAGCCTTTAACTTTCAAATAATGAAAGTGTATGAAAGCACTCCTTGAATCCTTCAAATCTCTTCATAACTGCTCTTTTAAGATATGACCTGCAAATGATAATCTGATAGTAGAAATTGATACCTGTGATTTGATGTTGATCTGATTCCTTCATCTTCTCCAAACCATTGTTCTTCCTTGAATTTGAAGTAGCCTTCTCTTCATCAAGTCTTGGTCTTCAAATAATACTTGTTGTAAAGTATTTTCATACTCTTCCAAAAGTATTCGGCTGCTAACAGATCATCAACTTCATACTCCACACTGATGAATAAAAATGTGACTGAATTGTCTAATTCTCAAATCTCTACTCATATAGATTAAGAGTGTATGTCAAATGTCAAATATTAGAAGATGCTCTTAAATCATATGTTGTAAATTTGGAAGTCTGGGAACCTATGAACCTGAGAGCTTGAATGCTCTGATGCCAAAGCCTTAAAGCTCTGATACCAAAGCCCTAAAGCTCTGATACCAAATGTTGGAAATTTAGTAGGCCCATAACTAATGCCACAGGTCCAAAGTTCCATAGGTCCAGCATATATAACATAGAATCTAGCTATCTTCCAATATTGACAAAACATGAACATACCACATTTAATCATACAAATGATGAGACAAAGATAGAAAAAGATTAGACAACATGTGTAGAGTCTTACGTAAGCCATTGCTTACTCACACTATCATATATACCAATGTTCGTTCCAACAAAATCTCTTCTACACTGTTTTGCTATTCCAAGGTATATGAAGCCATCGTGTTTGTAGCTATCTAGATCAGAGGAGAGTATTTTACAGCCATACATTGCTGGTATACACTCACATGCATAGCATATAGACTGAATCTTCCATATTCAGCATATATTGCATCACTTATTCTGCACATACACATCTTTTCTATACCTTTGGGAACTTTTCTCTCATATTTTGTAACGAGAACTAGTCAAGGCCTACTACATTCATGTGTACATACACACATTGTAGATAGTCATTCTTTCTAAAAAAGGTTTTTAGAGTTTTTTTTTTTATAATTTTGATCATTAATGCTATTTTCAGGGTCCAGAAATACGAACTGGCTTCTTGGAAGATGGCAAGCCAGTTCAGCTAGTGGAAGGACAGGAATTAGTCATTTCGACTGATTACACTATCAAAGGCAACTCAAAAATGATATCCATGAGCTACATGAAATTACCTCAAGATGTGCATCCTGGAAGCTCTATTTTATGTGCAGATGGAACCATTACATTTACTGTGTTATCATGTGATCCAGAAGCAGGTAAAGTAACAGTAAGGTGTGAGAATACAGCAGTATTAGGAGAAAGGAAGAACGTGAATCTTCCAGGAGTCATTGTTGATCTTCCTACATTAACTGAGAAGGATGAACATGACATTATGCAATGGGGAGTGCCCAACAAAATAGATTTGATTGCACTGTCTTTTGTCCGGAAGGGTTCAGACCTTGTCACTGTCCAGGAAATGCTTGGAGAGCATAAGAGGAGAGTCAAGTTGATGTCAAAGGTAGTGCTTTTTCTTTTCTGCTTTTAATCCCTTGCTTCTTAGTGAGCTTGAATGAAGCGGCTGGCAAGTGGTGGTATTATTGGTTGAGGTTGAGAACTAAGGAAGAACAGGGAAAGCGGTAGTAAAGAGTTTCAATGAAAAGTAGTGTGTTGATAGAGCTGTGAGTCTTAATGAAAACCTTTTTTGAAAGCTAATCACTTACACAAGAATAATAAACATAAAGGAAGTCATTTAAATAATTGTTGCGATTCCTAGAGGCATGGTAACAGCTGCTCTGATCACAGCATGAATTAGCAGGAGATTACAGCTTCAATTAGCAGAAAGATGATCAACCATTCTCTTGATTACATTAATGCTGATTTGGATGGAGGAGGCATGAGCTTTTCTCCCAAGATTCAGGGCAAGATGCATTGATATTATTCTCTGCCCAGGTCTTTTATTTTGCACTCATCTGCCAGTCCGTCTTAGTAAAATGCACACTCAAGAGTTTGTGGCTGGACTTCGCACTCTGATCTTTCTAGCGCTATATGACATGATTTGCATCCTTTAGTTCTTGAATTTTCACTAATATAAGCCCTATTCGCTGTGTAAAAAATTCAAGAAATTCCATCAAGTAGAAAGATAGTTCAGTGCAACTAGCCAATGTTGTAGTGAGGAATATATTGGCCATTTTTTAATTTCATGTGGTTTAGTCAAATATAGTATTTGAAGTTCAAGTTGTGTGTCTCTCAGTCAAGCTTTTTGAGTAAGCTGTGGTAGATAGTTTGCCCGCCATTTATTGATGTGAGGAATTGCAGATAGAGAATCAAGAAGGACTCGTCAACTTTGATCACATCCTTGCTGAATCAGATGCAATCATGGTTGCTCGAGGTGACCTTGGCATGGAGATTCCTGTTGAAAAGATATTTTTGGCACAAAAGATGATGATCTACAAGTGTAATGTGGCAGGAAAGCCCATTGTGACAGCTACTCAAATGCTTGAATCTATGATAAAGTCACCACGGCCAACAAGAGCGGAGGCTACAGATGTGGCCAACGCTGTTCTTGATGGGACAGATGCGGTAATGTTGAGTGGAGAGAGTGCTGCTGGTGCTTATCCAGAGCTTGCTGTAAAGACCATGGCACAAATATGTTTAGAGGCAGAGTCTTCTTTGAATTACAATACAATTTTTAAGCAGGTGATGATGTCAGTTCCACTGCCAATGAGTACACTGGAAAGTCTTGCCTCATCTGCAGTGCGAACTGCAAACAACATTAATGCTGCACTAATAATGGTGCTGACCAGAGGTGGAACAACAGCAAAACTGGTAGCAAAATACAGGCCTTCAGTTCCCATATTGCTAGTGGCAGTTCCTGATGTGACATCAGATGGTATCACTTGGTACTGCAGTGAGGATACACCTGCAAAACACTGTTTAATGTACAGAGGGATGATGCCCATTCTCGCTGAGGGCTCTGCAAGGGCCACTGATACTGAGTATACTGATGATATTTTGATCTCATCAATGAAGGTGGCGACGATTAAAAACCTATGCAAACCTGGAGATTCAATTGTAGCTATCCATCGGTCTGGTGCATCTAATTTGATGAAGATCATGGAAGTTAAGTGATGGAAATCATGAATGGAACATATGCTCGTTGAATAGGGCTGGAATCATCCTGTTTCAGTGTAATATTTTGTTTTTCATGCACACCATTTAATTGGGTAATACTTCCTATAATTTGCCTATATTTTTGGCACCCAGGTTTTCTATCTCAGGCTTCTCCCATCAGTTTGCATACTGATGGTTCTGTCTATGACCCATATCAGTGACCCTTACATGAAGAGGATGTTCAAACTTCATAGTGCCCACCTTACCTTATTAGGATACTGCAAAGTATTGTGAACATTTCTGAAACGATTTTGTTGTTCTTTGCCAATAAGCCTTGGCTTTCATGGTGTAGCTCGTTTTCTTAAACACATCTGCAGCTTGGTCTGGGGGATTGCTTCTGCAGCAGTTCAGAATTGCCTTCTGATGCTCCAAGTGGTCATATTATCAAGACTAAAAAACGCATGTACTATTAGTGGGTTCATAGGGGTGTCCTATTCTTTCATATGGGTGTTCTATTCCTTCTGTCAGGATGTTCTGACTTACAAAAAATATTTAGTTCCAGTTATTCTGAGAGCAATCCCTCTTCTCTCAGTAGATATGTTTGTGTCTCGCCAGAGATAATATACCATGTACCTGACCTTTGATTCAAGCGACATCAGTGAATAAAGCATTTACTCTTTCTTCACACAACTTTTATGTTGTAGTGTAAGAATCAGAAGTTCTATGAAGGTTTACTTAGTCTCTTGATAGTCTCCTCATCCCCAAGGTGAAAGATCAGTAGAATACTTCAACTCATCATTTATTGGGACATACACTTCTAGATACCTAGACATTCTATTGCTTTTGAATTTCTAAGTTCTCCTACTTGGCAGGGTGAACATATTGGAAAGAGATTGTGCACTCTTTTCATTGCAAGAAATGGGGGATTTCCTTACAGCTCTATTCTTCACAGAGCCTCTGATTATATCTTGAAAGTTTCAAGTAGCATCCCATCACATCTTCCAAATTAGCTTTTCCTAATGCGAAATCTGGCATTTTGTTGAAAATTGAGGATAACAGTTCTCTAAATACTGTTGGTTGGGTATCTCTATCATTAGGCCTTTATGCTCAGTTGATTCTCTCAAAAGCTTACCTTCAACAATAACCTCATGCTTCGAGCTCAACCTCATGGGGGGAATTTGGTTTTTCTTCATCAAAATGATCAGCTTAAGCCACAGAATACTTCTCAACTTTGGAGTTCGACATCATGCTTTTTGTTAAAAAAGAATTAGGATTCACTAGAATTAGAGGTTTTTGATAGGAAAGAAAAAATAAGTCTTTAACATAAAAAATATTTATTTCACAATAAGCAAACCAAAGCACTCAAAATTCGAAAAAACTATACAAATACATAGTTGCGATATTTTGGTAGTGATATGTGTGGACACACTTAGGTATATAGGGGCATCATTTTCCCTTTTTAGGAGGCTTTTTACCCCAACTTGTATAATGTCCATTACATTGGGCTTCCAAGCTTCTTTGTATGTTACACATTTAGTAATATCATTGTGTATTGGACTCTGCTTCTTCTCCATTATGTTGCTTGTGTGCATTCTTCACTTATTGAACTCTAACAATCGGTATCAGAGTTGACCATTACTTCTTCAAGCGTGTTGTCAATACACTGCTTGTTATTATGTCGACAAATGCTTAAAGAGAGCTTGATGTTATTAGAAATTGCATTTTGGCTCGTTTATATATTTAACTTTGTAGATAGTTTTATCCTTTTATGTAGATATTCGGTTGGGTTCTCACTTGTCAATACAAGTGCCTCAAAGTTGATTATATCTGTATTGAAGCTTTATAAGGCACTTTTGTTGAAATTTATAAACAATTAATTTTTTACAAGAAGGTATAGTAGTCCTTTTTTTTTCAAAAGGAAGTTCGGCAACAACTTATTCTCCCAAGCTTTGGTTAATAGAAAGAACAACTGTACATGTGAACAGGCCTAGCACCCATGGGAAGCCCCAAATCCCATAAAGCATGCATTGCTTACAATCTTGCTAGAATTAGAGAACGTTACAAAGAAGTTTAATAACCCTTTTGTCCCTTTCATGGGGGACCCACTTGATTTTAATCTTGTTACTCTCGAGGAAAAACAATCTATGATGATTAAATGGCCGTGACTTCTTACAATTGGAAATTCTTTTGCCTAAAAGGAAAATAGATATTTTGATCAATCGTTCTTTAGGAGGGCATCCAAAGTTGGAAGCACACCTCTCTTTCCAGATCTTACAGAGGGCCTTACCTTTTATAGCATTCCACAATGTTGAACAATCGATTGCTTCACCCAATAATGCTTGTGTCCAGTTGATTTGTCCCTACAACAATAGGATTATGCCAAGGGCCTAATAAACTGACATTGACTTGGGGCATGAAAAGAAGAGGTGCCCCAGGTCTTCATTGCCATGAAGGCAACGTTTACACCAAGGAGGGGCTCCACAATTTTTGTTAGCTTTTACATTGGTCCAAATTCCTTGGTGGAGGATTTGCCACATAAGAATCAACTTTCTAATCTTGATGAGGGGATGCCAAAGGGGTTGGAACTTAAAATCCCACAAACTCGACCAATTTAGACACCACCTCCTATTAAGCGCGACATGAAAGTCCACATTCTTCTTGAATCTCGAAATTTTATCAAGACTATTACGGTTGTGCCACGTTAGACCCTCAAGGCGTGGGTAGTCATGCCCAATAAGGAGGCGAGTCTTCGAGCGCCCCCAAGCTGCTCTGTGACAAGCATCATTCTTCATAGTCCACTCTCCTAGCCGAGTCAATGTCCTCAAATCTAATCCATTGGCATGTTTCTTGATTCCAGAGGTGCTTCCACAAACGGAACCCTTTGTTCCAAAGCTTCCTAGCTTTTTGGAGGTTCCAAGACTCAATAGCTCTGATGCCCTTGATAGGGAACCAAATCGAATCATTTTTTCTAATACAAGCTGCCCATTTCCAATGTTCATTGATATTGACATACTATTTCACCTTGTTCCAACTTTTCCACATGCATCAAACTAAGCTCGAGCCTCTGGGAGTCACTGGATAGGGGGAGAAACAAAAAGTGAGAAGATCAAGACTCGTCCACCCAGGAAGGCCCACAAGCCTAAGAGCTCTCTTGTTTCTAAAAATTAGTTTGGACCAAGAGGCTTCCCTATTGGTCCATGCTTAAATTAACCACTTTGCCACCAAATTATTGGCCATTCCTTCAATATCTAGAATCCCCAAACCACCTTGTTCTTTTTGGCTTATGCAAGAAGTCCATTCAATTTTGGGGACACCCCTTGTGTTAGGGTCTCTAGTCGAGAGAAAGTTTCAGCAAATTCTTTCTAATTTTACCTCTTGGTTCTTCGGTCTCTAGCAAGAGAGAAAGTAAATAATCAAAGAAAGAAGGAATGTGTTAATCACCGTAGCTCGCCCTGCTTGGTTGATTTGCATACCTTTCCAACATGCCAACTTGTTATCGAGCTTAAAAAGAGCCAAACTCCATCGTTGACCCATTGAAACATTGAATCCCATCGGAATACCTAATAGGCAAAAGATTTGTTCCCTAGGGATCAACTGACAACCATGCTCAATCAAAATTTGAGGTGAATGCCCAACAATAACCTTTAAAGTGGTTTTAGAGTGGTTCATTTCCAAGCCCGATGCCTCATAAAAAGTATTTAGGCAACATCAAAAGGTATCAATGTTGGGCAGATCATTATGCACAAAAGCATTCATGTCATCGATAAAGAGTCTCATGATCATTTGGTCTTGATTGAGGGGAAGAAAGAGGCCTTGAATAAGACCTAAGCATGCGTGATGTTCAACTGCATAGGCAGCTGAGACCATCGACATCAATTGCCAAGAGAAGAGGAGCCAAGGGGCATCCTTATTTGATAGAATGTTTTAAATGAATAGCTTGAGAAAGCTGGCCATTGCTGTTTATTATCAGAACTGATGCGTTTCCCAACAACATTGAGATCATCTTAATAAATTTATGGCCGCAACCTAGGTCTTTCAGATTTTGGAGAATGAAGTCCCACACTAGTCCGCCATAAGCTTTGTCGAAGTCAATCTTAAGGAAGAGGACATATTGAGCAGATTCTTTAGCAAAAACCAAGCCTTCCCAAACATCAATGATAGCCTCGAGGATGGAACTCCCCTTGATGAACTCCTTCTGATCCTCATTGATCTAGTTTTGTAAGTGACAAGCAATGCAATCAACAATAACTTTAGCAAGGATCTTGTAGCTAGTTTATAACATCCTAATTGGATGCCAATTTTCAATCCTATTTTTGATGCCTTTTTTTGCGAATAAGCTTGTTAACACCTTCATTGAGATAGTCAGTCAACACATCGCAAGACAGCGCCTCTTGCCACATCTAACATAATGGAATAATCACCACATACTTGAAGGTCTTGAACTCATTAGTGAGGCCATCCAACCTCAGGCTTTTGCCATTAAGAAGCAAATCAATATCTTGAAAAATCTCATCATCCAAAATGAGAGCTTCAAGTAGACAATTCATATTTTTTAGAATTTTTTTGGTTTTGACTCTAGAGACGGCTGTATAGCACATGATCTCTTCAATGTTGAACAGAATATTACCTTTACAATTCTACATTTTTCCATTATGTCACAAATGTCTGGATGCTTCAACAAATGTAGTTCAAGATTCGCAAGTCATTTTAAATGCATAACTTTGGTGGCCATGCTTTTGCCATTCAAATTTTGGTAGTTTATTATGATTGCAAAAATTTGATATGGTTCTCTTCTTTTCCTAAACTTGATGCACCATCTAAAAATGCTTGAGGATTTTATTTTGGGTAAAATGGTGTTTTTTTCTCCAATGATTGATGGTGAGAGTTGAAGGTATATTGTACCTTATTGAGAATGTTGTTTTTGATCCTATGTAGACATCATCACTCAACAATCACCTATACTATGTGAATTTTATAGATGACCTTTCTAGACATGCATGGGTATACCCACTTAAAGAAAGTCTAAAGTGTTTTCATCATGTAAATGTGTTTTGGCTATGCCTCATAATCTATGAGCATATAGAATTGACACTCTTTGTTTTAATAAATGGGGATGAGTATATTCCTTCATAATCTATTGCATTTTTGGATAGGCATGGGATAGCACATTAGTGCATATGTGATATACACTTCAATAATTTGGTATTATTTAGAGGATAAACAAGCCTCTAATGGAAATGACAAGATGCATGGTCAAGGTTCAATCCTTACCTCATAGTTTTTGGTTTGAGGCTATTACATTTGCTATTGAAAATGATCCCACTAAATCATTCTTTTCTTTCACTCCTTATGAGGTTTGTCATAAACCTGGGCCATTTTTTGTTTGTTTGTGTCTCTTTTTTTGGTTCTCTAGCTGAACACTTGAACAATAATGTGAGAAATCAAATAATAAGGGTATTGAATGTATTTTTTGTTTGGTATAATTTTGAAGTGAAGATGATCGTTTGCTTACTTCATAAACTAAGCACATTATGATGAGCTGAGATGCACTTTTTGTGGAAGATACACTTTCATGTACTAAGGAGACATAAATGGGCTTAAATGATGTTTATAATACTTTTTCGCCTCTTTTTGGTGATGATTAGTCAAATGCAGCTCCGAGAGGTGATTTCGCATCGTACTAGGGTTTTGAGTGAGGACATGGATCATCCCATTTTTAATGTAAATGTACATGATGAGCTTATTGATGAGAGAGAAATTTGAAGTGTAAAAACTTTGCAAAAATATTTTGCCCAAACATTAAAATATTATAAATTGGATGCATCTTTATCATACTTCCTCAAACTTCTTGCAACCTATTTTGTGTCAAATTTTGATTCAAGTTTTGTCTTGATTCATTTTGATGAGATTAAGCCATTCTCTTTTCATGAAAGAAAAAAGTTAGAAAATTGGATTGATATTGTGAACTTAAAAATCCATGCTATTATGGGGAACAATAATTGATATTTATGTGATTTGCCTCCCAAAGATAAGTCCATTGGCACGAAATGGGTCTATGAGATTAAACATATATCTAATGGGAAAGTTGACCTCTATTAGGCTAGAATTATAACAAAGATTACTTTCAAGACAAGGGTATCCACTTTGACAAGATATTTTCATGCCAATAAGACATTAAAATTACTTTCTTGAGTGGGGTTTACATCAAGAGCGTACGCATTTTAGATTCATGGATTTGTGAAAATAGAGAAAGAAAATAATATGGGTTGGGTGACATAGATACTAAATGGTTTGAAACAAGCACCACATGCTTGGTACAAAAAGATATATTATCAGATAATGGAACATGGATTTTAGAATATTCCGATTGAAATCACCTTCTATGTGGAGTATGAAAATGTTATAACTTTAATCATTTTAGTTTATGTTGATGGTGTGCTACACACAAGTCCTAATGAGACATATATTGTTGAGTTTGAGATTGATTTAGATTCATCTTTTGGGGGCTATTGCATCGTTATTTGAGCATTCAATTTATCCAAGTTGATGGAGGAAGGTTTACATAAAATAAAATCAATCGACAATATATTGTAGCACTTTTTTTCCTTTGAGGGATTTAAATCCATTTATGATCCCATGGAGACGTGTTTAAAATTCATTCTTCATGATTTTTAAGATGCATTGGATGCTATCCTCTATCATTTTTTTTTGGGATGTGTGATTTATGTATGCATTAAATGAGATGATATTTACTTTGTTCTTTTAGATGAAACATTTTATGGATACCATAGATATCAAGCATCGATAGGTATTTAAGCACACGTTCCACAATTTGAATGATACCCATGTTGATATATTTTGGTAGATATATATGAAAACACTTAGGATTGTTGGGGTACTTTTTATCCCTCTTAGGAGGCCTTTCCCCTAGCTTGTATAGATGCACATAACCCTAACATGCTACTTATCTTTGTACATTCACTTAGTAATACACTCAATGTTATGCTCCAAGCTTTATATTCTTCCTCGTGTTTTTTATGTGATTTTTTAGTCCTTGAAATCCAAAAATTGGTATAAGAGCAGGTCACCGTTTTCTTCAGGGCATTGTCGATACTCTTTCCATCACAATCTCAGAATCACACAACCCTTTTGTAACCTCTATTTAACTTTACCTGCAAGATAATTGTGAGCATACCACTTGTGCACTACCTATGCACCTATATCATTGGCCACATGTGCACCACTTTGCCAAGTCACCACTTTGATAGGCTCAATAGTTTCCCACCACCTAATGGGATCTCCATCTCAAAGAGTGGAAATGTAGAGTGACCAATAAATTGAGAGAATGTAGAGAACAACTTCAAAGTTGAGATAGTGTGTACCACACCAAGAAAGAATGAAATACCTCTACACAAAATTATGAAATAGCATTGAGAGCAGGTAGCATCCTAGGGGAAGGAAGGGGAATGGGATAAGGAGAGGGAGCTATGAAGAAATGAGGGGAAGGGAATCTTTATAGGGAAGGGTGTGAGAGGCGATGGGAAAGGGAAGAATCACAAGGAAGGAGTAGGGGAGAAGGGGAGGGGGGTGTGAAGAAATGAGGGGAAGGGAAGCAAGATGGGAAAGGGTGGGGGAGGGGATGGGAAAGCGGAAGAATCACAATGAGATAAAAGTAGATATAAGCTGTTAGACGATAATACTTCAATCCGATTTTCGGAAGAGTACTATCGGGTCCTCGGGTTCTTGGGAGTGGTAGGGGTCTGTTAGACAGAGGCCCTGTACTATTTTCCCAATCCTTTTACACAATCGCAAGTATTCCCTCGCGTATTACACAGTGAGTGAGTTTGAATACTGACTACTTTTCGGCGCGATGAATATTAGAATGTTCGGACTGAATATGCTATGGTAATAACGCAGTGATCCGGCTGTAACTTACAACTACTAGAATACGTTCTTCTCACTAATTAAATACTTCTCAACAAGACGATTCCATGAGACAGATAAACACACCGAACAAAATGCACAGACAACTCGGATCGAGATTATGTCAAACTTTTCGTATACTGACTCAAGTCACAGATTTCTACCGCAATTAATAATTTACTAAGACTTCTGTCCACACACAGATCCTTATCGAATATTCAGTGATCGCAGATTATTGTATAGAACCTGGTCACTTGACCGAAAAGATACTAACTTTGTTCTTACACAGTCTCACACAGTACAACAAACACACAATCTCACAGCCGAGAAATACAGAATCGTATATAACTGATCAACAAATAGACTCACAACGCAAGACTACCGAATGGAAATCGATTCAACCAAAAGAATAGCAGAATAATTAAATATGAATAGAATGGAACAGAATTCAATGTACTCATCAAGGTCTCATACATAGTCTTAAAACACGATACTCGCAATCTCCCAAATGGATTCACTATAACAGACAACAGACTAAATACGATGATCGCAATTTCCAAATACTTCAGTTCGCGATGTAATCAACCTTACTCACTACAGTACTCAACAGAACAGAGACTCCCTCTGGAAAAACTGCCGATCTTCTTATTCTCTCTTAACGTATCTAACCTTCTGTCTCTCTCAAATAAATTCCTGTTAACTATCACTCCAAGATTCTGTTTAACACAGTAAATTCTGCTCCACCAGTCTAGCAAAGCGACGACCTTTCTCTCTTTTTGTCTTCTGCTTTTTATTGCTTTCGCATTCTTCATCTACCGACTCTTGCGTAATTTCCTGCATCTCCGTCATTTCAGCCACAATTCTTGTTTATCCTTCTTCTGCGGTTGCGGTTGTCTCGCTCCGTCAGCCTTGTAACACTGGCACGCACGGTGGACTCGAACCCGCAAGTGCAATACTGTTGGTGATATCCTTTTGCCTGGGCTATCCACTGTTTTCTTTCTTTACATGCATCCAGAAGGGCTCTGGCTAAACGTTCATAATGCCAATATCCTGCTGGTGATTCAGCAATTATCTTTCAATCCCGAATGTGTCACTGTACGTGATAGGTCGTCTCTTTCTCCAGAACTTCCTCAAACTCGTATAGCTGGTCTAGTTGCCTCTTTATGAAGTCCCGCTTTCTTATATGCTGGACCCACCCTCTTGATCATGTGCTTTAAGCGCTTCATCTATGGAATCAAAGTACCCTCTGTGCTGTTGAATCCTCTTCTTCTTGAAAGTTTGTGCGTGTTTTTACCAACTTGGATATATTTGTGTCATACTTGTTGAAAATATCCATGTCTTCTGCAGAAGCCATGTAACCATACAGTATCCTATCACCACCTGGCTGAAATATCCTTTTACAGTGTCTGTCGGTCCATGCCAGGATTTAACTCCCCAATCCTTTCTGATCGCACTTGTTCTAGTGGCGGAACAAGTATAGCTAGCCATCTCCTGATTTTCAAGAAAACCTTTTGTTTGTCGCATAATGTGTAACTGATTCTCTGCGTCGTCGTTACCTGTCCACTGTTCCCATCTTTCCGGTGTTTCTCTAGTCAATTTCTGAAGCATATTCAGCAAAGATTTGTTGGTACTTTCTGCCAATCCATTTGCACGAGGATAATATGGTGAGCTGAATTTATGACTGATTTGAAATGACTGTATTAATGCTTTCATCAAATTGTTCATAAAATGAGTGCCTTGATCTGAAACAAGCTCTAGTGACAATCCAAATCTTGGAAAGACATCTAATAATAGACATTTCGCTACTTCAACTGCTGTAGCCGAGCGTAAAGGCCATGCTTCTGCCCACCTGGTTGCGTAATCTGTGCAAGTCAATATATACCTGTTATTGCTGAATACCGCGGGAGGTGTGATTGGACCAATGAAATCAAGACCCCATTTCTGAAATGGTTCTAAAGGAAGTACTGGATGAAGTGGAAAATAATGGCGTTGTAGTGGTTGTCCAGTTCTTTGACAGCTATCACAAGTTTTGATAAATTCCAATATATCTCTGTACATAGTTGGCCACCAAAGTCCACTTTGCAGAATTTTTCGGTGAGTAAGATCTGCTGCAAAATGTCCTCCTGTTGGACTTGAGTGAGCTAAATTGATGAATGAATTTACTTCGTGTGTAGGAACACACCGTAGTAAGGTTCCTGTATAATCTGCATAATAAAGTTCTCCAGCAACTAACCGGAATCGTCGACTAAAACCTGCAATTTTTCGGCGTGTAGCTGTGGGGACTTCAGAAGGTAGACATCCACTTGAAAGGAAGGTCAATAACTGATCATAATACGTAGTTGGTACTGGTTGGTTTGACAATTCCTCAGTAGTTGGTTCTGAAGTATAAATAGCTGGCGTTGTATCATTTATACCCACTGGAGGTTCACCTGAATCTAAGCGTGACAAAAAGTCTGCTAAAGCATGTAAACTACCTGGCCGATGAACGACATCATAGTCAAATTCTTGCAATAGTAGAACCCATCGTGCTAGGCGGCCACCTATATGTTGCTGTCGAACCAAGTAAACAAGTGCAGCGTGATCGACATGAAATGTAAATTTTCGGCCCAACAAATAATGTCTGAATTTTTTTACCGAATACACTAGTCCTAAGCATTCCCTCTCAGTTACCGAGTAGTTCTTCTCTGCAGGTGCTAATCTTCTGCTAGCATAGTATACTGGTCTAAACCATTTATTTGTTTGTTGCATTAGTACACTTCCTATTGCTATATCAGATGCATCAACAAATACGTGAAATGGGTGATCCCAATCTGGTGGCTGTAAAATGGGAACCTGTGTTAATAATTGTTTCAGTCGATCAAATGCTATCTGACATTCCTGAGTCCATTCGAATTGCCTTGGAGTCTTGGAAATTAATTTGTTCAGTGGTATTGCCACATGAGCAAGCCACCGTAAATGCCTTCCATGCCACCTCACTTGACCCATAAATCGCATTACTTCCTTAGGTGTATTAGGCACCGGAGCTTCTAATACTGCTGAAATTTTATCAGGATCAACTTGAATACCCTGTGCTGATATGATGTGACCAAGTAACTTACCACATGAAACCGCAAACACAGATTTGTTTGGGTTTAAACACAATCTATATTCTCTGCATCTCTGAAAGCAACATCGTAAATGTACTAGATGTGCGATCATTTTACCGAAAATTGAAAAATCGTCAAGGTATACTTGCATGAATGAGGTGAGATAAGGAGAAAATATCTCCTGCATACATCTTTGAAATGTGCTTGGCGCATTCCTCAATCCAAACCACATTACTGTACAAACAAAGACACCCCAATTTGTAATAAATGCAGTTTTTGGTATATCTTCTTCAGCCATTCTTACTTGGTTATATCCACTGTATCCATCTAGAAATGAATACATCTCATGACCTGCTACTTTGTCAAGCATAGTATCCAAAAAAGGAATCGGAAAAGGATCCGGTATTGTTGCAGCATTTAATTTCCGATAGTCTACGCAAATTCTCAATTGCTTGTTTTTCTTTGGTACAATTACAATCGGTGAAATCCATTCCGCATGTTCTATTGGTACTATGAATCCCACTTTTAATAACCTATCAAGTTCAGCCTTTACCTGTGATGCATAATGTGGGTTCATCCGGTAGCTGGTTTGCCTTATCGGTTTTGCTTCTGGTTTTAGCATAACTCTGCGTTGATAGATACGAGGATCCAAGCCCTTCATGTCTCTGTAATCCCATGCAAAGATGTCAGTAAATTCTTGGAGTAACTTGATTAAATCTGCTTGAAAGGCTTCAGGTAAGTTTTGCTTTATCTTTACAAGACGAGGGTGGTCTTCATCTCCAAGATTGTAAGTAATTAACTGGTCTTCTGGAACATAAAATTGTTGATATTTCTCTGTATTAGCTGATGGTTCGAGAAGTTGTTGTAGTTCATTACCTTGAATTGAAATGGTATCTTCCTCCTTAATTTCTTCGGCAATGGGTATTACTGTACATACTGAAGCATTCCAGGTATCTACCACAGACTGTAGATCAATAGTTCCTACTGTCATCAAATCAACATTATTCTTCAGAAATTCTTCTTCTTCGTCATCCGACAACCCATCTAACATATGGACTGGTTCGGCAAAATGTGGCCGAGCATGTAACTCACAGGGTTGTATCGCATCTAACTTTACAACACATTTGCGATTTTTATCTTTGAACGTAAGTTCCTGGGCTGACCAGTCTTGAATTACCTTGGCTTGTTTCAACCAAGGACGACCGAAAAGTAGATTGTAGTCTAGGGTGGATTCCGGCAATTCTAAAACAAAAAAAGTCATCTTGAATGTTGTGTCTTGGACAGTTATGGGTATATCTCGGATCAGTCCTACTGGATGAACTCTAGATTGATCAGCCATCCTAACAAAGAATTGAACTGGTTCTATCTTAGTCCATCCTAACTTCTTACAAAGTGACGCAGTGGCAATATTCACGCCGGACCCCCCATCAATTAAAACTTGTGGAATTTGATGTTTATGAAACCATACCGTAATCAGAGGAACTGAGTGATCTACCGTAGAGTCTGGCTCTGGTTGTACTGTTGCGGTAGCCGGAATGTAAGCAGATTTTGTAGTAGACTGTTGTTGAAATTGTTGGCGTATTCCTGGTACTAATGCCAGTAATTGCCCGAAAGGCAATGTGATGGATGCTTTTGACAATATATCCTAAGCTGGTTGCAATTGATTTGCATCTTCCTTAACTGTTGAGGATGAAACTTGGTCTGAAGATGGTAATTCTACTGTAGATGAGGTACCTGCTTCTGTATTGTCAGCACGAGCTTGTGTCGTATCCGGGGACTGGATTACTGGAGTAGGTTCTGGAAAAACAGGTGGTTCTACGGTAGTCCACTGGCTAGCCTTATGATACATTCTGTGTTGTTCACGTATCCCTGGTTCAAATAATTCTGCTGCTTGTTGCAATTGTTTACCGTAACGAGTTTGAACTGCTGCTGCCTGCGTCTCTACAGGTGTGATTGTTACCACATTGGCCATTGGGTTTTGACGTTCCTTTTTCCTTTGATCATATTCCGCTGCATCTCTACAGAATCTTCTAATATGGCCCAATTGTCCACAGAAATGACATCGAGGTGGTGGTAAATTTTGATTTTCCGGTGGTAGTCCATTCTGCCAGCGCGGTGTGTTATAGTTGTTGTTCCTCTGTCCTCGATAATGTCGATACCCTTGTTGTTGATTGTGTCTCAAATGTGGGGGTACATATTGATTGGATGACTGCCCTTGTTCCTGAATAATTGCATTAACTGTTGCTGCCCCTTGTCTTCTAGCATTGTATGCACAATTCTCAGTGGTATGTCCCACAATGTTACAGATGGCGCAATAGGTCCGATTTAACGCACACTGGGCACTAATATGTCCTGAATTCTTGCAGGTGGTGCAATATACTTGCCTAGTTATATCTTCAGCTATATGTTTGTTTGTTTTAATCCATTCCAAATCCTCTGAAAATCCACCAACTTTGTTTTCCAGCTGAAGGGTCATTGCTATCACTGCATCGAGGGTCATGGCTCCTACACATCTTATAATCATGATTTGCCTAAGTTGAGGAAGCAAGCCATTGATAAACCACTGTGTAATAACATCGTCTGGTAAATTAGCATGAGCCTGGGGTAGCTGTCTTAAATGAGTTCTGAAAAGGGTAGCATACTCTTGTACAGTTTGATTTGGTTTCTGTCTATTGTTCTGTAAATACTCAAAGATCTCTGCAGGATTCTTTTTCAGCCTGAATCGCTGCAGAAAAGCGTCTCGTACTGCTTCATAAGTACCGAAATGATTAATATCATATTCAGTAAGCCATCTTGCTGCTTCATTCACAAGTGTAGATTGAAAAACAATTGCTTTGTATGCCGGATCCGGTGGATGGTTGAGGACAGCATAACTGATTTCGAAGGTGCGTACGTGAGCATCTGGATCATCTCCTGGAAACCCACTAAACTTTGTGTATGTTACTCCCGTTGGAGCCGATCTGGATTGACCTAATTGTCGTTGCGGTTGTTCATTCATCGTAAATGTATTATACACTCCTTCTATATTTCTGGTTTGAGTTTCTGAACTACCGGAATTTGTTTCGCCAAATGGCACACTTTCCGGTGCAATTAGTTTTCTTACTATATTGCGAATTTCTGTTTCAAATAATCTTCCTTCCTCCTTGATATCCAAAGTAGGAGGACTTGCTTCCAATCGTTGTAGTTGAGCTGAAGATTCAGCCGAAACTGCTGAATCGTCACCGAAAAACTGTGTTTTTCTTACCGAAATTGCCCCGGAAGGATTCAAAATTGTAACTGGATACAGCGTAGATTCGCCTGTATTAATTTCCTTCCCTAAAGTGTTTCTAATCGTATCTGAATCTATTCCGAAAACTTTTAAACTAGATTCCAACTGCGTCTTGGTAGGTTCCAAAATTGCTGTATTTTTGACAGTCTGCACCGTAGTAACACCAGGCAATTCTAGAGATGTACTACGTTCTACCGTAATTTCACCGGAATCAGTGTTATCGTTTGTCACTTTTTCGACAACTGGGTCAGGTCTAATTGCACTAGTACCTCCCAAAGTTGTTCTTAATACCCCTAACTGATGATTCTTGGGATACTTTTCTCCTGATCGAGTAATCGGCATGTAGCATTTCCGTACTAATCATATAGTATTACGAACAAACAGTATTGCAACAATCTGATTCTGTTGCTACTGTCCTTCCAACAAAATTTAGTTTGAACAAAATACCAGGCAATCTCAATGCCACATCCCCAGCAGGATCGCCAATGTTAGACGATAATACTTCAATCCGATTTTCGGAAGAGTACTATCGGGTCCTCGGGTTCTTGGGAGTGGTAGGGGTCTGTTAGACAGAGGCCCTGTACTATTTTCCCAATCCTTTTACACAATCGCAAGTATTCCCTCGCGTATTACACAGTGAGTGAGTTTGAATACTGACTACTTTTCGGCGCGATGAATATTAGAATGTTCGGACTGAATATGCTATGGTAATAACGCAGTGATCCGGCTGTAACTTACAACTACTAGAATACGTTCTTCTCACTAATTAAATACTTCTCAACAAGACGATTCCATGAGACAGATAAACACACCGAACAAAATGCACAGACAACTCGGATCGAGATTATGTCAAACTTTTCGTATACTGACTCAAGTCACAGATTTCTACCGCAATTAATAATTTACTAAGACTTCTGTCCACACACAGATCCTTATCGAATATTCAGTGATCGCAGATTATTGTATAGAACCTGGTCACTTGACCGAAAAGATACTAACTTTGTTCTTACACAGTCTCACACAGTACAACAAACACACAATCTCACAGCCGAGAAATACAGAATCGTATATAACTGATCAACAAATAGACTCACAACGCAAGACTACCGAATGGAAATCGATTCAACCAAAAGAATAGCAGAATAATTAAATATGAATAGAATGGAACAGAATTCAATGTACTCATCAAGGTCTCATACATAGTCTTAAAACACGATACTCGCAATCTCCCAAATGGATTCACTATAACAGACAACAGACTAAATACGATGATCGCAATTTCCAAATACTTCAGTTCGCGATGTAATCAACCTTACTCACTACAGTACTCAACAGAACAGAGACTCCCTCTGGAAAAACTGCCGATCTTCTTATTCTCTCTTAACGTATCTAACCTTCTGTCTCTCTCAAATAAATTCCTGTTAACTATCACTCCAAGATTCTGTTTAACACAGTAAATTCTGCTCCACCAGTCTAGCGAAGCGACGACCTTTCTCTCTTTCTGTCTTCTGCTTTTTATTGCTTTCGCATTCTTCATCTACCGACTCTTGCGTAATTTCCTGCATCTCCGTCATTTCAGCCACAATTCTTGTTTATCCTTCTTCTGCGGTTGCGGTTGTCTCGCTCCGTCAGCCTTGTAACAAAGCAAAATATACATGACCAACATAGATCAATCCATAATAACCATTCATACAATTGAAAGGAAAAAAAATTACTAATGTCAAGCCGTAGAGGCAAAGATCAAAGACTACTAACAAAACATGAAATGATAAAAAAAATAAGGCCTAGTAAAGGGGAACGGATGTGGAAGAAGAAGCTCCTTAATGGAAAGGGTGTGTGTGGGGGTATGTCAAGCATGCTGGGATTGGGTAGTGAGACTTGAGTCGAGGTAAGAATTAAGGAGACGAGCATGGATGTTTCATGGGATCAACTATGTGGATATCATAGAGAGGTTGGGTAGAGGGCATGATATGAAAAAGGAAATGGAATATGAAAGAATGAAAAATGGCTAGTACATGATGCTCTCAAGTACAAAGTATGTTGACAAAAGGCAATGGTCGCATCACACGATACACCAAAATAAAGAAAGGGAGGGGATGGTAATTGACTTTGGAAGATCCGATGCCAGTAGCAATGATAGGATGATGAGGGAACCTATTGCAAAATGGGGAAATGGATGAAGCACGACCCAAATATCAAACCCATCAGGTGCTGACCAGAGTATGCTAGCTAAATGCCCGAGTCCTGCATGACAAAGGCCGACCTCATGAAAGAGATCTACCAAATTGGCAAGTGGAAGCATAATGTGCAGGCAGAGGGCAAGTGGAGATGATGGTTCATGATGATGAAGGATGGATGTTGAGAGGGAGTGGGGAGGGGCAAAACGAGGGGAAGAGAAGAAGTGAGAAGAGAGCAATCCATGACCCTGCCAGAGGACTTGGGAAAGGTAGATTGATCATGGAGTTTGGGAAAAGGGCCTAAGTGTTGTAATCAAAAGACCGAGAGAGCAACAAGGTGGGTGCATGATGGCTCGAACTGGATAGGCTAGTGGGCGAGATAACAACGATATAAGGTAGGACAAGATGAGGGGTGGGGTGGGAGGTAGATAGAGGGAAAAAAGGGGTTGCAAGATAATTGGGGGCTAGAATGGATGATGGAGGAAAGGGTGCACATACCTGAGAGTCGAGGGTAGGAACTCCAATGTGGATGGAGGAAGATCATAATATTCCTTTCTCCCAAAGGAAGAAATCTGAAAGTCCCCCAAAATCATCCAAGAAAAATCAAGCTCAATAGTGAGAGATAGGGGTGGGAAGGACATGATAAAGGTGAGGGAGTAGCAACAAATGCTATAAGAACATGTAGCTCAGTGATGAGTAGCACCTCCTTTAATGTCAATCCGAAAAGATGTGAGGATGGTATGAAGACCCCGAACAAGTGATGGCACAAGTGTGTGAGTGAGAAGCACACAATCATGCACACACATACACACACAGGTGCACACACGGCAAGACAAAGAGAGAAACAATGGAGTTCTTTAGATTACTCAAAAAGTCATACAAGTTCAATTCTACAACAAGCTAACCTAAAAAATGAGCTCTCTAGCTCTATTTATAGTTTTTGACTAGCTTTGGCCCTATCCAGACCGTGTCCGGCCTAGTTAAAAATTAGGTACTAAGGCTATTTTGGAGGCTCAAACGAGCTCTGAAAATTATGAAAATTGGTGCATAAATACTACTAATACTCCTCAAGCTTGAGGACTCCTCTGCTTGTAAAAATGGAGTAGGAATAATAAAATACGATATTTACAATGGTGTGGAGTGATTAAAATCACTATTTGGAAAATATTAATTCATGAAAAATGATAGGCCTATTTGCCAGATCTCCGTTGACTGCTTTGCCTACTTGGCCCTTCTCATTGGCTTCCTTGTATTATAAGTCCTTTACTGCCCTGACCACTACCAACACTCCCCCCTCTCTCGCGTCTCTCGTCTTTGACAGACCCTTGTTGAGCAGACCGTTGGATGTAGTATTCCACGACATCGGTGGCCAAATGATGCTCTACTAACCTCAGTCCTTTGGCCAAATCGGTGAGTAAGGCATCCCAGTCTACTGGCCCAGGTACCTCCGGATGTGGCATGTGTAGCTTCTCTGAATGTAGAGCATGTTCCAGAAAATAAATGTAACAAATGAGATGGTCTGGGAATGAATATCTCTGAATGATATTCCCAGAACCGTGTGATAAACATTTCCTCAAATATTTTTTTGAAGCATGCTGGGAGATATTTAACACGAGCATGCCACACATATACAATGTTGATGGATGGTGTGGTGCTCATATCATAGACGAGCTCGGTCTTGATTGCCTTCATTGACACCCAACATCGAAAGGTGAGGTTCTTTGACATTTTTGAAGGTCCTGAATGTTACCAGCATAAGTCCGAATATTTTGAGGCACATCTGTGCCATGATGTCTGGTACATTCTTGAATCTAATGCCCCAATGTCGAATTGTTGAAATCATATATGCTACTGTTGGTTGACCACGAGGCAGTGCCAAATATACATAGTTTAGCCATTTGTCACATCCTTTGGTTATCATCATTGTTTTGGTGTACTCGGGCCATGATCTATGTCGAAACACAAGGTAATAGCAGGGGTTATACTTGATGTATAAGGGCATATTATTCCAAGTGCGCACGATCTCGGGGTATGTTTCGAGTAGGCGTATCCTCCATGTAGATTGAAATATGTTGCCATGCGTTGCACTTTCAGGAATGTCATCTGGTGCAAATTGTGTTGCCGAGGTTGGTTCTTTTGTGGTGCGCTCCTTTATCTCAACATTATAATCTGCCATTAATACACAAAACAAAACATACAAATCATCTCAAGTGCCAATCCATCGATGATGGGAGAGGTTTTTGAAGTAATCCGATTTGATGACAGCCTCTTCCAATCGAGACACGGACTGTATCTGCACTGCAACTCTATCATCATGGGTTCGACCTACCTTTTCTAATCTCTGCATCCATTATGAAGCTTCACTCTCAAATGTGTCCATTCCTTCCTCTGTTTGTTTACCTCCTGGTATAGGCATGGGTACATAAGGGTCTTCGAAAGTCTCCTCGACTTCAATTTGAACTAGGTCCTCTGGCTCAGGCTCCACGAGGGGAGAAGGTTGACGCTCATATTGGAGAATTCTATTTTGCAGCTCTGTCAGTTGTGCTCTTAGTTCTACTACCTCTTCGGATGTGTTAGTTGTGCCTGCCACCTCTGGTGGTGGCTCTCGTTGAGTGGCTAATTGCTTCCGTAACTCATCACGCTCTGTTTCTAAGGTAGCATATGCCTCTAGTAGGTCCGCATGTGTGTCCAAAATGATCTGCATGCTGTCAGATGGTATGGCTTTGAATCGGTCTGGGTCGATTTCTGTTGGGGATCCTTCCATCGCTACCTGTAGGTTTTCTTCGTTCTGTCTCTGTAGTCTTTTATTTGCTTCTAGCGACGCTAACATGTGTTTCCTTAATAGTGCAAGGTTGCAGCGGGTTTTGAGGTTTTCTGCTTGCTAGGCAGGTAGTAGTTCTTCAAGGTGTTGTTGTGCCTCTAAATGTGGCTTGGAGGGATTGGCCACTAATTCGTCATGTTGTCTCTGCAAGGTATCACACTATTGTTGTAGTATCCTCTTGTCCTTTTCCAAGTTGATGAATCGTTCTTGGAGAGCTTCATGCGTTCTGAATAGGCTCGTATGCTAAGCATCTAAATGCTGGTAATGATGTTGTAGTTGAGACATACATTGATACAAAGTATTGAAAACATTATTGACAGGAGTGGATGCTGGGAAGGTTTTGAATGTATGAGGGTAGGGAAAAGGGAAAGGGAGTGTGTATGCGGTGCTTGAGAATGGTGAAGTGGGTGGCGGGGGAATGGGAGATTGTGGGAATATGGGGGGAGGGAGAGGTGCAGAAGTGGGTGATATGTCCATGAAGTCATGTATGGATGCGGTAGTGGGATTTATTGTGTACATGGGAATGGTAGGTGTGGTGATGGTCGTGAAGGTGTATAATGGTGTGTGCAGTTGTGCATATGAGCCACCGAGAAGTGTGACAGGGGGAATGGGATTTTGAGTGACTACAGTTAGAATTACAGTGCCCGATGTCGCAGTTACAATGGTGGTGGTTTCAGGTTGTGCGGATTGTGAAGGTTGACTCACAGTTTGTGCTTTGCTATGGGAAGTGGAGACTGTGGCTATGACAGTAGTGGCGACAGTGGTGGTAGGAGGTGAGGGTGGTGGAGTTGGAGGGGAGGGTGGTAAAGGTGGTGATGGGGGTGCACTTGAGGTATGGGCTTCTTCAGTGTGATGAACGGGGTGAGTTGTGACAGTGGTTGTGGAGGTGGTGCCCTGTGGTTCTGATACCAAGATATTTATCTGTTTCCCTAGTCTAGGAGGACGTCTCCCGTGTCGTCGCTGAAATCTCCATGAGTGTACAAGGGCAGTGTGCAAGTATTTGGTTCATCAAGGACTTTCCTATTGCCAAAGAGTATGCGTATGGCTTTTGTTTAGAGGGTTTGGCATCTGAGGTCATGGGGATAGTGTGTGAGCATATGTTAGGGTCTACACCTTTCAAATCCTTGTAACTCCAAGCGAATACATCTCCGTATTCTCTTAGCAAGGTTATCAACTCGTGCTCTTCTTCTTCCGTCAGGTCATGTCCTATGTAAGTGCATCTCTCTTCTCCTTCTTCTATGGCTACAACTATTTTCTTGGTGGTTTCTTTGTTATCATAGGCCTCTCCTGATTGCACCTCACATTTAAGCATTCTTATCATGACTCTTCTATCGTCTATCTCATACTTTTGAGGTTTTCAGGAACCTCAAACAAAGATTCTTCTTCCTCTGGTGTGACTTCTCTCTTCTTTCTTTTCTTGCCTTTGCTCTTGGCGGTCACTTGTGTGGTTAACCTTACATCATTTGTAAGCTCTTCATCTCGCTGAGGGTGAACTTCTACTTCATAGAAGTATTCTTCATCTGATGCAAAAGGTGGGTCCATAATGATTGACTCTAGATCAGAGTCACTTGCATCTCGAATGCATCAGTACTAGGTTCGCATTCTTTTAAAACCGAATCATACATGATTGGCTCTATTGTGAAAACTGAAATGTCATAGCCATCCTCATCACAGTGGGGTGTCCATTGTTCTTCATTGATGGCTACATCCATTGTTGCTAAAATTTCTGCCAACCATGAGGTTCAAACTCTTCGTCAGGAAATACTACAAGTGCATAGGCTGGGTCTGGAACTGATCTATGGGTTTCCTTCGCACCTATCTCTGTGGATTTTTCTCTCTTCTCTTCTTCTATTGCCACTTTACACATCCACAAGTGAGTGTCTTCATGCATTCATGAGGATCCTGATCCTATGGAATTCACTGACTCAGTATCACCTTTGCTCTATGGATGGGATTCCATTGGATGGGAGGGACATCTCTATGGGAATAATCCTTGAGATTGACTTTGGTCATAACACCTAGGTGTTGCAAATACAAGGAATTGGTTCCCCAATCCTGTACCACTTGCAACTGCCGCATAAATGATCTTCCCAAAATAATCTCATAGGCTTGATTTTTGCTAAATTCACATATAGAAAAAGTATGCTCAAGCTCAACACCACATGTAGTGAGACTTATCCCTTCTAGTAGTCCTAAGGGCCTTTCTATGTGACCATCGGCCATCTGCAATTTCATTCTCGTTGGCCTGAGTGCTGGCTTGCCCCATCGCTTCCATAGGGAAGTGGTAGCAATTGCAACTCCTGCACCTGAGTCCAGAATTGCCTTGGTTGTGTATCCTTGATGAGTGATAGGGAGATAGCTGTTTCCTTCTTCTCCTTCACTCATGTCTCCTATCTTGTCCAAGGGTATTTCTGGCACCGTTTTATGAGATCCTGCCTGGGAACGAGGTTTTGCTACCTCTGGCACTTGATTGGCTACATGTTTCCATAGTTCTGGCCTAACTTTGCGTAGCTCTTCTAAAGTGAGGTTGCATTGCACTTTAGTGTTTTTCACTACCTCGGTGTTCCTAGGGATGACTGCTTCCTCTTTTCTTACCATGACCGTGGGTGCTCTCATGCAAGTAGAATTCGCTTCCCATGGGCCGGTGAAATGGGGTACTTCCTGTAAGGAGTTAGACTCAAAGTCTAATCTCTCGTGGGATTGGGCACTCTCTTGCTCTCCATAAATAGAAGGAATGTCTTGTGGGAATTGATCATGCAAGTCATCCAAAAGTTCAATGGGAGGAGGAACTTCACTCTCTTTAGCCCATTTCTCTTCTTGAATCTCTAGTAGGAATTTTGGTGAGTACCATTTCATAGAAGAAGATGTGTCTGGTTTTGTGGAGTTAGGCACATAAGCTTCCTAGGCAGGAAGGCTTATCCTTTCACTTGCCTTGTCCTTACCTTGAGAGGCGGGGTCCTTTTTTGATTGTGCAATTAGCCTCTCCAATCTTTCTAGCAGTCCATCAAAGTGCAACTGTGTCTTTGCTCAACTAGAGAAGTTAAAGAGGAGACTGGCTTCAAACATGGTTTGAGCCAATTCCACCATCTTAGCACAAATTTTAGTTCGTTGAAGCTCTAGTTCGGCTCTAGGGTAACACTTTTCATGATTCGTTACATTTGGCCCTTCTTGGATTTTGGCCTTATATGCCTTAAGAATCATATTTAGGTCCTCGAGAGTGGGATATGCTAAGACTGATCCTACTCTAGGGGGTGGTGGGATTGAGTGAGGTGGGTTGGATGTAGATGGGGATGGTGGTGGTGGGGTAGTGTGAGAGGGAGTTTGAGATGTGAGTTCAATTATCTTGGCTTTCGTTTCTTTTAGACTTTCTTCGAGTTCACTCATTTTCTTTGCCCATTGTCTTTTCATTCTGTCGCGACTATCCCTCCAAGCTCTAGTCCTTTTCTTAGTCATGCTCTCAGTCTCACTAACCTCAGAACTGTTTTCGTGGCCTAAATGGTGGTTTTGTTGTAAAGCTTGAGCTCTAGTGACCACTTGCACAGGGGCAGTGGAAGTTACACTTCCTGTAGAATCTACAACTAACCCAATAACATTGATAGGAGTGATTTTCGATGCATTTTAGGGTTCTTAGGACAATCTCGCAAGCGATGCTCTTTCCCACAATCGGGACAAAAACCTTGAATTGTCATAGATTGGGTTTGTGTAGGTGCAGGCATAGGGCAATCACGGATGAGGTGATCTCCCTGACATCGTTAGCATGGTCGTCTAGGAAATGGGGGTCTCCCGTGCCTAGGCTGAGGTCTAGAGTTGCAATTTGTGTACATGACATTTGCATACTCTGGCTCCCATCTAGAGTCGCTTGGATCTTCATAGTAATATGACTTGTTATGCTCTGGTGACTGCATGTAGTAAGCTTGGGGGCGATCAACATGAGTAGAGTCAAAGCTATGATCACTAGGGTCACTTTCTGAAAGCAATGGTGTTACTGGCACTATGGCTCTATTCAGATTCTCTTCTGCAGCTGCATACTTTATTGGGATCACATTAGCTGGGGTTGGAGGTTGCTGAGCTAACACAGGTTGAGGCCTTTGTTGGGCCTGATATTGTGGTTGGTAGGTGTTGGAGAAACAATCACTAATTAGACATATATTTGAAGGTCAAATCTTAGAAAGAAAACCCCATGCCTATGTGAAGGGACAAATTCACAAGTGTATCATACTTGTAAAGTTAGTTCACTTTAGTTCTAGAAGTTTTTTAAAAATCACGGGAATGAGAAAGTCTATATAAGTTAGTTAGTATTAACTGACGCGAAGAGAGAAGAAGAAGGAGGAAGACAATGAGAAAGTGAGAAGAACTCATTTTTGTATGACTGAGTATAGTCGGGCTTCTCTGAGTGAGAAAGCATCTGTAAAACTTCTGATTTTTTATAGTTATGAGAAGAACTGAGTAAAGTTCTGTGTATGAGCCTCTCTCCATTATCTCCATGATTACCTACTGTGTGATGAGTTACAAAGATCAAGTTTTCCAAGCAACTCGATGCCTGGCATCGAATCTCTGTTGATAAGTCATATTTTCTTTTATATTTTTCATTCAGTACTGAAGTGTTTGAAAAACATGATGTTGTTGGAGCAACTCGATGCCTGGCATTGAATTCCAGTTGATAAGTCATATTCTAAGTGTGCATGAAATCACCTATAGTTTTGGTGTCCAGAAGATCAAGACTTTATGCGGGAAGTCGATGCCCGGCATCGAATCCCTGCTGAAAAGTGGCCAAAAACATCCCAAGTCGATGCCCGGCATCGAATTCTCGTTGCAAGTCGATGCTAGGCATCGAATTCTAATTTTAAACAGGCGCTCTTACTAAAACAGGTAAAATTTCCAGTTTTGGAAGGTCATACAGGGTCATCTTGTGAGAGCCATAACTTGAGTTCTAGAGATCCGTTTGATGCATATGATAGCTTGTTGGAAAGCTCTACTCTTCTAGTTTTAGCCTATAAAGTTTCATAGAGAAATAATATGTGAGCTAGGAGAAATTAGCAAAATACTGAAGGTATGTCATTTTAGTGACTAGAAATTTCTGTAGAAGCAAAGTTCTCACTTTAAGCTATCATTTCTCAAAGTTTGGAGTGGCAATGAGTTAATGGTGACCATAGAGGTGTTCTAGTGTCACATTAATTCATTTCTTGTGGTGTTTCATACATCAACAAGTGGTATCAGAGCAGAAAGATTCTCGAGAGCAGAAGACGACAAAGGTACGAGAAGTTTTGTAAAGTTTTCCATTAAAGTTTGAAAGGTGAAGCATTTGAAGACACAAGGCATCAAAAGATTACTTTCGAAGTATCCTCATACACAAAGAACTTCAAAAGGTATTATCCTTTATCCTTTAAGCTCACAGGTTGCAGCAGAAGGAAAGAACTATGGCAGATCATATCTCCATTGACAAACTGGACAGAGATAATTACCCCGCATGGGTAATGAGAATGGAAGCCTTACTTATGAGTAAGGATCTCATGGTATATGTAACAGGTGAAGAAGAGAAGCCAGTATTTGAAGATGAAAGCCGACCAAAGAAAGAAGAACTTGATGCTTTAAAGCATTGGCAGAAGAAGGATGCAAGTGCAAAAGCCTACATCTACAATACAATCTCAGATCATTTGCTACCACACATCAGAGGATTGGAATCATCAGAAGATATATGGAATGCATTGGAATATCATTTCCAAAGCACTACTAAAGCACGGAAAGCAAGTCTATGGTCAGAGTTTACAACATTCAAGAAGAAGCCAAGTCAAACCATTAGTGATTATGTCACTAAGATGAAGGATCTAGCAGATAGTCTTGGATCCATAGATGAAGATGTTGAAGATCACAGATTGATTGCTCAACTACTTGCAGGTTTGAGAGGAGATGAAAGGTGGAAACCTTTTGTCTTATCAACAGAACTTTCATTAAATCATTATGTTCCAGATTTGAACCAGTTGCTTGGTTTGATGCTCACATATGAGCAAGACTTGAAGGGAGATGGAGATAAAGGACAAAGTTCTGCAATGTACGTGAAGAACAAGAAGAAAGGAGATAAAGGTAAAGCAAAGGATGAAGAGGAGTCTAGTTCTCAAGCTTATTATGCAAGAGGTAAAGGCACTGGCAGAGGAAGACAAAGAGGTTTTGGAAGAGGAAGAGGTAATCAAAATAACAACAAGAAGGCTTGCTGGATCTGTGGATTGAGTAATCATTTGGCTCATGACTGTTGGCACAACCAACAAGGATCAAACCAGAATCAAAACAACAATAGCAGAGGCCGAGGTGGAAGATATCAAAGTAATTTTCAAAGAGGTAGACAAAGTCAAAGAGGAGGCTATGGTAGAGGTGGAGGAAGAAGTTGGGGACAGAATCAATCCTACAACACCACCTACTACAACTATGCAAATGACACACATAATGAAAGTCATACATCATTGATGATGAATTCAATCAGCACATCAGATAAAGAAGATCTAAAGGTATTTTACATTGACTCTGGATGTTCTAATCATTGGAAACATAGAATTGATGTCAGAATTGGAAAAAGGCATTTCTAGTCATACAGTTCAAACAGGTGATAATACAAGACATAGTGTACATTCAATTGGAAAAGTGAAATGCAAGAGTGGAGCAGATTTGCTAACCAATGTTTTGTATGTTCCTACAATACCTAAAAACTTGATTAGTGTGGGACAGATAGTTGAAAAAGGTTTTCAAGTCAGGTTTACAAATGAAGGAGTATTTGTGGAAGATCCAGAGAATGGATATAATCAGATTGTCTCTGGTAAGAAAGAAGGTAGACTCTTTACTTTAAGAGTGCAAGGAAACATTGGTCAAGCTTTGCTCACACATGGTGAAGCAGTGATTACAGAACTTGATCTCTGGCATAAGAGATTAGGTCATTTCAATGAAAGAGGAATTAAAGCTATGGTTGCTAATCAGTCTGTACTAGGATTACCAAATGTGCAAAGTCAACATATGGTTTATAAATGTGAAGCATGTCAAATGGGTAAAGCACACAGGTTACCATTTCAAAAGAAAGGATTCAAACATGATGGACTACTAGAGCTCATTCATACAGATGTATGGGGACCAACAAAAGAAGGATCTATCAGTGGCTCAAGGTACTATGTTCTTTTCATTGATGATGCTACAAGATGGATAACATTATATGTTTTGAAGGAAAGATCAGAAGTGTTTGGAGCTTTCAAGCATTTTCATGCATATGCAGAGAGAGTCACAGGTCAAACGCTTAAAAGACTGAGGTCTGATGGAGGGGGAGAATACTTCTCCCAAGAGTTCAATGATTATCTTTGGAATGCAGGTATTAAGAGAGAAATAACTTGCAGGTATACACCACAACAAAATGGTGTAGCAGAAAGAAGGAACAGGACTTTGGTTGAGTTTGCTAGAGCTATGTTGAAGGAGAAGAATTGTCCAAATTATCTTTGGGCTGAAGCTGTAAATACAGCTACATATCTTGTGAATAGATTACCATGTGCAGCTCTCAATGGTATGACTCCATATGAAGCTTGGTGGGGTAAGAAACCAACACTAGATCATTGTAAAGTGTTTGGATCAATTGCATATGCTTATGTGCCATCACAGCTTAGGCATAAACTTGAACCAAAGGCAGAAAAATATGTGTTCATTGGTTATGATGAAAAGCAGATGGGTTACAGGTTGTGGAATCCTCTAACCAAACAATTTCTTGTTTCTAGAGATGTTACATTTGATGAACAAAAAAGTTGGTATGCAGATCAAAGTCATACAGCTGAAGAATTTGAAGAAGAGGTAAGAAGATGTGAGAAAGGAAAATCAATTGTGCAGGTAAATAGAGATGAAGACTATATGCAAGCAAGTACATCCACAAGTGGATTAACAAGAAGAAATGAAGAAGCTCCTATATTTGATGAAGAGGTGTATCCAGACACATATGAAGAATGTGAACCAAGAAGGTCAAGCAGGACTAGAAGACAACCAGAAAGGTATTCTTATGATACTTCTTACATAACTCAGAAGAACTATGCATATATGGTCAAAGATGATGAAGAACCTCAGAACTATGATGAAGCTAAAGGTAAGAAGCAATGGGAAGAAGCAATGAAGGAAGAGTTCAATGCACTGGAGGAGAACAAGACATGGGAACTTGTTCCTAAACCAAATGGTAAGAAAGTAATTGGAAATAAATGGGTTTATAAAGTGAAGAAGCTTGCAGATGGAAGTATAGCCAGATACAAAGCGAGATTGGTGGTGAAAGGCTATGCCCAGACTTATGGCATAGATTATGATGAGACATTCAGTCCTGTAGCTAAGATGTCAACTATAAGGACAATCATTGCTATTGCAGCTTCAAAAGGATGGACTCTAAGTCAATTGGATATAAAAAATGCATTCTTGAATGGATACATATCAGATGAGGTATACATGGAACAACCTCAAGGGTTTATAGATTCCAGGTATCCAAATTTTGTTTGCAGGTTGAGAAGAGCATTGTATGGATTGAAGCAAGCTCCAAGAGCTTGGAACTATAGACTGGTGAAGTATCTCAATGATCTTGGATATCAAAGTTCAAAAGCAGATTCAAGTCTACTTATCAAAAGAACAGAGGAAGGTACAATCTACATTTGTATTTATGTAGATGACATTATAATCACAGGTACTTCAGATGAAGGAATCAAGGAGGTAAAGAGATTGCTTGAAAAAGAATTCAAGATCAGTGACCTAGGAAAGTTGTCATACTTTCTTGGAATGGAAGTCACTTATACAGATCATGGCATATATGTGTCACAAGAAAGGTATCTTCTGAACTTGTTGAAGAAGTTTGATATGGAAAATTGCAGAGAAGCTTCAACTCCACTTGAAGTTAATCACAAGCTCAGTAAATATGATGGTGCAGACTACAAAGATATGAGGAAGTATCAATCTCTTGTGGGTAGTTTGATTTATGCTACACTAACAAGACCTGATCTTAGTTATGCAGTGGGAGTTTTGTCACAATTCATGCATTGTCCAAAGGACCCACATTGGATTGCAGGTCAAAGAGTTCTCAGATATATCAAAGGAACTATAAAGGAAGGATTATATTATCCTTTTACATCAGATTTGAAGTTGAGAGCCTACAGTGACTCAGACTGGGCAGGTAATCAAGATGACAGGAGATCAACTCATGGTTACATGATATACATTGGTGATAAGCTTGTAAGTTGGTGTTCCAAGAAACAACATACAGTAGCATTATCATCAACTGAAGCAGAGTACAAAGGACTTGTGGAAGCAGCTAAGGAAGTCATATGGATGCAGACATTGTTCAAGAGCTTAGGCATTGATCAAGGTACACCTACAATACATGGAGATAATATGAGTTCACTTTATCTTGCAGCAAATCCAGTATTTCATGCAAGGACAAAGCACATAGAGATACAATATCATTTTCTCAGAGAAAAGGTAATGGAGAAGGAGATTGAAGTGGAGTACATTTCTACTAAAGATCAGTTAGCAGACATAATGACAAAGAGCTTGGATGGTGTGAAGACCAGCAGATTCAAAAGCATGGCAGGAGTAAAAGAAAAGAAGATGATATGAAGAAACAGGGAATGTCAATTAGTGATTGAGGGGGAGCTGTTGGAGAAACAATCACTAATTAGACATATATTTGAAGGTCAAATCTTAGAAAGAAAACCCCATGCCTATGTGAAGGGACAAATTCACAAGTGTATCATACTTGTAAAGTTAGTTCACTTTAGTTCTAGAAGTTTTTTAAAAATCACGGGAATGAGAAAGTCTATATAAGTTAGTTAGTATTAACTGACGCGAAGAGAGAAGAAGAAGAAGGAGGAAGACAATGAGAAAGTGAGAAGAACTCATTTTTGTATGACTGACTATAGTCGGGCTTCTCTAAGTGAGAAAGCATCTGTAAAACTTCTGATTTTTTATAGTTATGAGAAGAACTGAGTAAAGTTCTGTGTATGAGCCTCTCTCCATTATCTCCATGATTACCTACTGTGTGATGAGTTACAAAGATCAAGTTTTCCAAGCAACTCGATGCCTGGCATCGAATCTCTGTTGATAAGTCATATTTTCTTTTATATTTTTCATTCAGTACTGAAGTGTTTGAAAAACATGATGTTGTTGGAGCAACTCGATGCCTGGCATCGAATTCCAGTTGATAAGTCATATTCTAAGTGTGCATGAAATCACCTATAGTTTTGGTGTCCAAAAGATCAAGACTTTATGCGGGAAGTCGATGCCCGGCATCGAATCCCTGCTGAAAAGTGGCCAAAAACATCCCAAGTCGATGCCCGGCATCGAATTCTCGTTGCAAGTCGATGCTAGGCATCGAATTCTAATTTTAAACAGGCGCTCTTACTAAAACAGGTAAAATTTCCAGTTTTGGAAGGTCATACATGGTCATCTTGTGAGAGCCATAACTTGAGTTCTAGAGATCCGTTTGATGCATATGATAGCTTGTTGGAAAGCTCTACTCTTCTAGTTTTAGCCTATAAAGTTTCATAGAGAAATAATATGTGAGCTAGGAGAAATTAGCAAAATACTGAAGGTATGTCATTTCAGTGACTAGAAATTTCTGTAGAAGCAAAGTTCTCACTTTAAGCTATCATTTCTCAAAGTTTGGAGTGGCAATGAGTTAATGGTGACCATAGAGGTGTTCTAGTGTCACATTAATTCATTTCTTGTGGTGTTTCATACATCAACAGTAGGGTTGTTGAGGCCTAGCATACTGCTGTGATGGGTATTGGGTCTGGTATCTTCCTTGTTGAGGGTATGGCTAAGGATAAGATTGCCTAACTGCTGGCTTATTGTATGGGCAATCTTGCGTAGTGTGATTGGAATATCTCCGTTCTATGGTTCACTATTGACTACTAGGATTCACTTGGGGTTGTGCCATAATGGGACATACGTTCGCCATATGGTCACCTCCACAAGTATAGCATCTTTTCACTGGGGAAAACCTTGGTATTTGTTTGCTTGAGACTCCTAACTTCTGAGCTACTTTCTCAGCAAGTTCCTCAGTAACTGTGGATTCCATGGAAGAGAGGCTAGTAGAACTATCTGAATCTTTGTAGATTTTTGAAAGTTCCAATTCCTCCCCTAGGTTATCCTCGATGTCGATGCACGTGCGTACACACTCTTCTATGGTTCTAGGGTCCTTCAAGTACACATAGAATCTTAATTTGGTACTTAGTAGTCCATCCAAGAATAAAGCCACTTGTTTGGCTGGTGTGGGTAACTCAGGAAAAGGACATCTCTCTAAGTATTGCCTAAAGCTTCTTTCTGCAAGTCTAATGGTCTCTTGAGGTGTCTGCTTGAAGTTATGAATTAGTGAGGAAGTATTATGCCTTATGCCACTCTTAGAGAATTCAGTGATGAAAGCCTCTAGAAGTTGGTCTATGTTCTTGAGCTGTCTCTCATTTAGTGGTTGAAACCATGTGAGGGCTGTGTTCCTAAGGGTTAGACCAAAGGCATTGTATTGCGTGAATAGGTCCTCCACTTGTTCAACTCTCAAGACTTGCCTAAACTCGGCCACATTATCGTATGGGTCTCCAGTGCCATCGAAGTAGTTCTTCATGGAATTAACCACCTGGGTTGGCCTCAAGGTTCTAGTGTGTTTTCTAGGCCTTGGCAAAGGAAAATCATCAGCATTTCTTTGGTTTCTTGGGGCTCTAGGTCTCTCAGTTTCCACTCTATCCGTCTCTGTTCTCATCCTTTCTCTTCCCAAAGGGTTGGCAAAACTCACCTCTAGCTTGTATCTACTTCTGTCCCTTTGAGCTCCATGAGCGTGGGATGTTCCAGCTCCTTGGTGACCAAAAGAAACATTGAATCTTGGTTGGGGGAAGACAAATTCACCCTTCCAAGTGTAGGCATGCCTACCATGCTCTGTGACCACAAAGATCCTCTCCGAAGTATTGTCTAAACATGTCACTTTGCCTCGGCTATCAGGATCTTTGAACTCATAGATTGTGATCGTTCCTGCCTCATTCGACTGATCAGGCTTATACCTCCAAACGGCTTCATCAGTCTCTCAGTTTAAAAGCATATCTATGCTCTTATTGTCATGGGGAACCCACTCTGGTGTGATAATTCTAGTGAGAATTGATTTTCCTCGAGGGGTTTTAGGCTCTCCACCTATGTTCCCTTGCTCTAGGTCTCCTATGTCCGTTCCTAGGATCCCATTACCAAATTCATCTGTACTATCTGGGTAGGTGGTTACCACATACATGGTTCCTTCTTTGTCCAGGTATGCACCATTTTCAAACTTGACAGATGGATGTTCAAGTCCAATGGGTTGGTCAGGGTTTTTAGTTTGGACCACGGCTCTTCTTAGGCCGTCCTCATAGATGCAAGCACCTAATCGGTTGGTCCTAAGGTATTCCAATTGAGTCCTGTAAGGACCTTCAACCTTTTGCAAGTAAGCCACACCTGAACTTCCTGTTGGTCTCTCTATACCTTGAGACATCTCCAATTCTCTAGTTTCAGAGCTAGTGTAGTGTGAATAATTACTCAATTACTGGGCACAGGACTTAGCAGTGTGATTGACACTAGCCTTTAAAGATCTAAGGCTTTGTCGATCTCTCCCTAGGTGTCATCTTGACCTAAGGTTCATATGCCTGAATGATCAATCCCAATTTTTACCCAAGGTACAACCTTGTAGCAGATCAATTTGTATCAGTCACTTGGTTCTTTTTTAGGTGGTTATTGTGTTTAAGCTCTTGTCTGATATCACGTCGTCAGGAATATTTGAGTGATTTTCCGCACTTTAAATTGATCGCACCACGTTAAATTCTTTTTCCTTTAAAGTTATTGATCACAAAGAGACTATCTTTATGCTTGAACTTGAGTATTTAAGAGTCCTCAACTTGATAGATTCCTATCGTCACCTTGATTTACTTCTAGCACAACTCGCACTTAGCCTAAGCTAGGTATTGATAGAGGGAGTTGAGAATAACCAACCTTACTTGCTGATCCCTTGCTCTCTAGTGCTCAAGAACCTCGTTCTCAAGCTTGCAGAATGCCCTTGCTTTGGATGCACTCTAGTGCTCTCAATGGACCTGTAAAAGTCCCAAAGTTAGCTCAAGACTTAAATTCAAATGACACAATAGACCATTTCCATTCATGTAATTCACTGACCAAATTGCCCCTTTGCCTTTATAGAAAACAATCCTAAGGACCCCTCAGTTTTCTTACCATGTGGTATGGTCAACTTCAAAATATCCTATCTATAACTCCCCATATTAGCTTTACAAAAACCAATGGATGTTTTAGTGGGATTCGAAAGTAGCTTTCCAATGAGCCTAAGATCACTCCGAATGGATTTCGTATGAGGAAGTTATGACTGTTCAGGGTTCTGGGGTTAAAATAAGATTCAAACAGGCTAACAATCAAACATGATTTTTCTCAAATTACTAATATAGGGACCTCACAAAGTGCTAATTACTTGATAAGTATGCCCAAAATTTACACAAAAAATTTGGAATAAAAACCCTAAAAAATTTAGCCGAAAAAGCCTGTCAATCGCGATTGACAGAGGTGTCCGTCAGGCTTGTCAGTCGCGATCGACAGAGTCGATCGTGGGTCCTGTCAATCGTGATTGATGGAGTCAATCGCGATCGATACTTTTTTCGCAAAATCCGACGTAATTTCAGTCAATCCGGGTTCTTTCCATATCAATGGACACGTGGACATGCGTATCTGTGTGTCAATCGTGATATTTCAGTCGATCGCTATTGACGGGCTATGTCAATCGCGATTGACTGAGTCCTAGGTGGCAGTCCGTTGTGGTCTGTCAATCGCGATTGATAGAGGCTGTCGATCGTGGCTATCAGTCGCGATTGACAGTGTCAATCGTGATTGACAAAGGATTAAGGAATTTTTTAATTTTGATTAGTGTTTTGCAATGTGCTCATTATGTGTGTTATAGTGATGCACTTTGTTTTACCAAATGATGAGTTTTTCTGTCGATCGCAATCGACAGAGGTCAACGTCTCGAAGACAGTGTAGATTTTTTCCATCCCTGTGCAGCTTGCTGGAGATGAAGATACAACCAAAACCTGCAAGAAAACTCAAGAAACAGACAAAAACAACGCACACAAATCGCTCTCTTGCTCTCTCTCACAAGTGAAATGAGGGAAATGGAAGGGGAAAGGTGATATGACCAAAAAATTGAAATTTTCGTGATGATGGAGATGGAGGTGGGAGATGGTGAGGATGAGGATGGTGAAGTAAAAAAGAGAAAAATAAGGAAAAGTAAAGAAATTACCTACAACGCCAATGTCACAACTCTACATCTTACCATCACACGCTTGTCCTCAAAGCTCGATCCCTGACAATGGTGCCAAAATTTGGTGTAGCTCAGTGATGAGTAGCACCTCCTTTAATGTCAATCCGGGAAGACATGAGGATGGTATGAAGACCTCGAACAAGTGATGGCACAAGTGTGTGAGTGAGAAGCACACAATCATGCACACACATATACACACACACACACGGCAAGACAAAGAGAGAAATAATGGATTTCTTTAGATTACTCAAAAAGTCTCATACAAGTTCAATTCTACAACAAGCTAACCTCAAAAATGGGCTCTCTAGCTCTATTTATAGTTTTTGACTACCTTTGGCCCTATCCAGACCTAGTGTCCGGCCTAGTTAAAAATTAGGTTCTAAGGCTATTTTGGAGGCTCAAACGAGCTCTGAAAATTATGAAAATTGATGCATAAATACTACTAATACTCCTCAAGCTCGAGGAATCCTCAACTTGTACAAAATGGAGTAGGAATAATAAAAAATGATATTTACAATGGTGTGGAGTAACTAAAATCACTATTTGGGAAATATTAATTCATGAAAAATGATAGGCCTATTTGCCAGATCTCCGTTGATTGCTTTGCCTACTTGGCCCTTCTCGTTGGCTTTGTTGTCTTGTAAGTCCTTGACTGCCCTAACCACTGCCAATAGAACACAAAAAGAAGAACTTAGGACATAAACCGATATACTAGAAATCCCGATGGATCATAGAAGAGATGAGTAGAAAAAATTGTACTAAAATCAACAAGGTCCTGCTCCACATGCATCTTCTATAGCATGTGGAGAAGGACCTTGTTGGTACTTTCCATCAATCCACTTGCTCATGGATAATAGGGAGAAATAAATTTGTGCTTAATCTGATACTCCAAGTTTAGTTCTGAAATTAATTGATTCAAGAAATGAGTTCCCCTATCAGGAAGGCCATACCATGGAAAGAGTTCAGCCTAAAGCTTCCTGTCTACTATTCGTGCTGTAGCCTATTTGTTCATGCAAGCTTCTACCCATCTGGTAAAATATTCTATGCAAGTCAAAATATACAGGGCTCCCATTCTCGCTACTGGTGGGTTGATTGGGTCAATAAAGTCGAGGCCCCATTTCTAAAAGGGCTCCAAAGAAGAATAGGTTGCAGCGAGAAGTGATGACTGTCTCAAGGTTCACCAGTTTGTTGGCATGGGTCACAATTCCGCACTACATGCTGAACATCCGAGTACATGGTAGGCCACCAGAGTCCAGCGTGCTGGATTTTTTGGACTGTAATTAGATGGCTGAAATGCCCACTGGCCTCACTTGCATGAGCTTTCGAGACAACTACTGCCACCTCATCTGGAGATATGCAACATAACCAGATTCTAGTCGGATCCTTGTGATACAACTATCCCATGATAATAGTAAACCTATGACTTTGGAGACCGAGTTTCTTTTTGGCCGTCGATCACAAATGAGATGAGGCGATTCCATTTTCCAGAAAGTTTAACGTCTCTTCCTACCAAGTAGGGGAAATCTAAGGAGCATTTTTGATTTTTGCCACTATAAAGACCTCCGCATCCGGAAGAGCATCATAGATACCTTCCGGTGGTTCGCCATGATCAATGCGAGATAGGAGATCTGCAATAGCGTGGCTTGTGCTGGGGAGATGGACATTATCATGCTCAAATTCTTGTAGCAAGAGCACACACCTAGATAGTCGTCCAACCAAGTTCTACTGCTTCACCAAGTACAACATGGCATTGTAATCCACATGGAAGGTGAATGACCATCCCAATAAATAATGATGAGATTTTTTGATGGAGTAGATTAAACCAAGACATTCTTGTTCCGTGGTGGAGTAATTTTTTTTCTACGGATGTTAGTCGTCGACGAGCATAATAAATAGGTCTATAACAGCTATGATCCTCCTTCTGCATAAGTACATTCCCAATAGCTTTATCTGAAGCATCCACAAACACATGAAAAGGTTGTTTCTAGTCCAGAGCTTCCAAAACTGGCATAGTGGCTAGCATCTTTCATAGTTGCTGGAAGGCAATTGTGTTTCCTCCATTGACACAAACTACACTTGTCTCACATGTGCTAACTTTTTTAATGGTATGGAAATATGTGCCAATCCTCATAGAAGATGGCCATGCCACTGTACCTACCCCATGAATCTTCCGGGTTTTGGGGTGCTGGGGTTTCCAGTATAACCTTAACCTTATCACGGTCCATTGCTATGCATTTCTCTGAAATAATGTGTCCTAATAATTTTTGGCATTCGATTGCAAAGGTGGATTTTTTAGGGTTAAGTCAGAGATGTACCTTTCTGCATGAATCAAAGCACACGTGTAAGTCTCTCTTGTGGACATGATGACTACCTTGCGAATGTTGTTTGGATTCATTGTAGTGGAGGACTTAGAGCTAGTACAAATGGATGTGAAAACTACTTTCGTGCATGGAGATCTTACATATGAGATCTATAAGGAACAACTAGAGGGTTATGTAGTTCCTGGCAAAGAAAGTCTATTTTGTAAGTTGAAGAAGAGCTTATATGGACTTAAACATTCCCTTAGACAATTGTACCAAAATTTTGATGCTTTTATGAAGTATCAAGGCTATTCTAGAAGCAATGAGGATCATTGTCTCTAGAAAAAAAGTTGCTCAGATGGTAGCTTGATATGCTTGATATTTTATGTCGATAATATGATGATTACTGGGAAGTCCCCTTATGACTTGTCAATTCTCAAAAAGAAGTTGAGTGGGACATTTGATATGAAGGATTTCGGGGATGCCAAACATATTCTTGGCATGCACATTACTCCTGATAGGATTAAAAGATGCATATACTTGTCTCAAAGTGAGTATATATCCAAAGCACTTCACACATTCCACATGTAGCGTGGAAAGGCATTGAGTACACCTCTACCCACATATGTGAAATTGAGCAAGGATGATTGCCCCAAATCATATGACAAAAAGGAATTCATGAACAAAATTCCTTATCATTCTACTATTGGTAGTCTCATGTATGCTATGGTAGCTATGAGACCAGAAGTTGCATTTGCAGTGGAAGTTGTGAGCAGATATATGTCGAATCTTGGCAAGAAGCATTTGGAAGCAGTCAAGATGATTTTGAGATATTTGAGTGGCACTAAGGATGTGTCAATGCTTGGGTAGAGGGAAAGCATCCATTATTGTTTACACAGACTCTCATTATGGTGGTTGTGTAGACAATCGTAAGTCTACATTAGGGTACATTTTTCATTTTGTTGGAGGTGCTATCTCTTGGAGGTCTCCTCTTCAAGAATGCATAGTTCTTTCCACCAAAGAAGTAGAGTATGTTACAACAAGTAAGGCATGTAAGGAAGCATTGTGGCTTTTCCATCTTGCTTATGAGGTCTACCTCAACATGTACCTCATTTACTCAACAATGGTTAAAGTGACATTGCTAATCATAAGTCTACATTAGGGTACATTTTTCATTTTGTTGGAGGTGCTATCTCTTGGAGATCTCCTCTTCAAGAATGCATAGTTCTTTCCACCACAGAAGCAGAGTATGTTACAACAAGTGGGGCATGTAAGGAAGCATTGTGGCTTTTCCATCTTGCTTATGAGGTCTACCTCAACATGTACCTCATTTACTCAACAATGGTTAGAGTGACATTGCATTAGCTAAGAATCTGGTCTCTCATGCAAAGAGCAAGCTAGTGAACCATCAGCATTCCTCTTTACTTTAAACACCCATTTGTTTGGAAAAATCTTCATACCTTCTTTCTTTGGCACTAGATCCCATGTGTGATTATCTTTGAGAGCTTTGATCTCCTCTTTCATAGCTTGCTTCCATTCCTTTTGTGTGCAAGCTTCTTCATATGTCTCAGGCTCTTTGTCTTTGATGATCTGTATCATGTATGCAAAATGTGTCGCCATAAAACTATCATAACTCAACCTTTGAGTTGGATACCTTGTCCTTGAAGATCTTCTTTCATTGCCTTTAGAAAGTTGCTTCTTTAACCTATTTAGCTTTACCATTGGAGTGATTACCTCTTCATATTCTTCTTCACTTGCATCTACCTCACTGTTTGGAGTAGCACTTGCTTCTTCGGCTCTGCTATGAGCTGAATTTGGAGACAAAGAATGACTCCCCCTCCATGTTGAACATTCTTCATTTGATGTAGATGCCTCTGGACCTGAAAGTTTTATGCTTGATTGTTGAACTTCTCTTTGATTTGTTCCTGCATAATCATCACAATCTTCTTCAAGAATCTTTTCCTTTCCTTTATCTTCATACCATGGTATTAGTTCATCAAAAACCACATCTCGCGAGACTCTTAATTCCTTTGTTCTAGGGTTGTAACACTTGTATCCTTTTTTCTCCGTCGAGTAGCCGATGAAAATGCATTTTTCTTACCTTGGTTCCATCTTTGTTCTAACTTCTTGTGGAATGTGAACAAAGCAAACACATCCAAACACTTTGAGGTGTGTAAGATCAGGTTTCTTAGTGGAATATACCTCTTCAGGAGTCAAGTGATGTATTCCCAATGTTGTGCACCTGTTCATCAAGTAAATGGCAGTTGTGGTAGCTTCAGCCCAATAGTACAATGGTACCTTCATCTCGTTGAGCATGCATCTTGCAATTTCAGCAATCTGCCTATTTTTCCTCTCAGCTACTCCATTTTGTTGTGGTGTATACCTACAAGTGAATTGCCTTTTGATCCCATTCTTTTGTAGAAAATCTGAAAATTCTTTGGAGAAGTATTCTCCTCCACCATCGGACCTTAAGGTTATGATAGACCTTCCTGTTTCCTTTTCAACTTCAACTTTGAATCTTTTGAATATAGAAAACACCTCTGATTTTTGCTTCATACAAAACAACCATACCTTTCTTGAGTGATCATCAATGAAGGTGACAAAAAATCTATTACCAGCCATTGATGCCTCTTGGGTTGGTCCCCATACATCCGTATGTATCAAGTCCAAGACATTTGAAGCCACATAATTGCTCCTCTTGAATGGCTGCCTCGTTTGCTTTCCTAGTTGACAAGCTTCACATAACTCATGTAGTCCAATGCTATTAAATTTTGGAAGACCTCTTACCACTTCATGTTTGCTCATGTCCTTCAGCTTTGGAATGCTGATGTGTCCTATTCTTTTGTGCCATAAGTCCAGCTCTGAAATCTTCTTGTTCCCACATTGAATGTACATGACCTTTCCATGTGGATGTTGGACATCCAAAGTGAACATCCATCATTCTCTTCTACCTCGAGGAATGACCTTGAAGCCTTCTTTTGGATTCTTTATGAAGCACCCATTCTCATTGAATATGACATGATAACCCTTCTCTACCATTTGTCCTACTGAAATCAAGTTCTTTGAAATTGTAGGAACATGAAGAACATTAGATAGTACCTTTGCTCTGCTTGTATCTCCAAGCCTTATATCTCCAATGTGTTCAATCATGTGTTGAGTATCATCACCTATTTCAACACATCCTTTTCCACTTGGTACCTGTAGATTAGTGAACAAACTTCCTTGGCATGACATATGGTTACTAAAACCTGAATCAATGTACCATTTTTTGTCATCTTCACAAGAGCCTCTATACTCATGTCTCATTGCAAGTAGTGTGTCCTTGCTTCCTTCACTTGAGGTGCTTGCATAGTTGCTTTGGTTCCTTTGATTGCCTCCATTTGGTCTTCCATTCTTCAACCAACAATCACTAGCATAGTGTCCTTCTTTACCACAATGATAGCATGTTATACCTTTATGAGAATTGTAGGAGATTCAGCCTCTTCCTCTACTTCTACCTCAACCTCTTCCTTGTGCGTTGGCATTTGATGCATCCTTGTTGTCTTCCGAATTGTTTTGATTGTAATTGGAGTGGTTGTGACCTCTTCCTTTTCCTCTTGAGTCTCCTCTTGAGTTTCTTCCTTTACCTCGACCTGCATATAACATTTGGTTGTGGATGTCCTTTCCTTTGGGACCACCAAAGCTAAGCTCTTCTGTGACAAGATGAGGGATTAGTTGTTCAAAACCTGGATATACATCTTTCAAGTTAATGGAAGTTATAAAAGGCTTCCATCTTTCATCTTCTCTCAAGCCATTGAGAGTATAACACACAAGATCTTCGTCTTCAACCGTTGTGCCAATAGAAGCTAAAGCATCGCTTAGCTCCTTAATCTTCAAAGTATATTCAGCTATGGATTGACTCGAACTTTTCTTGATTGTGTTCTACTCATTCTTGAGTTGAAGTTTCCTAGCTTTGGTATTTGTTGAATACATCCTTTTAAGAGCTTCCCAAGCATCCTTAGCTTTCTCTAGATGTTGAATATAACCTACCATGGCATTAGTAATGACTTGCAAAATGAGGAACATGACTCTCCTATTCCTCTCTTCCCATTCTTTTGCTTGCCTCCTTTGGACTTTGATGGCCATAGCTTGATTGATTTGAGGTTGAGCATCATTGCCGCTCACAATACCCCATAAGCCTTTGCCCATTAGGTAGTTGGTCATTCTAAACTTCCACACGGGATAGTTATCCTTGTCCAACTTCTCTACTTGTTGACCCAAGTCAGCCATTGAAGAGTATCAAAGACTTTGAGAGTTACCTCGAATAGTTATAGTCCTTTGCTCTTGCGTTTGTGAAGCTCCTTCTTGTTTTGTAGCTCGTCTTTTGCTTTGCTTCACCTCCAGCTCTGTTGTTGAAGCTTCAACACCAAGTTTTCTCTGATACCAACTGTGGAGAATGAGTTCTCCTATGCGCAACGGAAGTGTGTAGTGAGCCCTTGTATGTCCAGCACTTGGACAAACATCTGCACCTTAGATAGCTTGCTGCTCTCAATACAAAACTCAATGGACTTGAGACTTTAGTCAATCAAAGGAGAAAAAGATAGCTTTCTAAAAAGCTATAAATGACTTAATTGGAACAAGTTTTGATTAGGAAACACAACTGTCAAAGATGAACTACCTATCCACATAGATATGCTAAAGAATTGAGCTTCACTCTCGGACTCATAACTCTCTGAGAATATATCCTTTGAGAACGATATTTGGTATAGACAAAGTAGACACAAATAGCTTTCCAACAAGATAAAAAACAAGTAATTTGGATGAGTTTTGATCAGGAAACTGAACTCACCAAGATAGACCACTTGCACACATAAGTACACTATAAAACTGGACTTTACTATATGACAGATATCTCACATAATATAAACGATCTCAATGAGATATTTTGGATAGTGAAGGTAGATGCCAAGAGCTTTCCAAAAAGACAAAAAGCATGCATTTTGGATATTTTTTGGTTAGGAAACATAACCAACCAAAATAGACTACCTATCTACACAGGTATACTGAAAAATTGGACTTCACTCTTTCACTGATATCGCACAAACTACATAAGATTTCAAAGAGATATTTGATATGAAGAAAGTACAAGAGATAAAATTTCCAATGAATGTTTAAACGCACAAAATGGTTACATATGCACTAAGATATGAGCTCTACAAGAGAGTTGTGTACAAACTGACGTGCGGCTGGAAGGAGTCTAAGGGAAGCCAAATGACAAAATGGCCAGATCCGACTACTGGGAGCTCTTGCCTCTTTCTCTCCTTGTTTCGAATGTGCTCCCACTTCACTTTTATAACCAATGAGCATGTGAAGAAGTTTGTGCCTTCTTCTTTGTTGGTGTGTAAAACACCACAAGAACTAAACTAATGTGGTATTAGAAGACCTCCATAACCACCATTAGCTTAGCAACACTCACATTATGAAACTTCATCTCTGAACTTAGTGAAAATCAAAACTTCACTTCACAGAAATCTGCGCCTTTTCTTCAATCCTTCAATCTGATCTGTACTAGCTTAATTTTTGCCAAATCTTTTGATCACTTGCTAAAGAATGTTCTTGCTAATGTTAAGCAACACATAACAAACAAAACTTTCAAGTAATAACTTCAAAATCTTCTGATTTTGCTCCAACTTTTGCACTATGTCTGAAAACTGAAAAATGACTTCATCAATTTGACATACCTCTACTCTTAAGCTGATTTCTCTGAGTACGCGTCCCGTTTCTCAAAGATCTTTTGACCAAATGTAGTTGAGGATAATAGCTTTCCAACGAGCTATCACTTACCAAAAACTTTACACTGTGCTTCGAGATCTGTCCTTCAGAAGATCAGTCAAATGTGCGCCAGAAAAGTCGTAACTGTCAACTACCTTACACAGTCATATGAAATGACTTAGAACTCAATGTACAAGAGGAATTAGACTCAATCCTTCTACACAAACATGTGTTGATTATCAGAGAAGATGTGTACAAAATGGCTTGGCCTAATTTTGCTCACAGCCATGGAAAACTCTCTCAGACTCAGAAGTTTTCTCTCACCATCTGTCTCAGAAAAGACACGACTTTTTTCTACTCACTCAGATTACAAAGTTGAGTTCTCTTCTACATGTTTCTGACTCAAATTAACTTATATACCTATGGTTTACATTCTCCTAGACTTGAACTCGTAAGTTCTAAAGATCAATTACAAATCTAGACTCTAATTTTGCACTAATTTACAATAGTGAAATTATCCCTTCACTTAGGCTTGATTTTCTGTAGGTCTTTTCTTCACTTCTTCTTTCCTCCATCATATGTCTCCATATGTCTTCATATATGCATGCCTAATTAGTGAGTGAAGCCCCAACAGCTCCCCCTCAATCACTAATTAGCATAATTTGTCTTCTTCACATAGTCTCTTTCTCTTTTATTCCTGCCATCTCCTTGAACCTACTTGTCTTCACTCCATCCAAGCTTTTTGTCATAATATCTGCAATCTGATCTTTTGTGGAAGTGTACACCACTTCAATCTCTTTCTCCATTACCTTTTCTCTAAGAAAATGGTACTGTATCTCTATGTGCTTTGTCCTTGCATGAAACACAGGATTTGCTGCAAGATATAATGAACTCATGTTATCTCCATGAATGATGGGTATACTTTGATCAATTCCCAAGCTTTTGAATAATGTCTGCATCCATATGACTTCCTTTGCTGCTTCTACAAGTCCTTTGTATTCAGCTTCAGTTGATGATAAGGCCACTGTGTGTTGTTTCTTTGAACACCAACTCACAAGCTTATCTCCAATGTATATCATGTAGCCATGTGTAGACCTTCTGTCATCTTGACTTCCTGCCCAATCTGAATCACTATAGGCTCTCAATCTTATATCTGATGTAAAAGGATAATACAATCCTTCTTTCAAAGTCCCTTTGATATATCTAAGGACTCTTTGACCTGCAATCCAATGTGGATCCTTTGGACAATGCATGAATTGGGAAAGGACACCAACTGCATAACTAAGATCAGGCCTTGTTAGAGTTGCATAAATCAAACTTCCAACTAGAGATTGATACTTCCTCATGTCTTTGAACTCTGCACCATCATATCTACTGAGTTTGTGATTGACTTCTAATGGTGTAGATGCCTCTCTGCAATTCTCCATGTTAAACTTCTTTATAAGATTCAAGAGATACCTTTCTTGTGATACATAAATGCCATGCCCTGCATAAGTGATTTCCATTCCAAGAAAATATGATAATTTTCCTAGATCACTTATCTTGAATTCTCTTTCAAGTAGCTTCTTCACCTCCTTGATTCCTTCATTTGAGGTACCTGTAATTATAATATCATCTACATATATATACAAATGTAGATCATACCTTCATCTGTTCTTTTGATAAGTAGACTTGCATCTGCCTTTGAACTTTGATATCCAAGGTCATTAAGATACTTTACAAGTCTATAATTCCAAGCTCTTGGAGCTTGCTTCAAACCATAAAGGGCTCTTCTCAACCTGCAAACATAATTTGGAAACTTATGATCTGCAAACCCTTGAGGTTGCTCCATGTAAACCTCATCTGATATATATCCATTCAAAAATGCATTCTTAATGTCCAATTGACTCAATGTCCATCCTTTTGATGCTGCAATGGCAATGATTGTCCTTATGGTTGACATCTTTGCCACAGGACTGAATGTCTCATCATAATCTATGCCAAATGTTTGAGCATAGCCTTTAACCACCAATCTAGCTTTGTATCTGGCTATAGTTCCATCTGCATGCTTCTTAACTTTGTAAACCCATTTGTTTCCAATCACTTTCTTACCATTAGGCTTTGGGACAAGTTCCCAAGTTTTGTTCTCTTCAAGAGCATCAAATTCTTCCTTCATTGCTACTTCCCATTGTCTCTTACCTTTTGCTTCATCATAGCTTTGAGGTTCTTCATCTTCCTTAACCATGTAAGCATAATTTTTCTGAGTCAAGTAAGAAGTGTCATATGAATACCTTGTAGGTTGCTTCCTCATTCTGGTTGACCTTCTTGGTTCACACTCTTCATGTATATCTGGATGTACTTCTTCATCAAATATTGGCCCATCTTCATTTCTTCTGTATGATCCAACTCTTGATGTGCTTGCTTGCATATGTTCTTCATCTCCATCTATCTGCATATGTGACTTACCTCTTGCACTCCTTCTTATCTCTTCCTCAAATGTTTCAAGATCAAATTCTTTATCTGCATACCAACTCTTCTGTTCATCAAAGGTTACATCTCTGGAAACAATAAAATGTTTAGTTAAAGGACTCCATAGCCTATAACCCATTTGCTTTTCATCATACCCAATAAACACATATTTTTCTGCCTTTGGTTCAAGCTTATGTCTGAGTTGTGAAGGTACATAAGCATAGGCAATTGACCCAAACACTTTACAATGGTCAAGTGTTGGTTTCTTACCCCACCAAGCTTCATAAGGGGTCATACCATTCAAAGCTCCACATGGTAACCTATTCACAAGGTATGTGGCTGTATTTACAGCCTCAGCCCAAAGATAATTAGGGCAATTCTTTTCTTTTAACATTGCTCTTGCAAATTCAACCAATGTCCTATTCCTCCTTTCTGCCACCCCATTATGTTGAGGTGTATACCTGCAAGTTATCTCTCTCTTGATACCTGCATTCCAAAGATAGTCATTAAACTCTTGGGAGAAGTATTCTCCCCCTCCATCAGACCTTAGCCTCTTGAGTTTGTGACCTGTAACTCTTTCTGCATAAGCATGAAAATGTTTGAAGGCTCCAAAGACTTCTGATCTTTCCTTTAGAACATAAAGGGTTATCCACCTTGTAGCATCATCAATAAACAAAACATAATACCTAGATCCATTTATTGAACCTTCTTTTGTTGGTCCCCATACATCTGTATGTATGAGTTCAAGCAAACCATCATGCTTGAAACCTTTCTTCTGGAATGGTTGTCTATGAGCTTTTCCCATCTGACAAGCTTCACACTTGTATATCATATGTTGATTCTTCACATTTGGTAGTCCCAATACAGATTGATTTTCCACCATAGTTTTGATTCCTCTTTCATTGAAATGTCCCAATCTTTTATGCCAAAGATCTAACTCTGTAATTACTTCATCACCATGTGTAATTAGGGCTTGACCAACATTTCCTTGTACTTTGAGAGTAAAAAGTCTGCCTTCCTTCTTACCACAAACAATGGGTTTGTAAGCATCCTCTGGATCTTCAACAAATACCCCTTCATTTGTAAATCTGACTTGAAAACCTTTTTCCACTATTTGTCCAACACTAATGAGATTCTTTGGTATTGTTGGAACATACAAAACATTTGTTAATAAATCAGCTCCACTCCTGCACTTCACTTTTCCAATTGAATGCACATTATGCTTTGTATTGTCACCTGTTTGTACTGTATGACTTGAATTTCCTTCTTCCAATTCTGACAATAATTCTATATTACCTGATAAATGATTTGAACAACCAGAGTCAATATAGAATACCTTGAGATCCTCCTTCTCTGATGAACTAATTGAATTCATCATCAATGTTGTATGGTTGTCATTCTGTGTATCATTTGCATAATTATAATATGTGGTGTTGTATGATTGGTTCTGATTCCAATTTCTTCCACCACCTCTTCCATAACTTCCTCTTGGATTATGTCTTCCTCTTTGAAATTGATTCTGAAACCTTCCACCTCTTCCTCTGCCATTGTTGTTCTGATTTTGGCTTGCTCCTTGTTGATTGTGCCAACAATCATATGCTAGATGATTACTCAATCCACAAATCCAACATGTCTTCTTGTTATTGTTCTGATTACCTCTACCTCTTCCATTACCTCGACCTTTACCTCTGCCAAAACCTCTTCCTCTTGCATAATTTGCTTGAGTTGTTGACTCTTCTTCATCCTTTGCTTTGCCTTTATCTCCTTTCTTTTTGTTCTTCACATACATTGCAGAACTTTGACCTTTGTCTCCATCTGACTTTAAGTCTTGCTCAAATGTAAGCATCAATCCAAGTAATTGATTCAATTCTGGCACATAATGGTTTAATGAGAGTTCTGTTGAAAGTACAAAAGACTTCCACCTTTCATCACCTCTTAATCCTGCAAGTAATTGAGCTATCAACCTATGATCTTCAATATCCTCATCAATGGATCCAAGACTATCTGCCAAGTCCTTCATCTTAGTGACATAATCACTAATGCTTTGACTTTGTTTTTTCTTGAATGTGGTGAACTCTGACCATAAGCTAGCTTTCCTAGCTTTAGTAGTGTTTTGGAAGTGGTCTTCCAAAGCATTCCAAATATCTTCAGCTGTTTCTAAACCTCTGATATGTGGCAACAAGTGATCTGTAATAGTGTTGTATATATAAGCTCTTGCACTTGCATCTCTCTTCTGCCATAGCTTCAAAGCTTCTAGCTCTTCCTTCCTTGGATGACTTTCATCTTCAAATTTAGGCTTCTCCTCTTCACCTGTCACATATACCATTAAGTCCTTACTCATAAGTAAGGCCTCCATCCTCATTACCCAAGCAGGATAGTTATCTCTGTCCAATTTGTCAATGGACACATGATCTGCCATGGTATCCTTGCTTCTGCTTCAACCTGTAAGTGTAAGGTTAAACAATGATACCTTTTGTAGACCTTTACCCTTGGGAGAAACTTCGAAACAATCTCCTGATGACTTTTGGTTGTTTAACACCTCAGCTTCCTCCTTCTTTGATAAAGAACTCTTCAAATCTTCTTGTATCTGCACTCCTTTAGTCTCGAGGACCTTATCTGCTCTGATACCACTTGTTGGTGTGTAAAACACCACAAGAACTAAACTAATGTGGTATTAGAAGACCTCCATAACCACCATTAGCTTAGCAACACTCACATTATGAAACTTCATCTCTGAACTTAGTGAAAATCAAAACTTCACTTCATAGAAATCTGCGCCTTTTCTTCAATCCTTCAATCTGATCTGTACTAGCTTAATTTTTGCCAAATCTTTTGATCACTTGCTAAAGAATGTTCTTGCTAATGTTAAGCAACACATAACAAACAAAACTTTCAAGTAATAACTTCAAAATCTTCTGATTTTGCTCCAACTTTTGCACTATGTCTGAAAACTGAAAAATGACTTCATCAATTTGACATACCTCTACTCTTAAGCTGATTTCTCTGAGTACGCGTCCCGTTTCTCAAAGATCTTTTGACCAAATGTAGTTGAGGATAATAGCTTTCCAACGAGCTATCACTTACCAAAAACTTTACACTGTGCTTCGAGATCTGTCCTTCAGAAGATCAGTCAAATGTGCGCCAGAAAAGTCGTAACTGTCAACTACCTTACACAGTCATATGAAATGACTTAGAACTCAATGTACAAGAGGAATTAGACTCAATCCTTCTACACAAACATGTGTTGATTATCAGAGAAGATGTGTACAAAATGGCTTGGCCTAATTTTGCTCACAGCATGGACTCTCTCAGACTCAGAAGTTTTCTCTCACCATCTCTCTCAGAAAAGACACGACTTTTTTCTACTCACTCAGATTACAAAGTTGAGTTCTCTTCTACATGTTTCTGACTCAAATTAACTTATATACCTATGGTTTACATTCTCCTAGACTTGAACTCGTAAGTTCTAAAGATCAATTACAAATCTAGACTCTAATTTTGCACTAATTTACAATAGTGAAATTATCCCTTCACTTAGGCTTGATTTTCTGTAGGTCTTTTCTTCACTTCTTCTTTCCTCCATCATATGTCTCCATATGTCTTCATATATGCATGCCTAATTAGTGAGTGAAGCCCCAACATTCTTAACTCACCACTTTCTCCACTACATGCTACTAACTACAAGGCAAGATATTGTATCTCTTACTCATCATGAATTTTGACTAGACTTTTTCTTTTATTATTTTTTCCTTTTTTCCTCTAATTTTTTCTTTATCTTTATATTTGGTAAATTTATCCAAGCATGGCTCATATGAAAATGAGCTTATACATTTATCTTCAACACCTATGTCAAAGTATAGAAGGTTGCACAAGATAGACTATGACACTAGGGAAGCTCAAGAGAAGTCAGAAGAGGAAGAGCTTGAGGAGGTCATTACTCCTAATGCGAAGCTAAATAGACCTAAGATGAATTATCCCAAAGGTCAAGAGAGGAGTTCTAGAAGGAAGAAGGCAACCCCACAAAGGCATACATGTGGTTCTTTCATGGCAAAACACTATGCATACATGATGAATGTCATTGCAGATCAAGAGCCAGATTTTATGAGGAGGCAAAGACCAAAATAGAGTGGAGGAAGGATATGTATGAAGATTTCAAAGCTCTTAAGCAGAACACCACTTGAGAACTAGTACCTAAGAAGGAGGGTGTTAAGATAGTCCAAAACATGTGGGTGTACAAGACCAAGAGGAATGTAGATGGCAGCTTGGCAAGGTACAAGGCTAGACTAGTAGCCAAAGGCTTCACACAAACACAAGGGGTGGATTATGAGGAGACTTTTAGCACTCTGGCAAACAAGGCTACCATTAGAGCTCTCATAGCTCTATGTGCAACAAGAAGGTGGCCTATCTACCAGATGGACATAAAGAATTATTTCTTAAATGGTGAGTTACAAGAAGAGGTGTTCATGGAACAACTTCAAGGGTATGTAGATGTTGGGGATTTGGGGACAAGAAGGAGTTTGAGGGTTTGTAGGAGAAAAAAGAGATGATGAAAATGGAATAATAGTGAGAACTTCTGCAAAGGAATACTCTTGGAAACCTTGAATATTAATTATCCTTCAACAATTACAATGACTGCGCACAGTCTAATCAATGACTAAATACCACTTCAGAGAGTATCAATTACTGAAGACCAATTATCTCAAGTCTTCTAGCGGCGGCCTCTCGTGCACCAATCCCTCACTTGCTTCCCGCTTCCCTTGTGCACACCTTGCACTAAGCTTCCGCCAAGCTAAGGAATTGGTATCACTGCGCACGCACGCAATAGCCCTTGGAACTCTTGGAATCTAGCCCGCCTTCTCTCTTCTCTGCACACTTTCCTCTTGGCACCTCTTGCACTCTTGAATGTCGTCGCACACTGGAGGCTCTTCTTGCTTCCTCTCTTGCTCCTCTGAAGCTCTCTCTTGCTCTCAACTCTCAATGTGCAAGAATAGCCTTTGTCCTTCTTTTTGTTTGAGAGTCCGCCGGTTCGCGCACTCTAACTGCAATACAATCTTGGTGTCCTTTCAATGTCCCAAGATTGTCTTTTTGAACTGGTCCTCAACGATTCGCTACTTTGTCTTGTAGTGACTTTAGAACAAGAGTGACTTTTAAAATAAAATTTTGATTGGGCGGCCTATTTCCACCTTTGCGTACGCGGCCTTCCACCTTCACCTTTCCTTTTAATTCTTTTACTTTTGCACCTTAAGATTTTAGATTCAACCTTTGAACCTTAAGAGGAAAAATACTTTGTACCTTTAGTTTCAACCGGTTAGGGCTCTACAGATGCCCACCACCTAAAGATCTCTCCGTCCCGGAGAGACAACAGCGATACCAACTGAGAAATTGCAAAGACACAGAGATGAAAATACGGAGGCAAGAAAAAAGGTAAAGGGTGTGTATCTTATTGAGAAGAAAAAATATAATGCACCCTACAAGAATGATGAGAAATCAAAAGTATGAGGTAATTATTGGCAAAGGGATACTGGAATCTAAGAGCAATTATTATGACTGTGGATGAGCAATTTATTTAGACTGAGGCGGGCAATTTATTGTGGAGGTTGATTGAGATTGTCAGCCGAGGTTGATGGAGAAGGGGGCAAAGGAGCAGAAGCTTGTTCGATCGTAAGCTGTAGCGAACTAAGGCATTGTCTAAGGTGATCCCTTTCCCTGCGGATACGTCGGCATGCAGCATTAGCACGAAGCCCTAAGTTGGAGCGATTCTGAAGATCTTCTAAGGCTTTCATCGCAGAGTCGGCCATATCGCGATAATGATCTCGCTCTTCTTTGAGCAATCGGGCCGTTTCGTTGAGGGAGTGCCATTGAGAGGTTGCCATGCGATTGATGTTTTCTATTGTTGAGATATACTGTTGATGAACCGAAGCTGCTGCGGAAACCGAATCCAAGGAAATCTGAGAGGCCTGAGCATTGTCGATAGCGACTACACTCGCGTCTTGGAGTAATTGCAAAAATGAAGGGGTTGATGGTAGGTCAAAATGCGGAGTGGGAGTGACCGTTGGAGCGGGAGGGGAAGGGGAAGGGGGAATATTCTGCCGAGGATGAAGGGTTGGAGTGGAAGATGGAGTGGGAAGTGAAGGATTGGGGGAAGGGAGCGGTCGACTGACAGGGAGGTTACTGATAGAGGGGGAGGTGAAATCCGGGTGAATTGGTGGCATACAGGTGGGGTTTTGAGGGTTGAGCTGTGTTTGAATAAGTGGGGTGAAATCGGAAGAGAGGGGATCTAGGGATAATAGGAGGGGTAGGCATGGATGGAGAATTTGTAGATTCAGGAGGGAAAGGGGAAGAAGATTGGGTAGTGAAGGAGGGGACGTGAGGTGGGGGAGTCATGAATGGAGAGATGGTAGATGCAAGAGGGAGAGGTGAAGAAGATTGGGCAGGGAAGGAGGTTACATCAGGGGGATTAGTTATGAATGGAGAAGTGGTAGAGGCAGGAGGGATAGGTGAAGAGGAATGGGGAGGGATGGAGGTTACATCAGGGGGGTTAGTTATGAATGGAGAGGTGGTAGATGCAGGAGGGATGGGTGAAGAAGATTGGGGAGGGAAGGAAGTTACATCAGGTGGCGCAGATGTGGGTGTCGAGGCGGAAGCTGAGTCAATAGAGATTAGAGGGGGGGAGGGAGATGGAGCAATGGAAGGTCCAGGTTGGGAAGGGAGATAAGCAGCATTGTGTGCAGAATGTGCGGGAATCTGATATAGCCAAGCTAAGAAGGGTGCAGAATAGATGGAAAATGGATGAGAGCCTCTAGAGATAGCCTGGCGGAGTCGACGGGAGCGCAAAGTCAAGGAACTATAAATGAGGTGTGGGTAAGGGTAGGGACGGCTATGGAGAAAGCAGAAAAGCGGATCAGCGATACGAATATCAGACCACGGAAGGGAAGAGGTGTGGCTGCGTAGTAAGAAGAAAAAGATGAACGCATTGAGAAGGGTGGTCATGCGGAGCGAAAACCTAGCATTACTTTGAAAATGTGTGTTACAAAAGGCAATAGTGGCTGAGGCGGACAGTCCAGAGTATAGGAAAGGGGGAGCACGAAAATCTATTAGGGGAGACCCAATACTGGCGGCAATGTCTGGGATGAAGAGAGTGCCAGTTCTAAAATGAGGGAAGAGGCGGATAGCTTCATAAACCTGGGTAAAATTGGCGGGGTTGAAGAAAACATTAGCCAAGCCCCACAAGCCCGCCTGCTGAAGATCCTCAATGGAAAACATTTGACGAAGGGCAATGGTAGGTATGGATAGATACATTCGGATTTGCAGGTTTATGTCAGGTGGGAGAAACAGTCGCATATAATCCCCGGTTGGTGAAGATGGGTGGGATGAATGAGACATAGATGGGGAAGGAGAAGGAGGGTGCGGGAGGGGAGGTGGGGAATAAAGGTAGCTGGAATCTGAGTCTATGGAATAAATGGGAAGATCCAAGGCCATAGGAGCTGTTGGAGTCGCTTGAACAGATTGTTCTGCCGATGAAGGAGGAGGTGGATTGGGATGGGCAGAGGGAATTGCGGAGGTAGGAGCGGAACTAGCACCCGGAGCGGGGTCCGCCATGGATGAAACTGGGGAAAAGAAATGGAGCAGAAGAAAGTCTCTTCATGGGGAGATGAATCGATGGGTTGAGGTGGTGTGAGGGGGGCAGAGGGCTTGAGGAGTGGATGGTGTTGGGAGGAAGAGGGGGGCGCACGGGGGGAGGAAGGAGGGGTTGCAGTGGGGTTGGAGGCAGAGAGTTGGGAGGGGGGTTTGGATGTGGAGCGGGGTTGAAGAGGGGGGGGGGTTGGGTGTCGGCGAGGTCGGAGGGGGGGTGGTTGATTGTAGAGGAGTCGAAAAAAAGGGGGGTTTGGGGTACGGAGAGGGGGATGCTGGGTGCCGCCAGGGGGTGGTGAGGTGTAGGATTAGGGGGGGTGGGCTGTTGTCGGGCGAGGTCGGGAGGGGGGCGAGCGGGGTCGGGAGGGGGGGGGGGTTGGGGTGTGTTGAGGGGGGTGTTGTGGTGAGGGGGGTCGAGCGGGGTCGGGAGGGGGGGGGGGCGCTGCTGTGGAGAGGGGGGGTTGTGTGGTGAGGGGGCGAGCGGGGTTGGGAGGGGGGGGGGCGCTGCTGAGGGGGGTGTTGTGGTGAGGGGGGTCTTGGTTGGGAGGGGGGGGGGGTTGGGGTGTGATGAGTGGGGGGTGGTGTGGTGAGGGGGCGAGCGGGGTAGGGAGGGGGGGGGCGCTGTTGTGGTGAGGGGGTTGGGGTGTGTTGTGGTGAGGGGGGTTGGGGTGTGTTGTGGCGAGCGGGGTCGGGAGGGGGGGCGCTGTTGTGGTGAGGGGGTTGGGGTGTGTTGTGGTGAGGGGGGTTGGGGTGTGTTGTGGCGAGCGGGGTCGGGAGGTGTTGTGGCGAGCGGGGTCGGGAGGGGGGGCGCGGTTGTGGTGAGGGGGTTGGGGTGTGTTGTGGTGAGGGGGGTTGGGGTGTGTTGTGGCGAGCGGGGTCGGGAGGGGGGGCGCTGTTGTGGTGAGGGGGTTGGGGTGTGATGAGGGGGGGGGTGGTGAGGGGGCGAGCGGGGTTGGGAGGGGGGGGGGGCGCTGTTGTGGTGAGGGGGGCCGAGCGAGGTTGGGAGGGGGGGGGGGGTGGGGTGTGATGAGGGGGGGGTGGGGTGGTGAGGGGGCGAGCGGGGTTCGGAGGGGGGGGGGGGGGCGCTGTTGTGGTGAGGGGGTTGGGGTGTGTTGTGGTGAGGGGGGTTGGGGTGTGATGAGGGGGGGGTGGGGTGGTGAGGGGGCGAGCGGGGTTGGGAGGGGGGGGGGCGCTGTTGTGGTGAGGGGGTTGGGGTGTGTTGTGGTGAGGGGGGTTGGGGTGTGTTGTGGCGAGCGGGGTCGGGAGGGGGGGCGCTGTTGTGGTGAGGGGGTTGGGGTGTGTTGTGGTGAGGGGGGTTGGGGTGTGTTGTGGCGAGCGGGGTCGGGAGGTGGGGCGCTGTTGTGGTGAGGGGGTTGGGATGTGTTGTGGTGAGGGGGGTTGGGGTGTGTTGTGGCGAGCGGGGTCGGGAGGTGTTGTGGCGAGCGGGGTCGGGAGGGGGGGCACTGTTGTGGTGAGGGGGTTGGGGTGTGTTGTGGTGAGGGGGGTGGGGGTGTGTTGTGGCGAGCGGGGTCGGGAGGGGGGGCGCTGTTGTGGTGAGGGGGTTGGGGTGTGATGAGGGGGGGGGTGGTGAGGGGGCGAGCGGGGTTGGGAGGGGGGGGGGCGCTGTTGTGGTGAGGGGGGCCGAGCGGGGTTGGGAGGGGGGGGTGGGGTGTGATGAGGGGGGGGTGGTGTGGTGAGGGGGCGAGCGGGGTTGGGAGGGGGGGGGGGGGCGCTGTTGGGGTGAGGGGGTTGGGGTGTGTTGTGGTGAGGGGGGTTGGGGTGTGTTGTGGCGAGCGGGGTCGGGAGGGGGGGCGCTGTTGTGGTGAGGGGGTTGGGGTGTGTTGTGGTGAGGGGGGTTGGGGTGTGTTGTGGCGAGTGGGGTCGGGAGGTGTTGTGGCGAGCGGGGTCGGGAGGGGGGGCGCTGTTGTGGTGAGGGGGTTGGGGTGTGTGTAGCTCAGTGATGAGTAGCACCTCCTTTAATGTCAATCCGGGAAGACGTGAGAATGGTATGAAGACCTTGAGCAAGTGGCGGCACAAGTGCGTGAGTGAGAAGCACACAAGCATGCACACACATACACACACACGCGCACACACGGCAAGACAAAGAGAGAGAATCAATGGAGTTCTTTAGATTACTTTCAGAAGCTCTTACAAGTTTGTTTCCATTACAATCTAACCCCCAAAAATGAGCTCTCTAGCTCTTTTTATAGTTTTTGGCTAAGTTTTGGCCCTGTCCAGACCTAGTGTCCGGCCTAGTTAAAAATTAGGTTCTAGGGCTTATTTGAGGGCTCAAACGATATCTAAAAAATACGAAATTTGGCAGGTAGATACTTCTAATGCTCCTCAAGCTCAAGGACTCCTTGGCTTGCACAAAATGGAGCTACAAAAAGATGAAATGATATTTACAATGGTGCTTAGTGATGATAATCACTTTTAATGGGTGTAGAGGTTTTGAAAGATTAAGGTTGCCTTAGTGCTAAATCTGCGTGAATGTTCATCAGTGCTTCTTTCTGAAGAAAATTGTTGGCCTACTTGCCGGATCGTCGTTGACTGCCTTGTCTGCCTTGTCTGCTTGTGCTATCTCTTTTCTCGGACTCTCTTCTTGTGCTTCCTTGTCTTGTCAGTCCTTCAGCTCCAGCTCCAACACCCCCCCTCTCTCGCGTCTGTCGTCCCTGACAGACCCTTGTTGAGAGGTTTTTTGGATGTAGTATTCGACGACGTCCTGCGCTAAATGATGTTTGGCAATTCGCAACCCTTTAGCCAAATCTGTTAGAAGAGCATCCCAGTCTACCGGCCCAGGAACCTCTGGGTGTGGCATACGTAGCTTTTCGGAGTGGAGAGCTTGTTCCACTGCAAACAACTGCAAGAGATGGGATGGTCTGGGAATGAATATCTCGGAGTGATATTCCCAGAATCCCGTGACAAACATCTCTTCGAATGTTTGTTTGAAACAGGCCGGTAGATATTTGATGCGAGCGTGCCATGCATACACAACATTGATCGATGGAGTTATGCTCATGTCGTATACAAGATCCTGGTTCCCTTCATTAAATCCTAGTGCTGAGAGATGCGGTTCCTTGACATTTTTGAAGGTCCTAAAGGTGACCAGCATAAGTTCGAAAATTTTCTGGCACATCTGAGTCATGATATCAGGAACATTCTTGAAACGGACCCCCCAATGCCGGATCGTTGAAATCATATAGCCAATTGTGGGTGCGCCTTTAGGGGGTGCGAAGTACACGTAATTTAGCCACTTCTCGCATCCTTTAATCGTCAGCACTGTATGTGTGTACTCAGGCCAGGATCTCCTTCGAAACACAGGGCAATAACATGGATTATATTTGATGTACAATGGCATGTTGTTCCATGTTCTTACCATTTCCGGATAGGTTTCGAGCAGTCGAATTCTCCATGTTGGTTGGCGGATATGTCCTTGCTTGGCACTCTCTGGGATGTCATCGGGTGCAAATTGGGTGGCAGAGGTGGGTTCCCTTGAGGTGTGGCGCTTGATCTCCGCATTATAGTCCGCCATTAACACGCAAAAAGGTACATACAGATCATCCGATGGGCCGATCCACCTATGGTGTGAAAGATTCTGAAAATAATCAGATTTTATTACCACCTCCTCCAATTTTGACATCAAGGCGATTTGGACTGCCACCCTGTCGTCATGTGTCGTGGCTACTTTCTCTAACTTTTGCATCCATTCCGGTGCCTCAATCTCAATCGTGTCCATGCCCTGTTCTGTGCGCTTACCGCCTGGTGTTGGCATCGGGACATATGGATCCTCAAATGTTTCTTCTACCTCAATTGGCACCAGGTCGTCAGGCTCGGGGTCTACCAGAGGGGAGGGCTGACGCTCATATTGCATAACCTTGCTGCGTAATTCCTCAAGTTCGGCCCGGAGTTTAATGACCTCTTCAGCTGTTTCTTCTGCGGTTATGCTCGGGCTGGGTTCTGGCTGTCGAGTGGCCAATTGTCTTCGTAACTCATCTCTTTCTTTTTCTAAAGCGGCATGGGCCTCCATTAAGTTTGCATGAGTTTCTAACACCACCTGCATATTCTCAGAGGGTATCGCCTTGAATCGTTCTGGGTCAATCTGTTGTGGGGAACCCTCCATGGCCGCTTCCAGGTTTTCTTCGTTCTGTTTCTGTAATCTCTTATTCTCTTCTAACGCGGTCGACATGTGCTTTCGGAGGAGGCCCAAGTTCCGTCGAAGTTTCAGGTTTTCCGTGATCTGAGAATGGAGCAGCTCGTCCATATGTCGTCGTTCTTCATCATCTGTCTGAGGTGGGTTGGATTCTAATTGTGCGTATTGCTCCTGTAATGTCACGTGATGTTGTTCTAATTGCTGCTTCTGCTCTTCAAGATCCCTACATCTTGCTTGGAGATCCTCGTGGCGTTGGAAGAGCCTTGTATGTTGGTCGTCCAAGTGTTGGTAATGTTGCTGGAGTTGGGCCATGCATTGATGCATATTATTAAATAAGTTACCGAGAGGAATAGTATTGAATGCAGAGGGGTAGGGAAAGGGAAAGGGGGTTGTGAATGCAGTACTGGGGATGGGTGAGGGGGGAGGTGGGGGAATGGGAGATTGTGGGTAAATAGGGGATGGGAGAGGTGCAGAGGTGGGTGATACCTCCATGAAAGTGGGGTTCGTGGTGGGAGTGACTGTGAACATGGGAATTGTGGTAGCGGTGAGTGTGGTGAATGTGTATAGCGGTGTGTGTAATTGTGAACTTCTAGGAAGTGTGCTGGGGGTGGTGAGGTGGATCGTGGCTGTAGTTAGACTCGTGTTTTCAGTGGAAGTAGAGTGCGTGGGTGGACTGATGGTTTGTGCGTTGGTGTGTGTAGTGGTTTCAGAGGTGGTGACAGTGGAGGTTACAGTGGTAGAGGGAGGTGAGTGAGGTCGATGTGGGGGAGAAGGTGGCAAGGGAGGTGATGGGGGTGCACTCGATGTGTGGGCTTCCTCGGTGTCGTGAACTGTGTGTGCCGTGCCAGTGGTTGTGGGAGTGCCTTGTGGTCCTGATCCTAATACGTTCATTTGTTTTCCCGTTCGTGGGGGGCGTCTTCCATATCTTCTTTCTGTTCTTCGTGAGTGCACTAGTGCGGTATGCACCGTTTCTGGTACTCCTAAAGCATCTGATATCATTTCCAAGGTGGCACGGTACTGCTCGTCCACACCTTCCTCCTCCAGAATCTGGTTCATGAGAGCTTTACCCGCAGCTAATGAGAGCCTGTGTTGCTCTTGAACTCGGTTCATTGTATCGTAAAGCTTCTTTAATGCGCTAGTGTAGGCGGGGGCACCTTCCAGTACTTGTAGGGCTTCTGGATCATACTCTTGTTCTTCTGCTTCTGGGTGTCCGCCCTGTGTCTCCCCATGAGCTTCTTCTTCAGTGTCCACGTTGACTACGTCTGGTTGGCTGGGCTGTGCTTGGTCTGGGGAAGTTCGCTGTCCGCTGGCTTGCTCTTCTTCAACTTCTGCATTTACAGCTTCTATGATTCTTGCAACTTCTTCGTCCGTTAAATCCTCTAGAGTGAACCCATGCGGGAACTCCAGATCAGTCGGTACTGGTGGAAATACAAGATTGGGGCCATCTGTGCTGTGCCTGGGAAGCCTGATAGTAAATGGTTGCACTCTTCGTGGAAGTCTTGGGGTTGTCTCAGGCGTCAGGGTTGCCCCGCGAGCTTGTGCACAAGGCATCTGGACGGTGCCTCGCATCTTCTTTGAGGGAGGCCCCACAGCTGACAATCTGCGTTGAAATTCCTGTGCTCTGGACCAGATCAGAGCCCTTTGCACCGGTACATCATATGCGAGACATCTGTATACAATTCGTTTGAGTGCACAGCAACCATACAATACAGATCTTTGCTTTTTATACCATCTCTGATGGGCCATATGAATCTAGTCAATAATCCAGTGGGGCATATTGATGGTTAACTCAAAAGCATCCGCCAGGTAGAGGCTAAACCAGATCTTTTTGGGAGGCATTGTGAACCTATCCTGCGCGGGGAAGGCGAAATGTTGCATGACCATACGTAAGTGGATGGCGATCGTGGGTGTCATTGCGACCATGTCCTTCAGCTTTGTCAGATTCCTGTTCTTCATGTTGTCTGGAACCATTGTCTCTTTCTCTGTTGGAATGTGCATTCCGTGCATGTCGAGTGCTTCTCTCACCAGATTGATAGTTAAGCGGAAACGCTTCAACTCGTTGCCCCTTGTGAGTGATGGGAGCACAAAGGAGCTGTATCCTTTCTTGTCTTTGCTGGTGGTGAGGGTACTAATTAGATATGAGCATCTCAGGAAATCTGGCTTTGGTAATTGGGACTTGAAGTAGTCATAAAGCCCTGCCTTCTTCCAGATTGGCTTCAGCCCTTCGTTATTCTGTAGCCTTTCAAATTCCCTGGTAAAGAAATGGTATCTGCCCCATCGTCCATTGAATTCGACTTCGGACTCCCACATATACGTGCCTTCACCCAGGGGGCCAGCAACGTCACTGAACCAATGTGAGGCTTTGCCCACCGGCATTGTGTGACCCTGCGGAGGATTCTGAATTGGTATGGCGTGCAATGCCCTTAATGCCGCTGGTCTTTCCTTTAATTCTTCCTCGACTGGAAGGCTTTCGATGTCTACCACTTGTGGACTGGTGCCTGCCTGGGAGCTAGTTCCTACTGTATCAGCCATCTTACTTCTTGCTGGTTGCTTCTGTGAGAATATACAAACATGTGTTAATATTGTACAGGACAAGGAAGGCCCATTGTTGTTCCCATCACAATATTAACATGAGGGTCGGGAGCGAATAATGCTTTAGTAAGTGTGCGGTGCACGTGTGTGTAGTTAATGCCTGGGTAGTCCTAGGAGACTAATGAAGTTAGTAAGTGGGGATGAATTTACAAATTGGGGTCGGGGGGTTTATTACAGGTCTTAGGCTGCCAAATGCAGTGGATGGGCTTTGCTTTCGATTTCGTAGAGACTCTAGAGAGCTTTCTCGGTGTCGCGGTTTGAAAATGAGGCTTTTTAGGGACCCATTTACAATTGATTACATGCACGCTCTTGGGTCTTGATGTGTTCTTGAGCGTTGAGAACGAGTGAATACTGGCAGTATGCGTAGCTGCGTTATACTGTTTAGGTTGTGGCCTCGGCGTAGCTACTTGTGCCCTCAAGCAAGCCTTAGGCACCCAAATTTGTCTTGATTGTGGGCTAGCCTTCATCGACTTCTTGGGCACCCAAATAGATTTCACATTAGCAGGAGAATTTCTGCAAGACTTCTTATTAATGTCATGTTGTTGGTTATTAATAAGAAACTTCGCCCGTGTCGTTGACGGTGGTGCAACCGGTTGTTCGCCTTTCCGCACCCACACATGGTTTATTTTCTGGGACATTCTGCTGAGCAGGTACTTTTGATCTCGGACATAGGTAGTACTCTGCTTCTTCTGCCTTTGATCCACCTTGGGTTGCTGCCTCCTTCTGGCCTTTGGAAAAGAAGGGAGTTCCGTTGCGTTCGTGACTCCTTTTTTGCGAATATCATTCCTCTGCAACACATAGTTTTGGACAAGAACAGCATGGTCATCTTCATGTGTACCCCTGGAGGGACCAGGAGTCTGTGCCTCTCCTAATTCTTTGAGTGCTCCATTATCTAATTCTATTGTAATTCGACTATGATTGACCCATACCTGAAGAAGTCCACTTCTTAGGTTTAAGTTGACTGCTTGGTCATAGATCCAATCTTGACCCAAGACAAGAGGTTCAGTGAGATCCTCATCCTGACACACCAGTACTTTAACTGTCATTGCCTCATCATGAATGTAGATGGGAAGTTCCACCTCGCCCATGCAAGGGGTTTCCACGCCTCCCAATCCTATGAGATATGCTTCCACAGGATTGACAATCAACTGTAATTCTTGGCAGTAAGACACTCTAACAGCACTAGTGGCTTCACCTGAGTCAATCAAGGCTCTTACGGTCCTTGCACTCTTTCCTTGTCCTATATCTATGGTTATGAAAGGACGTCTATCAATTATTCTATGCGAGCTTGTTCTTGCAACTTCACACATGGCCATGGGATATCCTTGGCCTGCATATTCATTCACTCTAGGCTGATCTCTACCTTGCCTTCGTAACTTCATCCTTCTGATGCGTTCTAAAGCTTCTGCTTGAGCTTCTTCTCGAACTCGCTTTTCTTCCTCTTTGCGTTTCTTAGCAGTGTTGAGTCGGCTGAGCATTTCCTCCGTGATGGGTTCCTGATACAACTTGACTCTGCAACCACTAATATAGTTAGGGAGAACATCACCCTCTAATGTGGCCAGTTGTACTGCTCCACTTGTGGAGATCCTATTGATGATCATAGGTCCGTAGCCTCTCTTTTCTAGCTTCCTTGTGTGTTGTTTTAGTGTATAGACTAAAACTAGATCTCCGGATTTCAAGCCTTTATCCTTTACGTGGGCATCAAAGTATGCCTTCTGTCTCTTCTTGGCTGCATATATTCCTGCAGCAGCCCTCAGTCTGGTTTCTCCTAATCGTTCAAGGTCAAAGATCCTAGAGGAGAGCTCATGACCTGTCCATTCATACTCTTGTGCTACACTCAATGTAGGAATCAGGAAGTCCAAGGGTAGCACAGCGTTTTGGCCGAATACCATCTGAAAGGGGGTGGCTTGGAGTACCGTTTTGTAGGCAACTCGGTATGCCCAAACAGCATGGTGTAGCTGTTTGTCCCAATCAGAGCGTTTAGTGTTCACTAATTTCGTCAGTACATTGCATAAGATC